>OU015752.1:91686295-91688795 GCA_907169655.1 Acomys percivali
GGTGCACCTGTGTATATGTGTGGTGTGTGCATGTGTTTATGTGTGTGAGCATGTTTGTGTGCATATATGGGTGTGTATGTGTGTGTAGGTGTGTGAATATATATGTGAGTATGTAGTGTGTACACACTTGCATGCACACACATGTGCACCTGTGAATATGTATGTGTGTATTTGTATAGTGTGTAGTATATGTGCATGTGTGCATGAGTTCGCACATCTGTGTTTATTTGTGTATAAGTGTGGCTTTCTTTTGCTGTCACAAATACTTGAAATAACTTATAGAAAAAAAGGTTTATTGTGGCTTATAGGTTTTAGTCATGTTTCCTTTGACCTTGGGAAGCATGGCAGATCATGAGAGCTTGTGGTAGAGTCTTATTTAAGAAACACTAGCTGGTAAATGTCCTAATATATACTTTACGAGCACACCTCTATTATCTAACTTCTTCTAACTAAGTCTAAACCTCTCAGGGCTCAATAACTACCCTTAGGGTGGCATAGAAATACATTCAAGAATTTGACAGGTGGCATGTGAGCTTAGCCAAGGCTTATGAATGCTTTGCTTTGAAGGTAAGGATAGAATGTCAAAATGTACATTCATCTATTCCTTTCTTGACTTGTTCTATATGAGCAAAAGTCATTTTATACTAGAGGCTGACAATCCAGAGGACACATTGTTTATTTTCATATGTTACCTATATTCTGGTGCTGTGATCAATAACATATCAAAAATAATTTCTGTATTAGAAAGCCTAAAGTAAAATCTCACAAAATCATGGATAAAGTGACTGCCAGTAGGCGTGCATAGAGGGACACTCAAGAAAAGTTTTTTTTTCCCCTGAGGGGATCAGTGTAAGGGAGTAGTGCTCTTTTTTAAACTCTACTTTATTTGGGGTGTTTAGGCCCACCTCCCAACCC
Source organism: Acomys percivali (assembly GCA_907169655.1). Taxonomy (NCBI): domain Eukaryota; kingdom Metazoa; phylum Chordata; class Mammalia; order Rodentia; family Muridae; genus Acomys; species Acomys percivali. Next base: position 91,687,211 of record OU015752.1, read on the forward strand.
TACATAGGAGAGAGAAGGTTAGTGGGATGGGGAGATTGGGCCCCTTTACTTCTCCTGGCTGTTTAGAGTTGAAAGGTCTTTGGGGGCTATACCAATCTCCATCAAAAACAGACACAGCCAGAAATTTCCTCCAAGCTGCTGCACCCTGAAGCATTGCTCTCCATCTGTCTTCTCTAAACCACTAGACCATCAGTCTCTGGTCGCTTCAAACTGCTACAGGCCACCACCGCAGGCCACACCACACTCTCTCTGGGCTCTCATTTCTGTCCTTAGAGCCCTAGACCACACCCCTCTCCACACTGCAGAAGGAAGCCTTTGCCAGGTGGCAAAAAACCCACCCCGCACAAGACAATTAACAGCTATGGACAAACTGAAGCTCAAAATGAAATCCCGCACTTAAGATTAAAACATGTGTATTTACATAACACAACCGATTTTATGAAAACCCAAACTTCTCTTATAAGGGAGGCTCACTGGGTTTTTGGAACCAAGAGAATTAACCAGTATCAAGGAGGGAAGGATCTGGCAGGACTTTGTACATGTTGAAGGTTTTCAAGTTGGGTTCCTTCAGTTTTGGATCAGGAAGTGATCTTGTGGTTTTCTTCCTGGAAATAATAGCAATAAACCACGAACTTTTTTAAAACATAAATCAACCATTATAGACACCAAGAGGCTGGAGGAAGGGAAATTTGTGGTGAGCAGAAATAGAGACTGACTTCTGCATTTGGACTATATTTGAAAAGCTCATTTTAAGATCATTGTTAAAAGAGGACAAGCAAAAGAGGTGAATAATTGTTTTCATAAGAGTGACTCTGGTGGCTCCGTTCATCACACAAAGCCAAGGTCGGTGGGTCCCCTCGTGGACACCAAGAAGTGCGCTATTTTGATGCAGTTTGGATTCTGACTGCTGAGGAGTTCCCAGCTATTCACTGAACATCTTCTGTCATGTTCATTTTCAAAAGGATATAATTTCCTAGCCAAACTGTAACACACCAACTTTCAAAGGAAGCCGCAGCAGGTAGGTGGAGATGGCACTGTGTTTCCTAACTGGTGATTAGCAAATTTATTGCATGATAAACCATCTTCAGTGCAGTTTTGAAAAATAAAAACATGCTTCTTCCTGAGTAATTAGTTGCTCTTTACCGCCAACAAACTGTAATTTTTATTCCTTTTACACAAGCCCATTTATTAGAGGAGAGAGCTAGCAAGCATTTATGCTTTTGTGTTTATAGCGCAGCAAAGACATGGCATGGAAAACCTGCTATGAAGATTCTGAATGGCACTATATTTTAAAATCCACATTAATTATAGATCCACTTATTCTTAGAAAAGACAGGAATTGCAGCGGGGTAGCAGGAGGGGGGAGGGATCCATGTATAAATTGCCTCCCAAAGACCTCACTGAAATTTCCATAACATTCACCACATGACACTGATGTGTGAAAATTGACACGAAGATTTGAAAATTGGGACTGAAGGAGCCCAAGCATAAAATAACTTCAATTCTGCACTCTCTCTGTCTCTCAGAGGAATAGCGCATAAGACTGACCAACACAACACAAACAAGCCAAGGGGGGGATATCCAG
>OU015752.1:91691295-91752552 GCA_907169655.1 Acomys percivali
ATAAAGCAGAAGGCTCCAGATGCTTACTGTGGAGAGGTCTAGGTTCTTTGGCCCAAAAGACAGTTATTTTCTTTCACCTCAAACAACTTCAGGATATTGCCCCGGGGCCGTGGGAGTATTTTGTTATTTTCTGTGTGAAATATTATAGTCCCTAGCCGACATGGAGAGATTGGATTACTGTCCACCGATTCCCTTAGTTGACACAACCCACAGTGCTGATGACCTCAGCGCTCAGGGTTGCATCCAAATGTGGAGCTCTTTTTTCTTTCTTTCTTTCTTTCTTTCTTTCTTTCTTTCTTTCTTTCTTTCTTTTTTTCCCCCAGGAGGACCATAGGAAAATACAGATGGGGAAGAGGCCTGGAAAGGTAAGAAGGCATTCCGGGCTCCCCCAGATAGATGGGTCAGCTGTCTAACTGTTCAGGTGGTACTTTACTATTGGAAAGCATGCCTTGAGGGTTGCTATAGGTAACTGAGACATCCCTAATAACTAGGGACACTTACTAATTGAACTCAATAGGCACGGAATTGGTTGAAACATGACGTGGTCTCAATTGAGTTTTCCTTCCTTTTGTATAAATATCCTTCTAATGAAGAAAACCAGCTCTAAGAAGGGCAGAGAAATAGAGCCTTGTTACTTCCTCGAATAGCAGGGCCTTCCAGAGAAAGATAGGGTACCATGAGCAGAGAGTTATGGTATCAAATTGCAGGAGAATGACTCTCCTCTGGGTTCATTTATTTTTTACTTTGTGCTGCGTTAGGTCTGTGATTTTCCCTAAGATGATGATCTACAAGACTGGCTGTTTGCATGCTCTGGATCTCATTTATTAGGAAGTGAAGTATGTAATGGTGAAAAATAGCTCAGTGGGTTTCCTCTTTCTCTGGAGGATCTCCGCTGCAGCACGGCCGGCTGCACACACAGTCAGTGCTGTAGAAATAAATGAAAGGCAAGCGGGGCTTTGGATGCTAAAGCTATGAGAGCATCCTCTCTGTGGCTCAAAGCCTAAGGCAACTCATCCTCTCCTCCTGTTTGCACCAACTCGGAGGCTCTGGGGACCTGGGGTCACTAAGATGATGTCTGCATAGACTCACGTGAGTCTCATGTTCAGTTGTTTTTCTTCTGTGTGTGTGCATGTGCGTGCGCAACTCTTCTCTGGATACATGCCAATGGCACCAATGGCAGCTAATTACATTTTTCAACACCTCCCAGTCTGTGAAATGCCTTTCCCAGATTACCCCGAAGACTCACCTGCACTGACTGGAGTGACCCTGAACCCTGTGAAGAAGGTTGGGAAGACACTGTGTAGAGAAGATTCAGAGATGGATCTTTGAAAACACTGCCTATCACCTGCGCCGATAATGACTGCACCTGCATTTCCAGTTACTTGGGGAACTCCCCAAAACCCTTGTCTGTTCCACTTCACCGCATATTATGGAAAAATTACAGTTATGAAGTAGCAACAGAAACAATTTTATAGTTGGGAGTCACCACAAGATGAGGAACTGTACTAAAGAATCTCAGCATAAGGAAGGTTGAGAAACTCTGCTCTGTAGACAATATCCTGGTCTTTCTAGCCATCTTACTATTTTCCAATAATAATGCACCTTCAATGTGCGTTTAGCTTTCTTTCTGGCATTGGGAACACCATTTCCTCAAGACATGCTAGATTTGAGGAGTGTGAGACATAATAGGCTCTGAGTTCTTGCCCGTCAATCTGGCAAAGCATATCATACAGTGTTCATCATGTTGCCCCGTTATGCTTTGCACCTGAACTGTCCCTGACAGGAGAATGAGTTGCATGATTTTCTCCCTCTATGTTTGGAAATCATGAAGTGTTAGTTGACAGGGCCAACTAGTGAAAATAGGTCCTCTATGCCTGGTTTCTGTTGGGCTTTCTTCTTCCTGCATGTGGTCAGTCCCAGCCACATCCTCCTGCCAGCAGGAACTGAAGTGTCCCTCCAACCCTTCCCAGTCATGAAACCCTCAGAAACTTTGCTGACTCACATCTTCCTACCATGAGTCAGGAGCCAAGTATTGGGTGGTATCATCAAGGTAGATCATAAGGCAAAGAAATGAGGACCCTTCTGAGTCTTGTTTGAATAACCAATTGCCTTAGGCCAAAAATATCTCTAGACCATAAAGCAATACATTCTCTTCACTTTAAAAAAAATTTAAGTTCTCTGTTGCTTACAACCTGTGCTTTTCTGTTTAACATATCAAAAAATGTTTCCAATTTTTTTTCATGTAACTTGATCTTTTCAACTATTATTCACTCAACAACATTTGTGAAGTACCTTCTCTCAGTATAGAACTCGGAGCCAGTAAAGATGAGATAAACACAAGTGCCATCATTTTATTCTTATCAAATTTTAAGTCATGGCTTTCCACCTGATAAAGAAGGAAGTCCATGGTAGATGTTGCAAATGAGCTCTGTAGTTTTAGATATGCAAAGTTTCAACTTACACTTTCATTTACTAGATGGAGACCCTATAACTATTTGAAAAATCATTGGCCATTAAGTTTTACATGGTTTAAAGTAATTTCATAGGGACAAGGGGAAAGCAGAATGGAGAATCCAAGGAATGAGATTAACTTTATGACTTCATGGTTTTCCAGAAATACACTGAGATTAAGAAAAACAATAATAATAACAATGTGACTAGTAAATTCTGTAACTGATCTACGGCAACAGTGGACAATTAAAAATGTACTTCTAACATCTAGGAAGTTACAACAAAAATAACTCCAGCTTTGCAACTCAACCCAGTGATCATACCTCATATTTACTAATCTTGGAAACTGAAAACAAAATTATAGAGTAGGAGCGCCCACATAGAGCAGGCCCTTATTACTATAAGCGTGGGACAGGGATTTAAAAAAAGCATCCATGCCAGCTTTCTAGGAACTCAGCCTCATCCAAGAGCACCTGGGGCTAAATTGTGGCTGTTTCCCAACTTGCTGAATGAAAGACAGCCTCAGAGTACAGCATCCTCCTTTGGAACACATGCAGAATGTGAGCATGGCGCCTGCTTGCCAAACCGTTACCTCCTTTCCAGCTATTTCCAAAACAACTGTGAAGTTTGCAATGGACAGCATGATATGAAAGAAGGAATGTAGGCTTCCTCCTCAAGGGGACTCTGACCTTCATTCCCAGCTAAGCCATTTGCTACCTTGTGACCTTGACAAACACCTTCAGCCAATTGAAAACACAATTTTCTCATTTGCACATTACAGGCAACTGGAAGGGTCTAAAAGATTCATCAGGAAATGGAATTTTGTTTTTTCTGTCTGTACTGGTACAAGAAAGAAACTAATAGTAGAATTTTAAAATTCTATATTTTGTTGTTATGTGTGTTTTGGAAGGATTTAGCTCACAGTCAACAGAGCCATCCATTCTCTTAATCTTTAAATATGGAAGTGATGCAAACGTAAAACTAATACATACCATTACTCAGGCATTACTACTTCTAGGCTATGCTTTGTAAAATAAATAGGAAAGTGTCTGTATTCCAAAGACCTCCAGGAATCAGTGGGGCAGAATTTAATCTAATAAATGGCCATGGTAGTTGGATGACAGGCCATGTTTTCTACCAATTAGCAGCTCACGTAAAGTGTTACTCAAGACTCACTAGATATGACTTTCCTTCAGTTCCCACCAGCAATGCCAGGGAGGATGAATATCATTGCTGAGATAAGGAATTTGCCACTCTGATAAACCAGTGATTTGCCAAAATTTCACAGGCCTTTTTATTGTACGACCTAGGAATCACATCGGATTCTCAGCTTTACTCTTTAAATTGTGCAAACATTGTAGACATTTCTAAGATGTCTGATACCTACCTCTGTCTATCTGTCTTATATATTTTGTTCTGGGGTGTCCATTAAAGAATCCATGACAGGATAGGAGAATAAAACAGCAGACACTGGTCTTTCTTAAACCTCAAGGAGCTTGGAAGTCCAAGATCATGATGTCTACCAGCTCAGTTCTAGTAAGAGATCTTTTCCTGGCTTGTACATGGTTTCTTTGAATTGTATCCTCAACAATAGATAGTAAAGGAGTTAGGTTCTCAAACATCACTTCTTAGAATGACATAAATCCTATCAGATTGAGGACATAACTTGGCATTTATGACTTATCTCTTTATAGGCTCCAATCTAGTATTAAATTTAATCAATATGGATATGGGAAATTGGGGATACATTCCACTCATTTTTATGGGAAAGATTCAGTCCATGCTTATCACGTTGCATGCAATTTAACCTTACACTTTTACTTTAGGGCTTTACTGTATTCTACCTCGAAGAACCACCTTCTTCTTCCCAAACAGTACGTTGGCTTCCACAAATAGCTCTCTATAAAATGCATCTCACTATTACACCCCCTCGAAACATCACTCATTAGTCTTCCATTTGAGTACTGAAAGGGGGATACTGTGGGTTTCCAACTGGAAACCATTAACTTCACTAGTATATCTACTAAACAGTCATCACAGAGTAGTCTAAGTTCATCTCTGTTCCCATGAGAGAGCACTCTGACCGAAAGTGCTTAGGGGATGACAGAAGTAACTTGACATTGACTTCTAAGTCACCATTCATTGTTGAGAGAAATCCGAGTAGGGACTGAACACAGCAACCCTGGAAGAATGTTGTTCCCTGGCTACCTTGATGGCTCATCCTTAACTAAATTTCCAGCATAAGCCACCACCACCTGCTTAGGGAGTGGTGCCATTAACAGTGGGCTGGTATCTTCTACAGCAATTAACAGGACAATCTGCCACCACCACCACCACCAACACATGTGCTTACAGGCCAGTCTGATCTGGGCGATTCCTCACCTGAGACTGCCTTCTCAGGTGATTTAAGACTATATAGCAATGGCACAGTAGTAGTCCAGCTAGGACTCTTAGAAAAGTAATTGTTTTAAGAAATAAACTCAAGTCCATTCAGTGGTCTCCCATAGTCATGCCACCTGTCTTGCTGAATTGGTCTTCTCTTTCCAAAGCTCTTTCTTCTCTATCACATCAGATAAACTGGGTGGCTGTAAATCACCTATTTGTTTATCTCCTTATTCTATTACATATTCATATATATTGAATGGAACACACACACATACACACATGTATATCCAGTATATACCTAATGTGTGAGATTGTGCATAAGGCTATGAACATGGAATAATGCAGACACCAACTGCACCTGCATGGAGTATGTTTGACCAGGGAGACAGCCATTAGCAATCTCACAGGAACAGCTTTCATGCATTGCAATGAACATGTGTTCTCCAATCTGAGATGAAGGCACACTTCCATTAAAATGTGAATCTAGAAGATGTTTGGAAAACATGTATCTAATAAAAAAAAATTGTGTCTAGCCTAAGAAAATGACATAATAAAAATACTAGTTTTAATTTTAAGAATAAAGATTTGAAGGGGCACTCCATCAAATAACACATAACCCAAACCTATAAAAAGATGCCCAAAATCATTTATTATTAAGAAAACGAGTCATTTAAAAAATCAGAATGGTTGAAATAAGAGTCTGACAACATGAAGTGTTGCAAGGGACACAAAGCATCCGCATGCTCAGACATCATTGGTGAAAATGTAAATGCCACAACCACTTCATAGAACACTTTGAGTCTTCCTCCAAGAGTTGAACACTCATTATGTGATCTCCAGGTTTCAATCTGAGGCATGTACCCATGCAAGAGGAATGGAATGGCAGCCTAAAGAAGCCCTTTAAGAACTTAGATGCAATCACCCACAAGTGGATGCCATTCCAAACTCTATCATCTAGTACCTAAATCAACCTGCTGTTCATCATCTACACAACACACACACACATGCACACAAACATGCACACACACATGCACACGCATGCACACACACACACACACACACACACACACACACACACACACACACATCCAAAGCACTAGTATTCACAACTTGTATGAAACCCCAAAGGATTATGGTAAGTGAAGAGAAACTACAATGAAATGATTGATTTGATCCCTTCTATTTGAAATTCTACAAGGTTATAGTCATTGTGATGGAATGTGTTGAGGAACCAAACAGACACATGGAAGCATTTTAGAGAAAAAGGACAATTCAGTATCCTGCCAATGAAAATATGTACACAGCTACCATCAACATTATCACTTCTTTTGCATGCTTTTGATTAAATTTAAATAAAATAACACACTTAGAAAAACACACAAAGTTGGTTGACATAAGAGACCTATGCCAAGCAAGGCATGGTGGTTCACGGCTTTAATCCCATCACTTGGGAGGCAGAGGCAGGTGGATCTCTGTGAATTTGAGGCCAGTCTGCTCTAACACCAAGTTCTAAGACAGCTATTGATGTTACATAGCAAAACTTTGCTGTGCAAAATTTAGAGAGAGAGAGAGAGAGAGACAGAGACAGAGACAGAGACAGACAGAGAGACAGACAGAGACACAGACACAGACACAGAGACAGAGAGATTCTAATACTGACCAACACTATCTGTGTACGTAAGTAGAATCATTGTTCTATTTTTCAAATGCATGTGAAGTTTGTAACCAACTGGGAATAGTTAGCTGAGCCTGCACAAGAACGTAAATACTGTTAATCCAAGCCCAGATATGCCAGTTTCATGTAGTCAGGCATTAGTTATGATGCTTCTAATATTGCTTGTTCCCAGCACTTGTTTCTCTGTATTCATTTTCTTGGATTGCTTAAGTAGTTCACTCTGGCTACCTAGGAGGAGTAGGTAGGAGAAACTTCCTTTTTCTGCACTAGCCGAAAACAAAAACTCATCTCAAAGTGAGTGATGATGATGAGAAGTCTAGGACATTCCCGGCTGTTCTGTGGGAAGAGGTCATCAGGAGCCAAAACCAATAAAGCACAAGGAGGCTGTTTGGTGTCTATGAACCAAGGGCTCAGCAGTGATGTGACATCTTCAGGTCAGACATGGACTTTGCTCTGCTGAAAAAGAGTCACCTCCAGACACCTGCAAAAGTGTCTCATTCAGGATTCTCCTTGACAGATTTCCTAGTCTGTATCACGATTAGCAGCTTCACATTTATTTTGCAAGTATTTCTATTCCTGTTACAAAAATGAGTAAGATAGAAAACCTTCCTTTTCTATTCTCTTTGGCATTCCTGTAAAGCTAGCTGCTTGCTTTTATTTTTGCCTGCTTGCGGCTAAATTTAGCCTATTAGTTCATGATACATAGGGATGAGACCATAGCTTCTAGGGGTTTCGTAGTTGTTCATTTACAATTTGCAAGTTCACGGATGTGGGCATTGTCAAAATACTTGACCTAGAAAAACAGTCAAAGCAACGTTCACTCCTGCTGGTTCCGCTGGCGTGATAAATTATACTCGGCTGCTTTAGTTTGCGTGTGGGAGTGGGCGCTTTGTGCAGAAGCTGAGCTCCTTCTCTTGCTCCAGGGGTTTGGAATTAAAAGGCTCCAGGCATATTGGCACTCCTTGAGAGAATCCTATAGACCACACTGTGTAATCAACAGCATGCAAGGAGTCCTCTCCAGCAAACAAATGAAAATGAGGCAGAGATGTACAAGAATAGCTGGAGTTGTGACTTGACAATGCAGCCACCCAGCTTAGAAAACAGTGTGTAGACTTGTTTTGATTGTATCTGGAATTTTTTTCTTACATGCTAGGATGAAATTACATATATATATATATTGTTTATAAAATTATATACTTATTATATATAATAAATTCCCATCATTCTGATTCTTTACCATTCACACATAGTTAGTGGCATTTTACTATGGGATGAGAATGTCAGAAGCTCACAGCTGAGTCCTACCCCTCATCAAACCCAGTGCACAAACAGAGTGTGACTGTTACATACTTTCCTTTGGTGTTAAACTGTCCTAGCCAACCTGGAAATAGTATATAAACTTTGGATTTCTAGCTTTTATTTTAAAACAAACAAACAAACAAACTTTGAGAATGTAGTTCTACTTGTGTATCACTAAGCATTTACTCATATAATAAATACATGGGAGGTATGGGCGGTTCCTCCCCAGGGACTGCGCAGTAGGTACCTATGAAGCATAAGTTACTCCATAAAAATAACTGTGAGAAAATATTCTGTGATCGAATGCTGTTTATTGATTATGTACAGACTTAAAAATGGGGAAAATTTCTCGTATCTCTTTCTAGTGAGGTCACAGGAAACTAGACAAAAAGCCCAAGTTTCCATTGTGGAGTTAATAACTGACCAGGCAACCTATCTCGGGAACCTGAGATGCACACTCTGACTCAGATTACAGTATCTTTAGGAGAAACTCACCATGCTTTTTAAATGTTTGCAAATGCAGTATAGATGACATTTTCTCCAGTGCATTATTTATAAACATTCTTTATAAGTTTTGTTGTTTTTTATAAAATTACTCAGTTGTTTTTCAATGGCACAGTTCTCACTTAGATCTTTGTTTTTACTTTTTTTATTAATTTATTCATATTACATCTAAATTGTTATCCCATCCCTTGTATCCTCCTGTTCCTCTCTCCCTTCTGCTTTCACCCCATTCCCCTCCCCTATGTCTGTGACTGAGGGGGACCTCCTACCCCTCTATATGATCATAGGGTATCAAATCTCTTCTTGATAGCCTGTTATCCTTCACTTAGATCTTAGATACAGCATTCAACTGCAAATATCAGCATGGACTCCAGGTGATATGAATTATGCTAAAAGAGGCCATTTACTTTATCAAACAGCAAGACTCAAAACAAAGCATCTTTTCTTTTCTTTTTTTTTTTAAATGTATTTATTTACTTGACATCCTGGTCATAGTCCCCTCTCCCTTCTGCTTCCAGTCCCACCCTCCTCAGAAAAGGGGAACCCTCCTACCCCAGTTCATCAGGTGGCATCATAACTGAGTTCTTCCTCTTCCCTTGTTGCCTGGCAAGGCAATCCCATCAAGGGGAAGTGATTTTAAAAAAAGCTGGCAACAGAGTCCATGTCAGAGACAGTACTTGCTACCCTTACTAGTGGACCTACACGAAGCCTGAGCTGCCCATCTTTGTAGAGGACCTAGGTCCAGTCCGGGCATGGCGCTTGGTTGGTGCTTCAGACTCCACAGGCCCCTCTGGGCCCTGGTTAGTTGGCTCTGTTGGTCTTCTTGTGGAGCTCTTGTCACCTCTATGTCTTTTTATTCCCACGCCCACCCTTTTTCATAAGGCTCCCTGTGCTCCCCCTAATGTTTGGCTGTGAGTCTCACCATCTGTTTTGAACTGCTGCTGGGAAGAGCCTCTCAGGGGACAGCTATGCTAGGCTCCTGTCTGTGAGCATGAGAGAGTTTTATTAATCATGTCAGGGGTTGGCTTTCTTCCATGGGACAGGTCTTAGTTTGGGCCAGGCATTGGTTAGACATTCCCTCATTCTCTGCTCTATCTGTTCTATCTTTATCCCTGCATGTCTTGTAGGGAGGGTAAGTTTTGGATCAAAATTTTGTAGGTGAGTTGGAGCTCTCCTCTTTCCATTAGAAGTCTTGTCTAGTTAACGGTGTCATCTTCAGTCTCTGCTTGAAACAGAGATGCCCCCCCACACACAGTTTCTCTTTTCTCTGCAGGTTTCATGTCCTCCTGCCTCTGCTCTTCCCAGGTCTGACCTCCATCCTCATTTCTCTGTGCACACTTTCACCTCCTTTGTTCCCTCTCTTCAACCACTACCTCTGTCTGTTCTATTTCCACTTCCAAGTGATATTTAAGCATCCTCTCTTGGGTCCTCCTTGTTACTTATCTTTTTTGGGTCTGTGCATTGTAGTTTAAAACTCATTTTCTTCATAAATGCATATTTTACTTTTCCCGTGTCTTACCTTAGCTAACTTCCCATGATTGTGGGTTCAGCCCAACTGAAAAGCACCTCCTGTATGAAGCACTCCAGCCAGTGTCCTTAGTGAACTGTTTTATTCCGAGTTCTCAGAGTCTTTGGGTCAATTTTCATTTCTGCCTTCTGTTTAGAACAATGCAAATGGATGGCGTGATGTTACTTGCCAAATTCCATGTAGCTTCAGGTGGCACTGAGGAGCAATGAAGTTGGGCACCCAAATCTGAATCCAACGTCCCTTCTCCTGTCCTCTGTTGCTTTCATTCCAAGGAAGGTTGGAATGGGCCATGGTCCTTGACTTTTGATGTGAAGCAAGCTGTATCAGATCCTTAGGAGAAAAGAGCAGACAGGCAGAGTCTCAGGCCACATTGCGCATATGTACCCAGTGAATCACTGGGAATGAGAGCAGCATGCTAGTCATTTAGTGAATCTGCCAGGTAGCTCAGCTGCCCACACATTTTTGGGGACATGGATTGAAGTTCATCTCTGCCGAGCATTTTTAATTTGACCTGCACCACACACCTACTTTGCAGAGTAAGTAGTTGCTATTATCAGTGTTCATTCTACCTCCACTTCTCGGGCTCATGAACTTCTAAGTAAAATATGTCTGCCTTCAACAGTTTAGGATTAAATCTCAAATGACTTTGTCCTCTCAAACCATTACAGTGTATATCATATAGCTTGCATCTCTATGATAATTGTAAGTCATATGACATTTAAAATGTTAATGAAAGACTGCATCAGAAAGAGTCCACTAAGACTATATTCATATAGAAAATAAAAACCCATTTCAGAAAATTGCTGATTGCTCATAATTTAATATCAGAATAACAATCCTGTTTCCTGAATATATAGAGTTTCACTTCTAAAAATTTTAATAATGCTATAATAATTTTTGTGCTTTTTAATTATTTTGTTTATAATCAAAGTAGGTAAATTAAGTATACACTCAATAGCCTGTTCAATCTTTGCGTAAATATTTGTGGTTAGCTTAGGTGTCATTTTCTTACAAAGTGAAAGGTTGAGAGACTCATGTAAGTAGGACACTTACCCGCTAACCTCCAACTTGGCCACACATACCATAACAGATTCACCTCTGTGGCAAGTAGGCATGTTTTAAATAAATCAAACCCCAGCACCTCAGTAAGAGGTAAAACAAAGCCAAGTCAAATTCTGTGGCTGAAGGCGTGGAACACATCTGTTCACAATAGTGTCAGTCACTAAAGGACTACATAATGCCTTACACTGTCATGGCTCTACTAACTGACTCCATCGTAATTCCCATTTTCCACAGCTGACCAGCAGTCCTGACTGAAGCACATGACGAGCAACAGGTCTCGGCATACAGTAGCTTACACGCCTCTCCTGCTTTTCAGATATTTTACAGTTGTTGATCCTCAGCATTCCAGGCAGGGAGGAGATGAGCTCTGGAAAGGGGGCAAACAGGAAGTAATGCCAATGGAAATCTGCCTAAGACTGCAGCAACGCCACACAATGAAGGCCACCTGGCTCTGCTACTTCTTCATCAAACTTTCTTCTTCTGTTCAAACAATGAAATAAATGGTCCAGTCCTGCAGACAGGTGTTTGAGACACCAGTTCTAGATGAGGCCATTTGGAGGATCTTGGGCTAGACATACCCACCTCTGATGAGTTGAGATTAAGCCACTGAATGTGCTCTCTGTCCCATTGTCTTTCCTTCTTCCTTCCCCCTGTTTGTTTGTTTGTTTGTTTATGTATAGCATGGCTCATTTCACTTCCTGTCTGCAACACCAACATGGCCTATCCTTTCCATAGCCTTTGCCCTCCATGGAAGTCTTCAGGAGTCACACGTGGTCACTCTAACTGTTACAACAGGGTCCACCTTCCAGTCACAATGTTGTCACCTTGAGCAAGAGCAGGGCTTCTTCTGCTTGCAGAGTTTCAGCTGGTAGACAGCATGTGACACATTTAAGAAGCAAAACCGCAGCAGACATGGAAAAAAAGAAACAACGTGTATTAAAACTTTTAACTTACAACATGCAAAAATGGGTCTCTAATTAGCCTACTTTTTGGTCTAGGGCCAAGGCCTTGTCTGCATATGGGCCTACTAACGGGAGCATCGCATCGCCTTTCTGCATAAATCACAGCCATTAAGCGGCACCCACGATTTCCAGTTTCTTCAAAGTGGAGCGAGATCTTAAAGACTAGCAGAGCAATCTCAGAAAGAGAATTCATCTAAATTTTAATGATCTTCCCCAATCTTATACATTTGTCTGGCTCACACCTAATTTACCAGCGATTACATTTGAGCAAATCGCCTTCATCAAATCTTCCCCATGCATTCAACTTAAGTTTCCATAGACACAACGTCTCCATTTCTCCTAACACTAATATTTCACCAGTTTACATAATGTTTAATGAATCTAAGCAATTAGACTAACACATGCAACTGGTTTAAACAGAAGTGGAGACAAATACACCTGGTTCTTGGAAAGAATCCAGCTCTGTGGAAAGCAGCAGGAGCATGTGCCTATCCTGGGTAGTATTGTGCTGCCTTACAGGTATGCTGTCCACAACAGAAATCACAAGGGATGGGAGGAACCTTGGCATGGATTCATGGCCAGGAAAGTATATTCTGGTTATCTGAGCCAGGTGTCTATGTTAACCTTTCTTTTTCTCTGAATACTGACTCAGAAATGACCAGGGTCCCTACCATGGCTTGAACACATCCTCCAAGTTTAATTTGTTAGAATCTTAATCCTTAGTAGAACCCTGTTGACAGGTGGAGATTTACTGAAGGGATTAAGTCAAGAGGCTTCTGACTTCATGGATGGATTAGTGTTGCTTTCTTGGGAGTGGACCAGTTCCTAAATGTCTGATGCCCTCTTGCCCTCATTCATGAATGGGATGCTTTCTGCAATGAGACAATGCAGAAAAAGGCAGTCGCCAGATTCTGGCATTGTTTATTCATTTGTTTTGTTTGTTTGAGACAGGGTCTCATGTAGTCCACACTAGAATCAAACTGTAACCTAGGCTGACTTGAACTCCCCCTCTTTTTCTTTGTCCACAGCCTCTCATGTGCTTTGATTACAGGCATGCCTCCAGCTATCTGGATGTTGAGTTTTCTAGCCTCCAGAACCATGAGCCAAATAATCTCCAGTTGTTTATAAATTGCCTCGTCTGTGGTGGCCTGTTATAGTAGCATTAAGTGGACTGAGACAGATGACAGGGGCCTTCGAGTGGTTCTCATAATTTAGATTCCCATTGAAATTTTTCTTGCAAAATTCTCAGCTACGTTTTTCAATGTCCTCAAGGATGCTCTATGAGACTGGGAGCTAACAGAATAGCCTATTTCATAGTTGGGCAGTTCTCACAGCTGAAGCCTGGCCCTGAACAGCAGGTCAAGACTTTCCTTTGCCGTGCCATGAAGTTCCACGTCCTTGTGTTCATTAAGTATTCCTCACATGGAGTGTCCACTGGATTTCTGGCCCCTTCTGCACATTCTCCCCAAGGCATGTTCTACGCCGAGGCTATTCATTCCCCTCTTGCTCAGAAATGACACTGGCTTCATACTGCTGAGGGAGACTAGGAGGCAGGAGGCTGCCAGGCAGTGCCTATGCACCCAGGCCTTCTGTCTGTATCCACTTAGATCTTTAAGCCATTGTAGGAGATTTTCTGCTCACCTTAGCTCTTACTCAGACCAACTTTCTGCCGTCTTTGCCTGAATTACAGCAATCTGTTTATTCCCTTCCTCTTCTGTTTACCTGTTTCTTTTTCTTTTTGGCTACTGATTTTGGCTTAAAGTTTGTTTATATCACTCATTAGTAGCAGATTAGTTTGTGCAGCCATTGTTACTATGGCAATGGTGGTGGTGGTGGTGATGGTGGTGATGGTGGTGGTGGTGATGGTGGTGGTGATGATAGTGGGGGTGGTGGTGATGATGGCGGAGGTGGTGGTGGTGGTGATTTGGTTTTTTTGAGACAGGGTTTCTCTGTGTAGATTTATTCTTCTAGACCAGGTTAGCCTTGAACTCACAAAGATCTGACTACCTCTGCCTTCCTGAGTGGCATGCACCACTGCTGCTGGTCCTGCTATAATTGTTACTTTACTGATATTTTTAAAGTCAGAGCTATGGAACAAGCCAAGTGACAAACACTGTCCGTGTATGCGTAATCTCCCCAGTGATTTTTGTCCGGTAGCATTGTAAAATGACTAGAACATAATAAATTTGAAGATATTAACTGGTTTTCCTTAGCAATTTTGGAATCAGGCTATGTGTTCCAATGAACTGAGCTGATTATGTTAGCTTCAGGGACAGGAGGTAACTGAGAAACGTAGCATTCCAGAGAAGCATATTGGTCATTTGAGAGGTATGATCCTTCTTAATACTATAACAGAGGGACTCCTTTATCAAGCCACCTGAAAGTGGTTTCTTTGGAGATATAACAATTCTTTATCTCTTCCTCATTTCTCATACTTTGGGCCTCATATGTTGGGCATATAG
Source organism: Acomys percivali (assembly GCA_907169655.1). Lineage (NCBI taxonomy): Eukaryota > Metazoa > Chordata > Mammalia > Rodentia > Muridae > Acomys > Acomys percivali. The sequence goes on from OU015752.1 coordinate 91,705,624, forward strand.
TGTGATGACTCCATTTTTATTTGTCTGTTAAGCCTAATGTAAAAGCTTAGTCCAAGTCACTATCCTATTATTTTTTATTAATACAAAATTTATGACATAAACTTCCTAAATGAGAAAAAATATGTTAGTTGAAGCAAAATATATGATAGTTTTTTTTCTCAAAGTCATGTGTATAGCAATTGGTAAATCTGAGACAGGTGGCCCTACAAGGTAGTACCAAAGAGAAGGCTCCTTACCACTCTCCTGTGTTAATTCACCTATTTCAAAGGAAAGAAGTCAGAACTCCATCAAGTGCCATGCTCTTAGGAAAGCCATATTCAGTAGGTTTAGGGCATTAAGGGCATTTAGAACAAGGATTATTTCCAGGTGTGGGCTTATTGGTACGTAACTCTATTGTAAACTGGGAAACACCTATTCTCAATAAAGACAAGGGTTGACTAAATGGATATGCGGTATTGTCTTAGAGAAAGAGGGCATAGCTTGTAACAAGGTGACAAAGAAAAGAGAGTATTATATCATCTGGCCACCGCTCCTCAAGGGAAAATGTAGCAGCCGGTGCAAACAACTTTGTTTCTACAGCTGAGCCTTCCATGCTGGGGCTGGCCACTCCTTTGAAGTTATCGGACCAGTGAAGAAGAGTCAGACGAACACTTACATATGACTTAGAGAAATAATTAATCATTTTGGCAATTATCTCCATCTCAAATCAGCCTCCTGTGGAGCTCCCCAGCACAGCTTCTCTTAATTTCCTGGGACCAACACTTCTACTTCCCAGCTTCCGGCGGCCACCAACCAGGGAAGCAAATTAAAGATCACGGTCTATAAACTCTTTGAGCAGATCTTACTCAAAGAAAACGACAGTATTAATAAGTAACTGATTTTTTTCACTAATGATAAAAGACTCCTACCAAGGGCCTGCTTTGTGTCCATTAATATAATTTGGTCCCTGCCCCTTTTCATTTTGTGACCTAAGTATAGCTTTCTTAGAAATCCTAGGAGTGTATTTGGTTCCTTCTCCCCCTTGTACAGCAACTATATACAAACATGAAAAACAGCTAAGCCACCTCCTAAATTTGGGTAAATGTTTCATTTAGATATGATATATGCTGATTTAGATCTGGCTTGAATGTGTTGTAATTTCCTTCCCATTATAAAGTATTAAGAGCACAGGTGGATAAATCGTCTACCTATGGAGTATAGAGGTAGAGTCTTTGAGGAGTGATTAACATAAATTCAGATCACCTAAGTGGACTCTGCATGATGCTGGTGGCTTTTAAAGAAGATGTAGAGACCAGAAACCACACACCTGTGTGCACATGTTGAGCTGAGTTCTTTCCCCATATTGTTGGTTAAATGCAAAATAATCCCTGTACATTAAATACATGATCCATATACGGTAGGGCAACCAAGAGACAGTCGAATCATAAAGTCTCTGACGTTAAAAATAGATTGCTCTACTGACAGATTCATTTTTGTGAGTCAATGGAAACATGTAGGGGCTAGAGCTGGGGTAGAGGAAGTGAATATGTGTCTTGAAGAAGCCCCATCACATCAGATTCCCAGCTTGAATGAAGTGAGAAATGGCATCCATCACCAGAAACCACTGCCATGATAGTGTGCCTTACCACTGGACCAGGAACACAGATCCATGTAACTAAGAGATAAAACCTATCAAAGCATGCACACAAAATAAGCCACCTCTTGAATTGTTTTTTTTTAATGAGTAGTTTTTTTATCTTTTTTCTTTTCTATTTTTTTAATTAATTTATTCTTGTTACATTTCAATGGTTATCCCATCCCCTGTATCCTCCCATTCTTCCCTCCCTCCCATTTTCCCCTTACTCCTCTCCCCTATGACTGTTCCTGAGGGGGGTACCCTCCCCCTGTATATGCTCATAGGGTATCAAGTCTCTTCTTGGTAACCTGCTGTCCTTCCTCTGAGTGCCACCAGGTCTCCCCCTCCAGGGAACATGATCAAATGTGAAGCACCAGAGTACATGAGAAAGTCATATTCCACTCTCCACTCAAGTGTGGAGACTGTTCTGACCATTGGCTAGATCTGGGTAGGGGTTTAAAGTTTACCGCCTGTATAGTCCTTGGCTGTTGCCTTAGTTTGAGCGGAACCCTGGGGCCCAAATCTGCCTATCATAATGTTCTACTTGTAGGTTTCTAGGACCCTCTGGATCCTTCTACTTTGCTATTCTCCCCTGCTTCTCTCATCTAGAGTCCCAATAGGATGTCCTCCCCTCTGTCCCAGTTTCCTGGTAAGTGAAGGCTTTCGTGGGACATGCCCCTTGGGATAGTATGCAGATATAAGTGAGTATATACCATTTGAGTCTTTCTGCTTCTGGGTTAACTCACTGATTATGATCATTTCTAGTTCAATCCATTTATCCATAAATTTAGGGAATTCCTTGTTTTTAATAGTTGAGTAGTATTCCATAATGTATATGTACCACTGTTTCTTTATCCATTCTTCAACTGAGGGACACTTAGGCTGTTTCCATGATCTGTCTATTATGAATAAGGCTGCTATGAACATGGTTGAGCAAATTTTCTTGTTGTGTGCTGGAGCATCTTCTGGGTATATTCCAGGGAGTGGAATAGCTGGGTCTTGAGGAAGCCCTATTCCCAGTTTTCTGAGATAGCACCAGATAGATTTCCAAAGTGGTTGTACTAGTTAGCATTCCCACCAGCAATGAAGGAGTGTTCCTCTCTCCCCACATCCTTGCCAGCATGTGGTGTTGCTTGAATTTTTGATCTTAGACATTCTGATGGATGTCAGATGGAATCTCAGAGTTCTTTTGATTTGCATTTCTCTTATGACTAAGGAGGTTGAGCATTTCTTTAAGTGTTTCTCAGTCATTCAATATTCCTCTGTTGAGAATTCTCTGTTTAGTTCCAAGCCCCATTTCTCAATTGGGTTATTTGGTTTGGTGGTGTTTAATTTCTTGAGTTCTTTATATATTTTGGATATTAGAAATTTGTCAGAAGTAGGGTAGGTGAAGATCTTTTCCCAGTCTGTAGGCTGCCCCTTTGTTCTCTTGACAGTGTCTCCTGCCTTACAGAAGCTTCTCAGCTTCATGAGGGCTGATTTATTAATTGTTGACCTCAAGGCCTGGGCTGTTGGTGTTTTGTTCAGGAAGTTGTCTCCTGTGCCAGTGTGTTCCAGGCTCTTCCCCACTTTTTCTTCTAAGTGACTTAGTGTCTCTGGTTTTATGTTGAGGTCTTTAATCCACTTAGATTTGAGTTTTGTGCAAGGTGACAAATATGGGTCCAGTTGCATTGTTTTACACATAGACCTCCAGTTAGACCAGCACCATTTGTTGAAGATGCTATCCTTTTTCCATTGAGTGGATTTGGCTTCTTTGTCAAAAATCAAGTGACTATATGTGTGTGGATTCATATCTGGGACTTCGATTCGATTCCACTGATCAACCTGTTGCTGTGCCAGTACCATGCTGTTTTAATTACTATTGCTTTATAGTACAGTTTGAGATCAGGTATGGAGATTCCTCCGGAGCACCTTTTATTGTACAAGATTGTTTTAGCTATTCTGGGTTTTTTGTTTTTCCATATGAAGTTCAGAATTGAGCGTTCAATGTCTTTAAAAAATTATGTAGGTATTTTGATAGGGATTGCATTGATTCTGTAGATTGTTTTTGGTAGGATGGCCATTTTTACTATGTTAATTCTCCCGATCCATGAGCAAGGAAGATCATTCCATCTTCTCATGTCTTCTTCAATCTCTTTCTTCAGAGTTTTGAAATTTTTTTCAAACAAGTCCTTCACTTCCTTAGTTAGAGTAACTCCGAGATATTTTATATTGCTTGTGGCTAATGTGAAGCGTGTGGTTTTCCTAATTTCTTTCTCTGCAAGTTTGTCATTTGTGTATAGGAAGGCTACAGGCTTTTTTGAGTTAATTTTGTATCCAGCCAATTTGCTGAAGGTGTTTATCAGCTGTAGGAGTTCTCTGGTGGAATTTTGAGGGTCACTTATGTACACTATCATATCATCTGCAAATAGAGATAATTTGACTTCCTCCTTTCCCATTTGGATACCCTTGATCTCCTTTTGTTGTCTTATTGCTCTGGCTAGAACTTTGAGTACTATATTGAATAGATATGGAGAGAGTGGGCAGCCTTGCCTTGTTCCCAATTCTAGAGGAATTTCCTTGAGTATCTCGTCATTTACTTTGATTTTGGCTATTCGCTTGCTGTATATAGCCTTTATTATGTTGAGGAAAGTGCCTTGTATCCCCAATCTCTCTAAAACTTTAAACATGTATGGGTGTTGGATTTTATTAAATGCTTTCTCAGCATCTAAGGAGATGATCATGTGGTTTTTTATTTTCTGTTTGTTTATATGGTGGACTACATTGATGGATTTCCGTATATTAAACCATCCCTGCATGCCCAGAATGAAGCCTACTTGGTCATGATAAATGATATCTTTGATGTGTTCTTGTATTCGTTTTGCAAGTATTTTATTTAGTATTTTTGCATTGATGTTCATAAGAGAAATTGGTCTGAAATTCTCTTTCTTTGTTGAGTCTTTCTGAGGTTCAGGTATCAATGTGACTATGCCCTCAAAGAATGAATTTGGTAATGTTCCATCCATTTCTATCTTTTGCAGTAGCTTGAAGAGTATAGGTATTAGCTCTCCCTTGAAGGTCTGGTAGAATTCTGCACTGAAACCCTCTGGCCCTGGGATTTTTTTGGTTGGGAGACTATCAATGATTGCTTCTATTTCTGTAAGGGAAATGGGACTATTTAGCTTGTTTACCTGTTCTTCACTCAACTTTGACAAGTGAAATTGATCAAGAAAATCGTCCATTTCCCTTAGATTTTCAAATTTTGTGGCATATATGCCTTCAAAGTAGGATCTTATGATTCTTTGTATTTCTTCGGTGTCTGTTGTTATGTCTCCCTTTTCATTTCTGATTTTGTTGCTTTCAATACTGTCTCTCTGCCTTTTAGTTAGTTTGGCTAATGGTCTGTCTAGCTTGTTGATTTTCTCAAAGAACCAGCTCTTGGTTTTGTTGATTCTTTGGACTGTTTTCTTCGTTTCTAATTTGTTAATTTCAGCCCTGAGTTTGATTATTTCCAGACGTCTACTCCTTTTGGGTGTTTCTGCTTCTTTTTTTTCTAGGGCTTCCAGTTGTGTTGTTAATGTACTTATGTGGGATGTTTCCAATTTCTTTTTAAAGGCACTTAGTGCTATGAATTTTCCTCTAAGCACTGCTTTCCATGTATCCCACAAATTTGGGTATGTTGTTTCTTCATTTTCATTGAATTTCAGAAACTCCTTGATTTCTTTCTTTATTTCTTCCCTGACCCAGGTGTCATTTAGTAGAGAGTTGTTTAGTTTCCACGTACGTGTAGGCTTTTTAAAATTTCTGTTGTTGTTGAATTGCAGTCTAAGAGCATGGTGATCTGATAGGATACAAGGTATTATTTCAATCCTCTTGTATCTGTTGAGGCTTGCTTTGTGACCTACGATGTGATCAATTTTGGAGAAGGTTCCATGGGGTGCAGAGAAGAAGGTATATTCTTTTTTGTTTGGGTGAAAGGTTCTATAGATATCTGTTAGATCCATTTGACCCATGGCATTGGTTAATGATGTTATTTCTCGGCTTAGTTTCTGTTTCAATGACTTATCCTTCAGTGAGAGTGGAGTGTTTTAAGTCTCCCACTATTATTGTGTGGGGATCAATGTGTGGTTTAAACTTTTTTAGCAGATGTTTTACAAATGTGGGTGCCCTTGTATTGGGAGCATAGATGTTCAGAATTGTGATGTCATCTTGGTTGACTTTACCTTTGATGAGTATGAAGTGTCCTTCCTCATCCCTTTTGATTAATTTTGGTTGAAAGTCTATTTTGTTCGATATTAAAATGGCTACGCCTGCTTGCTTCTTGTGACCATTTGCTTGGAATATTTTTTTCCAACCTTTTACCCTGAGGTAATGCCGATCGTTATGGGTGAGATGTGTTTCTTAAATGCAGAAGAATGTTGGATCTTGTTTATGCACCCATTCAATTAGTCTGTGTCTTTTTATTGGAGAATTGAGACCATTGATGTTGAGAGATATTAATGACCAGTGCCTGTTAAGAGTCTTAATTTTGATGTTGTTTCCAGTCGAGTGTTTGTGTAGCTGTGTTTTTGCCATGGTATAGTTACCTATTTCCTGAGTAGTTTTGGTTGTAGAGTGACCCTTTTGGATGGAGTTTTCCTTCTAGTACCTTCTGTAAAGCTGGATTTGTGGATAGGTACTGTTTGAATTTGTTTTTGTCATGGAATATTTTGTTTTCTCCATCAATGGTTATTGACAGTTTTGCTGGGTAAAGTAGTCTGGCCTGGGATCTGTGCTCTCTTAGGGTTTGCAGGATCTCTGTCCAGGCCCTTCTGGCTTTTATGGTCTCTGCTGAGAAGTCGGGTGTAATTCTGATAGGTTTGCCATTAAATGTTATTTGGCCCTTTTCCCTTGCAGATTTTAATGTTTTTTCTTTGTTTTATATGTTTTGTGTTTTGATTATTATGTGAGAGGCAGTTTTTCTTTTCTGGTCAATTCTATTTGGTGTTCTGTAGGCCTCTTGTATGTCTATAGGCATCTCTTTCTTTATATTGGGGAAATTTTCTTCTTTGATTTTGTTTAGAATAGTTTCTGGGCCTTGGAGTCTGATATCTGCTCTTTCTTCAATGCCTATTATCCTCAGATTTCTTCTTTTCATGGTGTCCTTAATTTCTTGGATGTTTTGTGTCAGGAGTTTTCCAGATTTGGCATTTTCTTTAATGGTTGCTTCAAGATCTGTGATTGTATCTTCTAGACCTGAGATTCGTTCTTCCACCTCTTGGATTCTGTTAGAAAAGCCCACCTCTGTGTTGCTCGCCTTCCTCTTCCACCGAGTCCAGTTTGGGTCACAAGGCACCATGCGACCCAAATCCTGTCCAAAGTCCCCTCTCCCACAGCAACTCCCACCGGCCACCATACCAATCGCCTCCACGGGAAGGCTCTGAACTGCAAACCTCAGCCACTGCCGCTACTGATGCTGTTGTCACTGGTGCCGCCACTGCTACTGCTGTCTCTGCCGCTGCTGCTCCGATCCGAGAAAATCCACGCTCCTCCCTTGTGCAGGGGCACGCAGGTCCTCCGCACCCTGGTCGCTCCAAACTGGGGAGCACTCCTGCTGCCGTGGTGTGGGGACCTTGGTGTTCCTGGCTCAAAAATCTGTGCAATTCCCTGAATTGTTCCCTGGAGCTTCCAAACATGGTCCACACTGCTCGCTGCCATCTTGGATCCCCTCTTGAATTGTTTTTATCAGGTAGGTCTCACGGCAATGAAAGCTAAGACACCTTGTGGGGCTTGGGTCTCCTTGGGACTTTTCCAACAAGAGCATACCCCAAGAGGTAGAGTCTTGAACTTCCAGAACTATTACTTAATAAACATTCTTTCCTCATGAAATTACCTATTTTAGCTATTTCGTTTTCATTATGGTAACACAAAACAGAACAATACAATGGAGGAGTCTTATATCTTATTAACTTCTGAGTATTGAACAAATAAGGACTTGGGATTTCTGCACATTCTTGTAATTTTGAGTCTAGCTATCTCTCCCTAAACTTATATGCTCTGGGTCTAGGAGGAAGGTGTGGTGGGGCTTCCTAGTCTTCTTTAGTTGAACCGTTCTTCCAATGTTTGAGATTTCAAATAGCTTATATGTCTCTCTGTTATTTGTCCCCTGGACTGGAGAAAGTGGTTGATTGATTCAGTTTGCAGTTGTGGCAGTAGTTTGTGGCCATTTTTTAGTATTTACAGCTTAGTCCCTCTTTGCCTGCCATCTGGGATACGTAGGTCAGCTTTCCCCTCCAAATTTAATCAGACTTTTATGCAGTCGAGATCACTACCTGTGTCCTAGAGTACCTGCTACTGAGTTTTCATCCCTTGTATAAAATACTAATATTCTTTCTCTTGAGTTAATGGGCTAACGGAGAAGCTGTGTGGAATATCCTCAATCTCGCTGGACTTTTAGCTGTGTTTCCTTCAGTTTCAGTGTAGCTCTCATTCCTTTTGCTATTATAGTGGCTGGAAGGAAAAGTCATTTGTCTGTAGGCTACTACCAGCAAACTTCGGCCTCTCTCTTGTCTCAGAGCAAACAAAAATGCTCTTCAAATTGAATTTTTGTGATTCCATAGTTGCCTCCCCGTTTTGTTAGAATTCTGAATATCAGTGTTAGCAAATTAGTCTGTGCTGAGGCTCTCAGCACCGTCTAACCAGAGTAGCATCATGGAGGAAGTCTGTATATTCTCTCTGGGGTATCCGTTCTTATTTAGTTAACAATTAACATTTTACAAAAACACCTCTACGGTGACATGTAATAGGTGAGATACGAAGATGATTCATTTAAAACTGGAGGCCAGGATTCAGTCAATGTATGTGGTGGCAGGGGCTGAGAACCTTGATCTACTCAGGCTTTGGGGTTATTAAATTAATTAATAAAATAACTTTAATTCTAGTTCTTCTAGGACACTGGTGATATTAAGGCCTAGTACCTTGCTTGAAGCCACTTAACTGAGAAACAGCAGTATTTGCTTCAACAGCTAGAGTTCTCAAGGTCCCCATCCCTACCACACAAGCTTGTAACCCCAGAGCAAGGCACTAACGTTAACACTTGTAACAGTGCTGAAGAATGCCAGGTGGAGATGAAGGAAGGAGGACCCAAGATGGTAGGGGAGTGGGTGAACTGTGACAGGACTCTGTGGCAGGGCTGTATTGCTACATAGGGCTTTGTGGATAAATAGTATTTAAAAGCAACTATATTTGAGTGTAAAAAAGAAGGAAATAGAAAGATCTGTGTGTGCTGGGGAGTTGAGCAGGATCATGTTTTAAAAGGGGGGGAGTGAACTGAATTAAAATAATGAAATTATTAATATAACCACCAATATGTACAAATCTACTTTTTGAGTCTTTGGTTCACATGAATTAGAGAACAATTTGCAATGTGCAAAAGAATAATAGTTACATATACTGGATAAAAGCAGAAGATTCTCTCTATGTTCCTATAGTCTCTGTTTACAGCAACAACCATCAAGCATCTCAGTTAGTAAAATAGACATGGAGCAGCATAATATATTAAGCCACTAAGTAAAATATCAGTAAAATTCAGTATGTCACAAGAGCTGGAGGCACAGTGGTGAATTTATCCATTAAAAAAGAATGTAACCGAAACCAAAGGTGGCATTTCATTATAATCCACTAACAACAATAAAAACCCTCAATTTCAGGCTGGAGGGACACCTCAACTCTCGAAAGCATACATGTGAGTCTCTTTCAGAGGACACAGGTTCAGTTCCCAGCACCCACCGTGGGCTGTTCGAAACTACCTCCACCCTCACCTCAGGGGATCTGATGCCCACTTCTGGCCTCTTCAGGAACTGCACTCACATGTGCATGCCAATACCCAGAAACACATACATACATACATACATACATACATATATACATACATACATCTTACATCTTACATCTTACATAGAAGAAACCCCCAAAAGGCCCTATTTCCTAAGAATTCTCCACATATAGGATATCAGCCTATGTTCGAGCTGTGATGCAAAAACACTGTACACTAGATGATTTAAACAGGAACTCACCTCTCACAGATCTAGAAGCTAGAAGCTGAATAGATTTGGACTTAGGTAAGGGCCCGCTTCCTGTTTCACAGATCACTCTCTCCCGTATCCTCAAATGGTGAAGAACAGAACAAACTCTGGGAGATGCCTTTTGTTAGGGTATTAACACCCTCCAGTCTTAGCCCTGCATCCACTGCATCAGAAATTATTCATACAGGCCTCACCCCACATCCACTGTAGCAGCACACAAAACATTTTCTGATTGGAAACACAAAATTATATACCCAGAAAGTTGTTCCTAAGGATTTTGGGAGAACACATTCATTAGTGTTTTCCACTCAGTATGAAAATGTCCCCCATTATAAATGGATTTGCTTGGAAATTTTTCTTGGTGAGTGTAGAAATTTGTCATTCAATAAAATTAATACAGAACAAAGTTCACAGAGATGAACAAGGTTGCCTCCTGGCCAAGCCAATTGGCACTGGATTCTGCTCTAAAACCTAAGCCAGGATGTAGGCTAGAAGATATAGAAGCAAGGTCAATATCAACTTGGTCCAACTTTGATAACAGAGAAACAAATGGGCACAGGCCTCTCTGCTGATGGGAATTCTGGCTACCATAAGACCATTTGGAAACAAGTCTCAGGTGAGCTTATAATATGCTTGTCCTTTCTAAAACCCCTGTTAAAATGTAATTCCATTATGAGAAATAAGCAAGTGATACCCCACAGATGAGCTTTATGGCACTCATATATCCATTCAGTCAATGGGTTAATGAGCAATGTGTTCTGTACTGGTCAGTTTAGTCAGGTCTGCCATGTACTCTCTGCCTGTCATCATAAGATGCCTTTTACTAGGATTCTGTCAGCAATATCATAATCATTTGTGGACCCCCTTGATCTTGTATGAGACACTCAAGTCAAAATAACTCTTTTATTCATAACGTATTCGGCCTGTGGAGTTATATGACTAGCAGCAGAATATTGGCTAACAGTATAGGTAGCAACACCAACTGATTTAGTTAATCCACATGAATCAATTTTTTTCTATGTAAAATAAAAATTATACCACACCTACTTACAGATTTGGGGGCAGGTAGCTGGAGTTTGGGAGGTGAAGCATGTAAAATAGCTGAGTGATCAGTGCAAGGTAAGTGTATAATAAATGCTAATGCTAATCACCAAGTAAGTTGGGAGTCTATAGCAAGACTCCTTGTCTTCTCGTTAGTGCATCCAAACACATGACAAGGTATGCTTTAGGGAAAGGCAACCAAGGGATCTATTTCAACCCACAGTTTCATGGAAGGGGAGGCATGGTGGTTCAGGCTTTGCTTAGGTGTGGAAGGCTGTGGCTAGCACACACCTATTACAAAAGGAAAGCAGGCCCAGGCTATACCCATACACAGGCCTCCTTCTGTGAGCTAGCTAGGCCTCCCCTTCCAATGGGTCAGTCTCTCCTGGACAGTACCACCAGCCTTGAAGACAAGAGCCTCTGGCTGAACATCTCACCTCAAACCTTTAGAAAGAAAGGGATTGGAAAAATGAAAAAGGCAAGAGGGTCATTAGGGAATTGTATCTGTCTGAAAACACACAGAACTTTTCACAGTAATGGTAACAATAACAAAGGAATTTTTGTTACTTCCTAGTTTCCCCCTGGTGCCAGGCACTACTCTGAGGTCCTTGCATGTATTGATACATTTCACCATCACAGGAACCTTATGAAGTAGATACAAAATCACAATGCTGCCAGTGGCATCCAGGTGTACATAAGGAGATTCTGTAAGCTTACTAGTCAACATTTGTCTTCACAGAAACATGTAACTTTAATCCAATACCATGAAGGAAACTGTATCTAGGGACAAGGTCATCTATAGATGGAGACCCAACCTGTCCATTTACAGTTCACTAGAACCACCTTTCATTTTAAAAATCTTAGAAACTTTTCACAAAAAAATTTCTTCCTGATGCACCAGCTGGGACAGCAGCAATGAGCCTTTGATTCAGTAGATAAACTACACCTAGGACTTTGCTCACAGCTCCTCCTGGAGTTCAGTCCTTTAGACATGGCTTCTACTAGCTTGAGTGTTTAATTTCATGTGATGTGGCTTTGTGAGCTGCCCTGGAAATTATGCCAAGAGAGAGTGAAAGCTTTTCAGAGAGATTTGTTGAAATTCTGTCATGAGGTCCTACAAACAATCCCTGTCTCCTTCCTGTATCCTGTTATAAATCAAAAATCATAATCTATATTTTATCTACCACACACGTCATTATTCTTTTGTGTAATATTCTCAACATCTTCACTTAATTCCTTTCAAATCCTTGTCAGCTTGCTATGAAGTCTTATCAGTTTTGTTTTGTTTTGTTTTGCTTCTTTGGTGTAGAGGCACCTTCCCCTGTCAAGAATGAGATGACCTCTTAGCCAAGAGTCACCTCCCTCTTAATACCCAGGAGCTGATGGAAATCTTAACGAGGTTCCTCTTTTTCATAAGAGAAGAATGTGAAGTGGTTTTAAGTTGTTTTTTTTAACATTCCAATGAAAATCAAGAAAGCAGTAATAGTAATAAAAATTACCTATTTAATAACAGTGACATGTTTGACTTGATGATTGTCTGCTCTTTGATCACGTTTGCAAAATAGTCCCATTGTTTGAGAAAGTCAATCATAATTATGTTACACTCCACATTTTTAGAATAGTAAGAATAATAATTATGCTCTTGGGAATATGAAGAGAGCTAAATACATGACAGAGAGGAAAGATTCAGTTGTACGTGTTTACTTAGAACCTTAGGGTTTAGACTTTAACCCATTTCTCTGATCTTCCCTGTACAATACATTCTCACCTATTGTTATTCTGGAACACTAGATTCAAATTCACTGAAGTTAGAAAGTACTGTTTTGAGATACTACGTTATCTAGACTAAAAATAGATTTTCACAAAACATTGTTTGAGAGCTATCAAGCACAGAAATGTTGGAAATAAGCCTGACATTTAGTATGTTCACTTTTCAGTGTGATGCTTCAACCTTGCAGGGACTCCTCTCAACTCACCTTTTCCTCTAATGAGTTTTGAGATGTGATTCCAACTGTCAATCATTTGTTGGGTCATCATAGGGACATGTGCAGAGCAAGGCTCTTCGTGAGTGAATAGGGAAAGCTCTGAAGTCTTGCAGCAGCATGCCTCTTCTGAGACAAGCTCAAGGGGTTTGCATATTTTCACGAGGAGGAAAGACTCACTCTACACATTTTGTGCCAATTTCTCTCTCTGTCTCTGTCTCTGTCTCTGTCTCTGTCTCTCTCTCTCTGTCTCTCTCTGTCTCTCTCTCTCTCTCTCTCTCTCTCTCTCTCTCTCTCTCTGTGTGTGTGTGTGTGCCATATGCTCACACTCATACATTTTGTTTCCTTCTTAAACCTTTCTTAGGAGAGTAGTCATTATTAACTTGTTTCAGAGGCTACTGGTAGAAGTAAAGACCCAAGTTCTGAGATAGATATCTCTGGAGACATCTCACACTGTTGAGAAGTCCCCAGTCATGGCATGTTCTGTGACTCACCGACACGATGTGAGTAGCCACGGTATATGCTAGACAAAAAGCTGGGTACTGAGAGCACAAGGCTCAGTGCCAGAGATGGACGATTACAGTCTTTATTTTGTGGCAGGCAGGGAAATAATTGTACCACTTTGGTGAGTTCTGGAGAGGTGGGAGGGGGAGGGAAGCAAGTTTTGGGGTACCTGAGGAAGTGCTTCTATGTACCAAGTACAGAAGGAGCTTGCAGACAAGCAGAGACTTGACACTCCTCTTCAGGGAGAAAGGGACAGTGTGACGTAACCGATGGGTGGGTGGAAGAAGAGACCACAATGACACCTCTGGCTCTGTATTTATCAGCAGAAGAAGGGTCTCAGTCAGGAATACCAGCCTTAAAATACCTTAGAACAAAACTAGTACTAGAAGGAAAGTACTTGGTTTATTGGTTAGTTGTCTTCTGTTTCTTTGTTTGTTTGTTTGTTTGTTTTAAGACAGGGTTTCTCTGTGTCACCTTGGCTGTCCTGGATTTGCCTTGGAGACCAGGTTGGCCTCGAACTCAAAGAGATCCACCTGCCTCTGTTTCCCTGAGCTCTGGGATTAAAGGTGTGTGCTTGCTTAAAACTTTTCTAATCTCAATTTTGCAGGATAGACAAGCTGAGTTTTGGGTGGGTGGAGCCGCCAAAGGAAGCTTCCTTCTGCGAAACGATGCCCTTCGTCTTTCGCTCCCGGCTTCCACTTGCATCAGAGCAGTGTTCAGGGTTAGGTTCAGATCTCTGCTGGATTAGAAGATACCAGAAGAGAAGGACCACTCTCTCTGAAAGCACGTGCTTCAAAAGGGGACATGAGGTATTCCGGCAGCCTGGTGAGCAGAGTCAGTCAGATCTGAGTGTCCCCACCCTGCACAGCTGCTGTGTGCTTGGAAACAAAGCTAGGTGGGTGCTGACTTTAATGGTCTTTTCCGTTTCTCTCTAGACAAAGATTAAAGTTGATTAGAGGTACATTCCAATCTTATTAAACACTGTGCGGCTCCCACCAGAAATTTCAGGAAATGAAGCATCCACACAATACAAATTCTTTTGTGTTTCTTCTTCTGTGAAGGGGTGAGCGGGGGCCTCCAGGAAGGGGGATGAGGCAGCTTTAATAACAAGAAGGGAGGGGGAAATTGAAAGGAGAAGGGAAGAAAGGTGCCTCAGTTGTCTCGGCAGCTGATCAACAAAGGAGCAGTCGTGAGCTGTAACCTCTTGGAGCCACAGCCTGGAACATGACACATGTCAGCCCATGATAAATGGTGCAGAGCGTGTGCAATTTCAAGCGCAATGCCCTTGAGATGCGCAGGACCCCGATCGCAAATGTTATTGTTAAATTAAACCTTAAAGGAAGGATTGAAAAGGGATGGGTGGGCGCGCGCATGCGTACACATGCACACACAAACACACGGAGGAAACGGAAAATAGAAGACAAGGTGAAGAAATAAAACTTTAATTTTCACCTACCTAAATTAAAAAATATATATACTATGAAGTCTTCCCATAGGAAGCTTGCTTTTCTTTTCTCTATATTCAGTATTCTAAACTACTCCAATAAGAAGGGCTAACTATACTTTCTGCCTTATGGCATAATCTGTTTATATTTCTTTGCTCTCTTGGGATACTATCAAGTATTTGCCACCTGCACTGTTTTAGGATTCTCTGTGTGGACGCACATACAGCAGCCATGGGTGTGCATGTGTGGAATGTTTGTTTAATTCACTCCAAAGTAATCAATTTGTCTCTTTCTTCCTGTCTCTGTCTTTCTATCTCTCTCTCTTTTAAACACAAAGGAAACATTCCATCATCTAAACTAATTAATGAACTTAATGCATAAGGCAGCGTGGCATAAAGTAACAAAAGTATAAGGATGTTGGATAGAAGAGACATGAGTGTGAAAGATGTCCAGGATTAAATTATCAGCCAACAGTAAATGAGTGACAAGAGAGGCTCGCTAGAAAGGAAGAGTCTGGGTCCACCAAAATGATGTAGAATCAGGGTAGGAAGTGTTAAGCAGCTTTCAGGGAGATCAACATACAAATGAACAAGTGATTGGGTGAGCGCTTGTGTCATGTGAAACCAATTTGCCAATCACAATGCAGAATGTGCCGCAAGATGCAAGGGAGCAACAGGCTTAGAAGCTAAAAGATCAGAGGGATTGGGTAGTGAAGGGCTCTGTGGAACTAACTGTGTTCTGGACGGAGTCCACCCTCAGAAAGTTTGTTTTCGTTTCCTCTCCCCACAACGCATTTAGATGAAAGAATGTTTAATGGTGGACTAGAAACCCCAGATCACAAAGGGAAGGGCACCCAACAGTGGTTTTGTGCATTTTGGCCAGGGTTGTCTAGCACTTAAGAAAAACTAGAATCTTTTTTTGGGGGACGGGGATGGTGGAGAGAAGTCTTTGAATAAGTTCACCCAGGTTTCTTGTTGTTAAAGAAAATAAACATCAGGCAAAACAGGACTTTATCAAAACGATAAATAATTCAATACAGATGGATTTAAAAGGCAAGCAGATTTTCAGAGTAGGGAACGCTGCAGGGTTTGGGTGGAAACAGGGAATGCAAACAACAACAGAAAAAGAAGTGAAATTATGAACTTGTTGAGAAAAATAAATAGACACATAAAACTAATTGGAGAGAAAATAGAGAGGGAATTTTCAGAAAACAAGGCAAGCTTCCCAGAGTTCTGAGCAGAGGCACGCTGCCTGCGTTTGTTGACTGGAGGCAGCCCCCTCAGAGGGCTGTCGCTGAGGGTGGGCACCAGAACAAAGAGAACAGGTCTCTTCCTTGGGTGGGTGAGGTCACTTCTGTCTCAGGTTCACATCAGAACTGCAGAACCAAATGGTCTGGGTCCCTGGCAGCTTTTCAACCAGCTGACACCATCACTGCAGCTAACCTCTGCACTGCGCCGCATCTAAACGTCAAACCAACCCACTTCGCACCCAGCACCATCTCACTGAGCAATAGCGGCCCCCATGTCCAAAACTTGCTTATTCTCCCTGAACTCCAGAACAGGAAACCGCAGAGGCCAAAGGAAACCAAACCGTCAATACCTCTGGTAAGGATCAAAGAGGAGCCTGGGAGTTGAGAGATCTTGAAAAAGGTTCTAAATTGAGAGAAGTGCTGGGTCACTCCCATCACACAGGGAAAAAAATCAGCACCCACCAGGCTGGATTTCCTCTCCACAGTGCCTCTGTTAGACTCTGACAGCAAAAAGGAGACTGGGGACACGCACCGTGCCTATGTTTTCCCAAGTGAAGATGAACACGGACTCTCATTGCTACCACACTAGCAGATGCCTCAAACTTGTTCCCTTCTCTCCTCTAAGCTCCTTTGCACCAGCCCATGCAGAGATATAAAGTGTACTGACAGTTCTTTATTGATTTATTGAAGATGGATTCATCAAGGCTCACACTGAGTTATGTGTGCCAGGTAACAGCAGAAGAGAAACATTTTTATATTTCTGGGCAATATCAATAAATCTTCCATGGAAATTGTGGAGTGGATACAGACAAATTTACAAAATGTGCAGTCTTCATTTTTAACCAGTCCACAAATGCTGTGTAGATACTGGCTGCTCAGATGTCGCTCTGGTAACATCTCGACGTACATTTCTGGTGAGAGCCTGACCCGGGCAGCACATCTGTGGCCTGTGATCACACAGGGTTCTACCGAGTGTCCACAAAAGACTTTCCTGTTATCGTGGTTGTTTCCAAGTTGACGGTTGAGTCAGAAGGCATCTGCTGTAGCTGTCATACCGCCTCCATCCCTAGCTTTGAAAGTCATGGGTGTCAAACATCATATATAAAACGCCAAGAGGTGTAGTCAGCAATGCTCGCAAAGTTGCTTTCACATGTGTATGGAGGAAAAGAAACCCTCTAGCATCCGGGTAACTCTGAGATGGTAGTTTATTTTATGCATTTCATTCAAAATCAGTAGAATCTACATCAACACCCTCACTCATCTATGTTTCTCCCCTTCCCTGCTGTTGTTTGGAATCCTCTTAGGTCAGGGATCTCAGATGCAGGTTTTCAGGAGATTTAGTGTCTTAGGAAGACATCCTGCCACCCCTAGTTGATGATAGGGTAATTGTTATTAGAGTGTTTGAAATTGTACATTTGCCATCATATTCCAATTTCCAGTTAGTGCAGTAAACACTCTAATGCAAGCTGGCATCCTGTTGTTCCTGGCAGGTGCATGCATTGTTCAAAACAAGCTGAGAGGATTCCACCAACAGCAGCTTATATTAGGGCATAGCTCCAAATTCATCCATCCAGCATGAAGGGCATCCATTTAAATCAATAGCAACATTTTTCTCATGCTATATGATACAATCCAATTCCCTAGTTTTCTTCCTTTTTGTGCTTTGCTGAATAATTCTAAGGCCTCACACACACACACACACACACACACACACACACACTTACAAACAGGGTCTCTTGTTAGGCCAGGCTGTCCCCAAACTCACAATCCTTTCTTGTTAGTCTCCCAAGTCCTAAGATTAAAGATGTACACCTCTACACCAGCCCCACTGGCCCCAAAAAGTCTTTTGTCTTAAGATAATGGGAAAACAGCTCAGGAAGTGAAGAAACTGGGTGCAGAATAGAAGAATATTGTGTGCATTGACTTCGGCAGGGTTCATACAGACTTCCAGCAATGCTCGGAAACTCTACTATGGCCTTCAGTCATTAGCTCCTATGCAACCCAACTCCTATCAGTGTGCACTATCAGCTATGTCCTCAGCTCACAAGAAACTTCTTGACTTGCTATAATCTATTCAATGCCCATTTCTCACACTTGTTGTTCACATTGGAAAGGTTCAACCCTTCAGCTTTCCACATACCAAAAGAAGACGCTAAGTTATACATAATAAATGTCCAAAGTGTCATAACCTAATGGAACTACAATTGACCATACCTCATCCTCTATCCCTCCTCTCCTTGTTGGTTAAAAATATTGCTGTTCTCATTGCCTGGGACTAGTAACATCAGTTTGCAGAAAGATGTGCATAACCTTTATGCTCAAGAATATCGCAGTCCACTTGTTTCCCTTCTTCCCTCTGTAGCATCAATGTTCTCCGATCACACTACATCAAGAAAGTGTCTTAGTCCCTCATCTATACTCATGCACTGAATTTCATGCCTGCAAATCCATACCTTCTGTATCTGGGATGACATCCAATAAAGATTTAAGTACCACATTGTCTTTAAATTTTTTCACAAAATCAAGATGGAAAAGTGCGTTTCAGCTTTAGTTAATAATACTAAAGAAGGCACTTAAGAATGAAGATGACGGACAGCACAGTTAAAAGCATTGAGCAGACAGACACGAATGATTCTACAGTGTCCTCCAAGGCACCGTTGCTGCCACTCGGATGGGGGCCATTCCCACACACTGAGATGGACTCCAGATGCTTTGGCTCGGATTTCTAAGCTCTGCTCGTTCCTATTACTTTATGCCTCTGATGACGGTCTCACATTAGTGCTGTTGACTTTCAATTAGTACCAGTTTTCCAAAAATAATATTTTCAGGAAGCTTCTATTCAGATTCCAAAAAGACTTGCCCCTGAGATGAAAATGTTCAGAGGGACTCCTGGCCCTCCAAATGAAAGTGTTGATATGACTTCAATACGCAAGCCATAAACCATCTTCTCTCTCAGGATTAAGACACCAAATGTAGATTTCTTAATAGTTTTTCCTTTGGAAATGTGACACTTATGTTGGCTTATTTCATTGATTCTCTCTCTGCTGATATTTTAAAGTCGAGACTTGAGAATACAAACCGATGACCCATCTAGACAACTGAAATCCCATTTAACCCCAACAGAAAAGAGTACCAGCTTACTTTGATCAAGGAAACAGCTAAGAATTCCCTTTTGATATGAAATGTCTAATTGCTGTTGAGAAATCAAGAAAGACTCAGATAAAAATTCATAGAAAGAACTAGAGGAGAAGAAAAATGTCTATATGCATTGTATAAGCATAAATATATGCATATATACAGTATGCATATACATATATATACACATGTATATACACATTCATATACATAAATGAGTATATATCTACAAGATACTGTAGAATATGAATGCTTTGGTTGAACTGACTTCAAAACTCTGGATAATTTAACGAATAATTTGCTTTCATAAACTTCTTATTTATGTGTTTATTTTTAATCATTATGTGAACTTATGAAGATAGATCATACATATATTAAGTGTAGTCAAATATGTAATACCAAACTCAAATATTTTGGAAATAGAGATTTTCCTCTCTTAATTTTCATACATATTTTTCTATGATAAATATTGGCTGCTTCTTTGAAGTCCTAGCGATTGAATTTAGGGTCTCGTGCAAGCTAAACAAGTACTGTACCCCAAGATATATTCTTTCTCTCTATGACAAATTTTACATAAAGCCCCCAAAGAATACTTTGCATCTACACACTCTGTATACAGACATATACATATGTATATTTCGGTGTGAGACTGTGTTTTAAGTAATACTTCATTTACATGGTTTATTTGAAGAACACATAATGATAACTACAGAAATGGGCTTGTGCCAGATTGAAAGCAGAGCACCCAGATATTGGTTCTAACCTTAGCCATGACCCATTCTGATCTTCAGTTGCCCTTTCAGTCTCCTTCAAACACCCCCATGTTCTCCTGTGCAGCATGAGTTTAGTCATGAAACCATGTCCTCCTCATCAGTTTGTATGAGCATCAATGAGCTCTCCCTGCAGAGTCTAGAACTATTCTTATACATCTCTTTTCTATCTCCTCCATATCTTGATGGCTTGGGACTGTTACTAGCCCCTTGTTTGTGTTGTTTCCCTGGTGTGCCTGTGAGCTTTTGGTTCAGGATGTGTCCACTTGGATAGGGTTCTCATGCTAAGAAACATCTTGGAAGGTTACTGCCAAGGTGGCTCTAATCCTAAGTATCCAGTAGCTTTATGTTATAGCCATTCTTTTTTCTCTTCTGGTCCTTTCACTCAATTAGCTTGGAGAGATGTTTGAGCCAAAACAGCTGAGTTGGAGCAGCCAGCCATGTTCAGAAAAAGCTAGAAAGATAGGATATGACCAACTTGCATCAAACAGAGAGGAAAGAGGAGCTACTTGAGAGAGCAGTGCAGAGGATGAAGAGAGGGGAGAAGGCAGTTTTATTGGAGACAATTTCATAAGGAGAATAAAAATTAGTTGTACATCTGGCACCTTTCACATCTGGTACTTAACATGGTTGGAAGGAAAATTCAATGCAATTGCAGAAGAACAAAGTCCACCAACATTTCAGAAAGCAGAGGGAATATGACAGAAAAGTCAAAGAGGACAGACAGGAAACATCTGACAGAATGCCACAAAGGAGAAATTCACCTGAGATAATCTCTAGTTCTTTGAGTTCATCTGGATGCCCAGGAAGACTCGGGAAACTCAGAAGCAGTGGGAGCCTCAAACCCAGAGCAAGGAATAACACAGAAGCCTCTGAGACAGCAAGCCATCATCACATCATAGCAATCCACCCCAAAGGACAGTATTAATTATATAAACAGACTTCTCCTGCATAAAAAATAGAAAACACCATTTCAGATCCCTTGAGGGCAAAAATAGAAATGTTGCCTTAAAAAGCCATCACAGAACTTACTGCAATTGTGCCCACCTGAGTAAACCCCTCCATACTTCCAGTTGCAATGTTTATATTTTTTCTCTGAAAAAAAGTTGAAAAATAGCTATGAAACAAGAAAAATTAGCCATGACTAAAGCTTGAAAGACAAGAGACAGAGAAAAGAGAAAGTAAGAGAATAGGAAATGCTTAATTGTGAACTTATGGTACCCAATAAAATTGAAGATCAACATAGACAGGCCATTGGCAGTGGGTAAGAAGCCCAGCTCCCAGGCAAGGAACTGGGCATGGAATGCAAGTGCCTATGTGTCTAGTACATGTGTGGATTCACAAAGATCTAATCGTACCTTGATATACAAAAGGGAAATAAGATTAGCTAAAAGACACTGGATTGTAGAAGAAAACAAACAAACTAAACTTGCTAAACTACATTAACCTGTATAGTTTAAAAATGTTTTAACATCAGAATGGAAATCAGGGGCTGTGTTATGGTGGGGTACCGGTTTTGCCTATATTTCCACAGGTGACAAAAGACTATAGGTTCTATCAAAATCGAGAATATCCACTCTGAGTAACAGAAGCTTCCACATGAAAGCCACAACTCAAGGAAGGAAAAGAGGCAGAAAGATGACCCCTCCCCCAGCATGTAGGCAGCTTTACAACAAGCTGAAGAAGGACAGATTATTTATCAGACTGGCAAACTGAAAATATTGATGCTGAAATAGACATTTGCTGAAGGACAGGTGATCAGGACTGCAGTTGTGGAGAGTCATTGCATCAATGGCTGAGTAGATCTTCATAAGGACATTCAGACAGTTAAGTTTATACTTGTTTCTGTTGTAAAAGTAAAGCCATACACTTTTAGCTTAAACAGAAAAAGGGGATGGTGTATGGAATTTTAATCCAGATATATGGCTTCTATGACAAGGGATTACATCCAATGACCTAGGTCTATGTGATCTGGCTGGAATACAAGCATACAATACGCCCTTAATCTCTCTGGTTGGAAAACAGATACAACCTTAGTACACACCTTTAACCCCAAACAGTAAAGGTAAAATTAGTTTGTAGAAAGAAACACCTATCTTTGAAAGTGATGTCTATATGAGGGGCAGATAAAGTGACAAGTCAGAGAAAGATTTGACAGAGTAAGCCAGAGGGAAGAGACACCAACTCTCACCAGAAGAGGCAGGAAAACAAGGACTTAGAAGAGCAGTGCAGAGAGAGGCAGGGAGGAGGCAGTTTTACCCAACCATTTGTACAGAGCCAGGCTGCAGAGAGAGAGAGAGAGAGAGAGAGAGAGAGAGAGAGAGAGAGAGAGAGAGAGAGAGAGAGAGAGAGAGAGAGAGAGAGAGAGAGAACAAGCTAGACACAGGTGAAGACAGAACAAGCCAAAAAAATGAAGAAGATCCAGAAGATTAGAACATACTGCCAAAGTTAGTTGAGGTCAGGCAGACCAATTCAGTCAGAAGATGAGAGAAGCCAATTTGAGTCAGTCAGCTTGGAGAGGAGTTTTGAGCCAAACAGCTGAGTTGAACCAATCAGCTAGAGTTCAGAAAGAACTAGAAGAGGTGAGCTTACTCAGCAATAAGTCTCAGATGCTGAAAACATTCTAGACCTAGATTAGATTTTATGGAGACTAAAACCTTCCAGGAATAGGTCTAAGTTAGCAGATGGAGGCAGTAAGCCTCTGAGATGACAATTAAATCAGGCAAATAAAAGTTACTTTAACATATGAGTGTTCAAATTACTATTTCAGACTTTAATATACACCAAGTCTATTGCAACACCAATACCTCTGTGGATTTTCTTCACTCTTCCCACAAAGTAATTTTCCCTCATTGTGTATACTTCCAAAGCATTTTGTACCTAGGATTCAAAAACATTCAAAACATACATTTTCAATAATGGAAATATCTTTCTCTTCTATCAGAATGTAACTGATCATAGAAGTAGGACCAATCTTATTCACTCTTGCTTGTCTTATTTTTTGGTGGGTAACTGTGTATTCCATAATCAGTCCATATGTGGATAGTCTGCATTGTTAAGGAGTTAAGTTAAGGCTCATGTTTTCATCCAAACATCTCGTATGTTTAAAGTCATCTTATTGGCTTCTGAAGTTAATTCCCATATAATGGCAATTAACCTGTAAAATCATTAAAATTTGTTTCATTTCCACATTATTATCTTTCCTACTGAAATACATACTAATGAATATAGGGTGTAACATCTGTTTAGGATCATACTTTTCAAAGTCTTCAATGTTAACACATAGCAGATGTTCAATTTCTTTATGGAGCAAACAGCTTCAACATCATCAGTAGTACATTGTGATCAATATGAAGATTTGTGGACATGGAAGGTCACTTGGAGTTTGTCATAGTTATTCAAATATATATAATCATACTGATTAATTTGATGGGAGCACCTTTCAAAAACATTGATAGCTTTCTTATCCTGTCTGTGCTTCAGACTCATGGAAGAATTCAGAGACAGAGAGAAAATTTTCATTTGCTCTGAGACATAAAAAACAGCTAGTACTTGGTAGGTCCTCAGGTCAGCATCTGCTGTAGAAATAAATGGATGTCCTGCATCCATTAAAATTTCAATGATATGTTGTTTTTTATTTCCAGGTTTGATGACAGCATCATGCACCTATCAAATTTTTTGCTATGCATGACTTCTCACAAAGCTCTCCTATCCATCCTGGTCTGATTTTATATGACTGGAGACAGACAGAAAAAATGAGAAAGGTCCACCACTCCTGATCATTTCTGATGATTCTTATTAACAGGCTGTTAGTGGCACACTTTTGAGTTCAGCTTTTCTTAGTGATAGGTGGATACTTGTCTAATCACAGACAAGTGATGTTCAGTGTCCAGTAGCCGAATGTGGTCTCAGCTCACCAGACGAGTGTGTACATGGACTCATCTCCTTGTGTTCCGCTCTATATCCAGCTCTGGTTACTATTATTGGAAAACAAAGACCCAAGAACTGGGATCCTGCTCTTTCACCAATAGCACAGAAGCTATGGGAAGCACGCAATTTCTTGGGATCATTGTTTAAGGAAGATTGCTGTCTCAAAAGTAAGAGTGTTAGGGGGTCTTACAAGGAGAGTGACAACAATAAGATTGAGGCTTATTTGGATTTCTATTAAATTCTTCATTACTTTGGAGGATGTTCAGATATTATGATATACCAGTGATATGTGCTATAAAATAGGGATCAGGTTTTCTGCCCACAGAACCATGGTTCTATCTCTTCCAAGATTGGAAATTTTCCTTCTTCTGACTGTCATTTCACTCATTGTTAAACGGGTTACATATAAAAGTACATCCAAGGATGTCTGGAACAGGTTTACTTCACCACTTCATCACACGGCTTCCATTCAGTAGATGGACTGACTGAACAACATAGACTCTAACTCCAACAAAGATTACCTAGGAGGGGAGTTAAAGATCTGGACGGAAATCTAGAGGCCATCATACCTACAGGTTTTCAAATGTTTTCTATATTAACAAAACATATACGTAAACACTAAAGTGTCTATATAATCTCATATCCTGTACAGCAACTGAAGTGAAGTTGCTACATGAGTCACCGTAAGAGTCAGAGGCCCAGTCTCTGGGATTTCTCACCAGTCTTCTGAGGCTGTCCATCAAAGAAAATCCGTCCCAGAACTTTGGAGTCTGAGGAACATCTTTTTTTTTTTCAGTTAAGTAGAACAGTGTGCCATCTCTCATGCTCCATAGCAGATGAGTTATTCAGTTGCAATTCACTCAGCTCATTAAAAGGAGACTGGGAAAGGAGCTCAACTATCTTGCTGATGCTCCATGAAATGTACCAGGCCATATTCAGCAAAGTGGGTTAAATTTTACACCACTGACAGTAAAACAACCCACTGTCTTAAGTGAGTGACTTTTCTTCACTCACATAATCTAAGATCATTGTAGGTCTTTTTATATACAGGCCACAGTAAAAGTTTTTATCCTGATAAATGATTGTCTTTTGGAGATTTCTTCTTATGAATGCAAGGTGATGAAAGAGTTGGAGAGTTAATCACCCCCATGTAGATGTTTTAATACAAAGAAGACATACTATTTTCTCTTCTCACACATCAATGGCCCACATACATACATACATACATACATACATACATACATACATACATACCAACAGATAAAGATGGCTAAGTATGATCCCAGAAGGAAAAGATGAAATGATGGCTCACACAACTGCCAGCCCTTGACTGAATGTAGTTAGTTTTATTTAATTTCATATTCTAATATTGGTTTGAAACAAGTAACAATACTGCTTCTTACTATAGTATTAATAGAGTAACACAGAATATGAGCTAAGCTGTAGGCTAGGTACAGGCTTACGTATGTAATCTATTACAGCAGTAACCGAATCTAATGTTGAAATCAACTTGATCACCTGTTTGGTTATGGACACTTCTTGGGTTCTAGCAGAATCTAACTTTGGTCTGTGAGAGCAGAAAGGTAAAATAGGAAGCTTTCAAAGATCTATGCTTTGCTGTGTATTGCTATCATCAGTGACATTGCTCACCATGGCTGTGTACTGCTATCAGTGAGATTGCTTAGCCTGCTGAAAAGAAAGGCTGATTCTACCTCACTAGAGGGAAGGGATAACTTAAGTACCAGGAGCGATTCAAAGGAAGTCTGCAGAAGGAAGTAGACAGGTGTGCCTGCTGCTGGGGGATGAGTGTGTTGTTGGGATACAAGTCAGTCTCAGAGCCCGGGAAGCATAGAACACAGCTGGATCTGGGCTCCTGCAGTGTGATCGGAGCTAGAGAGAAACGAAATCCAATTGTTTGCATCATAGTCTTCTACCAGAGGTCCACTTTCCCAGATAAATGCTTCTTTCTATTATAATTATTATCTTTTTGTTACGAGAAGGCTGTTTGTAGACATGAAGAAGAGAAAAATGTAGAAAATGTGGAAAACAATGTTGAGCTGAGAAGCCACAACTGAACCAAACAAAACCCTGCAAGTCTGCCACACATGGCTAGGGAAAAAATACATCGGCGGGCACATGAGTGCACACTTTCCATTTCTGAACAAGCTCTCCTCCTTCCTGCCCAACAGATATATCCGGCTCCTTTATGACTGACTGCCCATCATCTCAGTGGAGACAGACTCTCAGATTTCTCAAGCATCTTCCTTGCTACAGACAACCAAACACTTCCTCTTATCCTTTTGTATATATTGTTTAGGTTCTAGGAAAAGGGAAAACTCAAGACTCAAGGTCTTTGAAAGGATTAACTTTTAATTAAAATGCATTGTTAGGGATTGCACATTGTTACCATTTCTCCAAAGAACACTCAACAACACAGGTGTTTTTCTAAAAAGAAACTATTTATGAAATAAAGTGTGTGGAGGGGGGCAGAAGCAAAAACAATCTCTTGCCAAAATGTTTCATGCTATTAGAGACTCTATTTTTTCTGCTTTAGAATCCAGTATATTCTTGCTCATAGAGAGAAACTGTAGTTGTTTTATGAAGTGGGCATATTAATGTATCAAACCAAGAATGTAGGTCTTAATTTCTGTTATAATGTCTACTGTTTGTTTACATAAGATGTTTACTTAAATAGAAGCTTTGCCTCCCTAAAAGTTCCTCATAAAGTCATTTCATGAAATGGTTCTTTGACCTTGTGGTTAAAACCTTCCTTTTCACAGCTTGAGATATGGCTCAGTGGCTAAGAGCATTTACTGCTCTTACAGAGGGCCCAAGTGCCATTCCTAGCACACATGTTGGGCAGCTTCCAGATGCCTTTAAATCCAGCTGCTCTGCTTCTCCTCCCCCACACTTGGGCAGCATCCTTACACACATGGCATGCACATACACAGACAGGTACATAAAACACATGTACCTATAATTAATAATAATACAATCAATCTTTTAAAAACTTCATGATTTTAAAATTATCTATTGTAGTTAATAATAACAAGTAATTTAAAACATGCCATTTTATAATGAAAAGAAAATCAAAGTTATATTGATGAGACTCTTACTGAAATACACATTATTTAAAGGGGGAATTTTTCTTTTCTTTTTAGGCTTACATTCTTCTCCTACATTTCAATTGTCATCACATACTTGTTGGCTAATTATCTCTCCAAGGATTGTTTTATAAAATACTAGGAAAGTCCTTGTAGATAATTATGCAAAATTCTTTTGAAAAATTTTAAACATTATAGATATGTATTGAAATCAGTTTCATAAAAAGTAATAAAGAAAATCAACTTGCATGTCCTCCTGTCAAATGTGTAAGAGGTATGTGTATGCAGGTACATTGTCACCAGCGAGGTACACTTTCCACTGCACTCAGTCATATTTCAGGAAAAACTTCCCTGATGCCAGCCTTTTCTTCTCAGTCAGAGACCCTCTATTGTCTTTCCGCTGGTAATAAATGATAATAATTAAAGGCAAATACACAATAATTAGTCACACTAGGTCTATCCATCTGGTGTACCTGCATCCTAGCACGGTGTCTTTGAAACAGATGACAAGCAGCATATTGCAGCATATCCTGCTAATGGGTCTAAGTGGAAAACGGGAAGGCAAGGAGGTCATTGAAGGAAAGGTCACCAGCAAAGAACACAAGCATTAGGCTTTTATTTTCCTGCAGAAGTGACCATTGACCACTTACCTCAGTGTCCTCAAAAGCAGATTGCGTTCAGGAAGCAGCAGTCATCTGAAGCCACTCAGCTCACGTGGAGGGTCTACAGACAAGCATTTTCTCTTGGATTCCAAGCTCCTTGAACACTGTCATACTTTGTATTTGTTGCTTGCCTCCTCTATAGCAGGCACTGTTTTGTTTTAAACATTATTTTCCCTACTTATGACTGTCTTGAAGTTATATATTAAAACCACCTTTAGTTTATACAGGAGGGAGTTTAATAGAGGAGAGATTGCTAACTTCCCCCAAGACTGTCTAGTTCAAAAGTTCTGTGTGAAAGATTAACAATGAGATAGTTCAGGGAAGTCTGAAGGAGTGTACTGGAGTTGCATGGTAGATGTCTCAGCTGACAGATGATTTAATTTGTGGGTAGGGGCTCAGGGACCAATTCTGTATGCATGATAAACTTTCAGAGCTCAAGGAAGAAATGTCTATCAAACTCATCAAATTGATAGAGTGATAAGCTATATCCAAATTAAGTTTAAGGTCTAAAGAACATATATCTTATGCTATCCTGGATAAGAGTCTAAAAATTGCATTATGGAGGAATGCTTAACTTGGTTTGGTGGAAAACATCTGTGATACTCTGGAGACCAAGGCAAAAGCATCACAAGTTAGAAGCCAGTCTAAGCTACAGAGTGAGACCTTACCTTAAAGGATTTTTGCTTCCTTCTTTCTTTCTTTTCTTTTTTTCTTCTTTTTTCAAGACAGGGTTTCTCTGTGTAGCCTTGACTGTCAAGGACTCACTTTGTAGACTAGGCTGGCCTTGAACTCACAGAGATCCACTTGCCTCTTACTCCCAGAGTGCTGGGATTACAGTGCTAGAGTATTTGCATACTGGTTTAGTATACGCAAAACCCTGGATTTCATACCCAGTCTCTCTCTCTCTCTCTCTTCTCTCTCTCTCTCTCTCTCTCTCTCTCTCTCTCTCTCTCTCTCTCTCTCTCTCTCACTTACACACACACATGCACACACATATTCTATCTTTATGATGCAAAGCATATAACCATTTGTAGAGACTCTTAGGTCTCATGGGTATGTGATATGAAACAGGAGTACTAGTAATCAGAGTGCTGCACCTGCAATACTGCTTTCTACCTGGCATTCTCAGCACTCAGTGCAGGTAACCAGGATCTCTACTCACATTTGTAACAAACACCTCTTAGTACACACATGTGAGAATGTGTCTCCTGCCTTCTCTGACGTAGTCAATCTCCCATACATAAAAACATGACCATGATTGCCAATTATTTATTTGTGATCTATTTATTTATGTGATGTTGTGTTTTCCTGCCATCGCACCCATTAGGAGGTCAAAGAGCAAGCTGCAGGTGCCCACAGTCTCCTTCTTCCATGTCTGTCCCTGGCACTGAACCTAAATCCTCAGGCTTTCAGCAAACTCCTTTACACACTCAGCCATGGCACCAGCCCATAAGTGGATCATTCTACCAGTTCTTCTTTCTCTTATTTTATTCCTTTTAGAGGAAAGGTTAAGCATTTCTAGATCATGAAAGGTGAACACTCTGCCAGCAAGTGTCTGGAAGAAAATTTGCTTTCTTCTTAGTTGAAGGGTGGTCAACACATGTCAGAGAGATACACACACAGACAGAGGGGAGAGTAGCTGGGTAGAAATATCCAGGCAACTTTTATAAACTGGCTGGAAAGGAAATGGTACCCTCAAGTTGCTCAATATTAGAGAGAGATGGGAGGAAAACAAGATCAGGAGTTTGCAATCAGCTTAAATTGTTATTCGCCAGCCATTGGGGAGGCTCGGCTAGTCTTTTGAAGCAGAGGGTTCTAGGAAGACAGCAGCACCTGTTGCTGACTGTGCAGTCGCAGCCTTCCTGTGTAATCAAGGCATCCCCATCTGTGGCGAAATTTCCCAATTTTACTTTTAAAGATCAGATCCTTCAGTGCTAATGAGCCAACGGGAGGGATGTGATGTTTTTACTCGAATCCATGGCTGCCGTATAAAGAAGGGGGAATTACAAATTAAAATCAGCGGAGGTTTCCCCAGCTTCCAAAGCTGATGTTGCCTTTTATTCAAACTTCTGCTTTGCACAGATTTTCAACGTTTTGTTCAGACTAGGACAGTTGGTGTTGGCTTGATTATGTGTCTTTCTCTAGGTAGGTCTCATCATTGGAGAGTGGAAAATGTCCATTATTTAAGAATAGAACATAGTCCCACTTTCCTCCTCTTTAATCGGTATCCGAGGCCACTGCCAAAAATGATAATCTCTGCTCCTTTAATTAAAACCAGGAAGAAAGAAAGAACACATGTGTTCTCCTTTTGATCCCAACTGCTATATTCGTAGGACGAATCTTTGCTTACCAATTGTTACAATGGCCTTTAAACAGTTTCCCCTTGCCCAGGCCCCCCCCCCAGTTCCCCCACTTTTATGTTTTTAGTTTTTAAATTAAATTCTCATTTTAAATTATGTGTGTATGGGAGGGGGTGATATGTGCATGTGTGTGCAAGTGCCTACAGAGGCCAAAGTTTCCAATCTACCTAAAGATGTCCTTCCGGGTGCTTGTGAGATACTCAGTATGCATGGTAGGGACTGAGCTGAGTTGCTCTGCAGCACAGTGCTCTGAGCTATAGCTCTCATCCTCACCCTCTTCGCCACCACCTTTACCTTACAACTTTTCATCCAGATCTTTCATTATATTCCAAAAACATAAATAAAATCATCACCACAGGAATGCAATAACCTGGAAGTTTACTATGACACCTGAAACCTTGATTGCAGTCTCAGAGGTCTTATTGGCCTCTGTCCCTCCTCCTCTGAATTCCATACTCTTGTTTAAGTGAAGTCTTGCTGATCTCTGAGTGCCAGACTTCACAGACCACTTGTTCCCTGTCCCTGCATGGCACAATGCCTTCCTTCCTTGTTGTGAACTGAACTCCCATTCAGTCTGTGACAGGAGCAGCAGGTCCCGAAACAGTGTTGATTGCTACTGTTTCTCAGAGCCTCCACGCTTGGTAGGATCGTGACTCACTGTGTTCGAATGATGTGGAAGTTGATTAGCAATGCCTTCCAAGAGGCCAGAAAGGAGCTACGTTGAGTAAAATGTCACTCCTTTCATGAAGCCTTCTGAAACTTCTTCAGGAGCAGGATTTATCAACTCGTATCTTTAAATTCACCCAGCATCTCCCCTTCCATGTTCTCAGCATTTATCCTCATTATAACTAGATTCTTATACCTGGGTCTACTGCTGTAGAGCAAACTTTCTGCAGCATGCACTGCGTATTGGCCATTGTTCACTTTCTGAATATTTGTTGAATGACTGTCTGGCTTCTTTTGTTACCCTAACCTTATGTAATTCTAGAGTTGAGTTCAGCTCTCTGTGGCCCACTGGTCAGATATAGTTCAGTACCACTTTGTGAAAATAAAGAAGCATAAACTAGAAATATGCCAGTTGTGTCTGTATCTATGGCTGTTTTCCGTGACCATAGTGGATAGAGTTGTGTGGCGGCGACACGGTCCCTGGGGCTTGCAAAGCCTAAAATATTCACTATCTGGCCACTTATAGAAAAAGGTTGCTGACCCCAGTTCTTGAGCTTAAAATAAAAGCTTAGATCCCATGTGTTGTACATTGTTTCTGAAACACAACCCAGCGAACTTCTGAGCCATGGAATGTTAATGTCCATTCCTGTTAAGGAAGCCCCAAGGTCAAAGTTGCTGCATGCATTTCAATGGGTTCTACAGCTTCCTAAGTGACTCTTTCCCACATTTTTTTTTTGAAAGTCGATGAAAGGACACTTCAGCAATTCTGTACATAAACCTGATCTTCAGTATTGCATTTGAAGGACCTAATGAAATTGTCTAGGTGCTATTCCTGCGCACCACCCTGACTGGAGTCATTCCCAGTGTGGACATTGCTTTCTTTGGATAATACAATGCCTGAGGGAGAGCAAGACTTATTTCTGTAATAGCCTTGTCCTTTGGTTCTTTCTTTTCATGCTCTGGGCTACATCTTATAACACACGATACGCCTAGTTACAACTCAGGAGACAAAGCTATGCCCTGGAGAATTGTGTCTAATGTGAGTCAAGTTATAATGTTAATACCTGTAGAATACCTGTATTTTCATCCAGGCTTCTGTATTACATGTCTAGCTCTCAACCACTATGGCAAGGTCCTGTATCATCCAAACCCTCAGTCCCTTTCTCTCTCAAAAGAGAGAAGATGCCATCAACAAGCTCTATAGCTTGTTCTGAAAATCTGGACTCCCCCTCACCCATGAGGAACTCTTAGCACAGCTACTGTCCTGAGCATGATGATTTCTTTCCCCTTTATTCTAATATTTTCTTCTTTTCTCTTTTTAAAAATGAAAATAGTTTTTTTTTCATTTAATATATTCTGATTATAGTCTTTGTCCCCTAATTCATCCCAGATCCTCCCTACCTACTCACCCACCCAAATCACCTCTCTCTCTCTCTCTCTCTCTCTT
This sequence comes from Acomys percivali, assembly GCA_907169655.1. Lineage (NCBI taxonomy): Eukaryota > Metazoa > Chordata > Mammalia > Rodentia > Muridae > Acomys > Acomys percivali. The sequence continues at coordinate 91,737,576 of OU015752.1, forward strand.
CTCTCTCAGAAGAAAACAAGAATACATCTAAATAATAATAAATAATAATTAATAATAATAACAATAAATGTTACAGTAGAATTATATTGGTTCAGCCTAAGATGGCTAATAACTGACACAGAGTGTAAAAGGTACTTTAAAGCTGTTAGCATTACGTCAGGCAGAGTCTAAATTGATACAAATCTACTCATAAACCAACATAAACTAACTACTCTAAACCTTATAACATACATATATCCCAAGCACTTGCCACTATGATCCTTAGGCCATTTTTCTGCTCCATTGGATCCTCCTCCATTCTCCACAGACTCCCCTCTAGGTTGTCAAACTTGGCTCTACCCCCTTTCCAGGAAGTCCTGCCTTCTACTTCCTCTCCTTCCGCCCAGCTCTTTATTGACAGTTGTTACATCAACTCAAGACATTCCTCCACAAAAACAATAAAAGCAAACAGGAAAAAAGACCCAAAGATAAAGCACAAGTAATATATAGATGGAGAAAAACACTTTTGTACACACAGAACTCTCATAAACATACAAAATCAGAAACTGAAAGTAAGAGAGAAAGAGAGAATGCCTAGATAAAGCATTATAAGACCAAAAAAAAAACAAAAACAAAAAACAAAAAACAAAACAAACAAAATAAAATAAAATAAAATAAAATAAAATAAAATAAAATAAAATAAAATAAAAAACCAAACATAACATTGAGTTCTTTTTGCTTTGGCAATTGGCTGATGGTCTATAATGATGTTTTTGTTCCATCACTCACATTAGCTCACCTGGTCAACATCCCTGGAGGAACTATTTTTCCAATGCAAATGTATCAACCCCCCTGTGTCTGGGTCAAACCCATGACCACTTTCTTTGACTATCCAGCAAGGATCCAGTGTCAGTGTTTCTGTGTGTGTGTGTGTCATTCTGTGGGCCTCAAATTTGAATTAAGGTAATTTAAAACATTGTGAAAAAGTCAGAACTAGCCTTGTAGCTGCACACATCTTGAACAGAGTGAAGATATCAACATGTTTCGGGTGCCAGGTCCTCTCTGCAATGTCATCCTGATCTCAATTTGGAAGAAAATGGCTCAAGTGTTTCAGCCAAGGGTGTACTAATTTTAAGAAGTAATTCAGTCTAATTCAATGAGCACATTTCTGTCATGGCCCAAGGCTTCTCAAAACGAACATGCCAGCATAATCTTGTTCTGACTGAGTCAGATCCTAAGCTGTTTGACTGGAAACAGAAAATATTAAGCAGAACTAAAAGCAGATCAATTTTCTCCTTTGGGAATTTATTTTTCTGATACCCTGCTGGAAACCAAGGAAAAACATGTTTTGGTTCTATTTATGAATTCATCTAATCACCATGGAATGTTAGAACTCGTCTCATGCCTCAAGTAAACAGTAACTAACAGAGTAGCTTCTAGGCTCAGAACTGTCTTGACATCCTAGAACGTACTCCAGTCACAAAGGGGTAGCCAACTATAAGGCACCTTTCTTCTTTCTCACACATGACACTCTAACATCTGTGAATCCTCCCTTGACAGCCTCCTTGTAGAGTAAGGTTCTCTGATACTTTTTTCTTTAGAAGCAAGCACTTTGGGGATGCACTCCTGTGCCTTGGAATTGTGACTACTGTTGTTTCTTTCCCTTAGCACAGGAATCTTACTCTGCTACCAGTGGCCTCTCTTTCCATCCAGCCTAAACAAACCACTCCCTGCCTTCAAAACAGTGAAGAACTCCCCATTGCTGAAAAAGATGTCTCAAATTCTTCTGTAAAAGTAACCTTCATCCAACTGACTTACAACCTTTGGCAAATCCTTTTTCCTTCTTTCTTACAAATCTCAAACTCAGGTCTGGGCATGTGGTTTAGTGGTAGAACACTTGGATCATGTGAATGAGACGCAAATTTAAGCCCCCACTACCAAAAAACAAACAAAAAAGAAAATAAAATCCCATAACAATGTATGCATGTGTTTAGCACTAAAATATTTGAAGTCGCTCAAGATAGCCATTTGTATATGAACCTCTTATGATGATTTCTGCCTTATTTGAAGCATGATTCGCAGTGACTTAGCTGTACCTTTTGTACTCCAGAAACCTAACGCCAGAATTTTCAAGGTTTAGGTAAGGTGAGTGCAAGACAGATGCTCCCATTGAATCCACTCACAGGAACTTCATGCCAGGCTTTCATGACACATCCCTAGTAGATCTTGTGGTGCCTGAGGACAAGACCACTACATCTATCTCATCCACAATGCTTTCAAGCTTCTGCAAACTTCTCAAGCATGGTGCAGTAAAACCTTAGTAGTGATTGAGGAAAACATAACAGAGATGGTAGGTATTCAAAATTAAATAGATCTAGGCACTGTGTTCAGGCAAATTTTCCTCCCTGTGGATAGTTAATATGACTCTGGTATCAGAAAGACAAAAACTGTCAATAGAAAGTTCTAATATTGAGGAATAGTTATAAAAATGAAGCACCAGTGTAGTAGAAGAGGAATACTGGAATACAATAGTTAGGATTCATTTACTCAATAAATATGAGTTGTACACTTAGTATATGCACTGCATGTCAACTTTGGGAAACAGAAGGATGAATTAGAGGGGCTGGCAAAATGACTCATCTGTTGAGAGCACTGGCTGCTCTTGTAAGACATTCTAGATTCAATTCCCAACAACCACATGACATATTACAACTTTGTAACTCTAGTCACAGAGGAACCAACACCTTCTTCTGACCTCTCTAAGCACTGGGCATGCACAGGTACACAGACATACATACTGTCATATAATATAAATTCATTCAAAATATTAGACTCCTGTTGGATGGCACAGTTCTCTGAGTTTAGTGGTCATTATCTTAATCAGCTGGGACTACTTGAGAGCATCCCTAGAATGTTGACATTCTCTCATAGAAGGATGGAGTAGAGAGGGATTTTGTATCCTTACCTGAGATTTTAACCTCTTGCCCCAAACCTCCAGATAACTATATATAACTATGTCTTAGTTGCATGTGGCCTCCTTTGTAGGGCTGGTGCTTAAGAGTATAGTGTGCAGAAGCTTGACTAAAGAGAAACAGCGATGGAGTTTCTATTTATGCTTGGGTGAGCCTTATTGGCAGTGTAGCTGCATTGGGGTCACCCATGGCCTGTAGCTATCTAAGTTGGACTTAATAGAATCATACATTGGTGTGCCATTGAGACCTTTGTATCTCTCCAGGAAGAGGTTCATACAACAACTTCTTCCCCAATTTCTAAAGGTCAAGGCTAAGGGCAAGAACTTTAGTAGAAGTTACATAGGCTATAGGGAGCATGTGCAGAATTGGAATTCTAAAATTAGCCTAGGCACTGGGAGAAGGAAAGGTGCCAGAGGGTGCGCATGTGTGCTGGAGGATCATACACAGGTACTCACACATGCTGGGCAAGCTCTCTACTACTGAGCCAGAACTCCTGTCCAAATGACCTTCTTTTCTTTTTCTTTTTTCTTTTTTTTTTTTTCTAACAGAACTGGCTTGCTTTAAAATTGTCTGTAGCCACAGTTGGAAACTTGGAAATAAAGTTTTCATCACAAAAGCAAATGCTACTTTTAATTAGCCAGGAATGACCTCCCTTGCTTTCTCCTACCAACATGGTAGATCTTTCACAACACAGTGTTCTTTAATTGTCCAATTGCTTGTGGAGAACAAGGTCAAGGTGGTAAAATAGTATAGCTTAGCTTTCCAGATAATGCGGGAAAGGTGACATGATTTCAATAATGAGACGGCAAAAGCTGAGTCGGAACAAGATCAAAGCACACTAGCCGGACAGAACATCTCCAGTTTTGGGGTATACTAATGATGGCTGCCAGGATCCATGGTGTATAGCATCTGGATTCAACATTTAGAGCCCTGAGCCTATTTGGGATGGTTACAAGAAAGTAGGCATCAGCTAGTTCCATCTCCAGAAAGACTTGTACTAAATTATACAAGGCTTTACACAGCGTAGTCTACAAAAGTGCCTGCTACACAAAACTGAAGGCCTTGGTTCAGATCACCAACACCAGCTTGAGAGTGAGGTCCTGTCCACTCTACCCCTAGCACTGGGGAGGGAGGGTGGGCAGAGACAAGCAGATCACTGGAGCTTCCTGGAAAAGTAGTTTACAAACAAACCAGTGGACTCTGGTCTCATTGGAAGATTCTGTCTCAAAAGATAATGTGAAGAGAAAAAGTTTAACACAACCTAATGTCAACCTCCTCTCACCTTGCATGTGTGCATGCGTGCATGCATGTGTGAGTGCGTGTGTGTGTGTGTGTGTGTGTGTGTGTGTGTGTGTGTGTGTGTATGCTCATTCTCACACCTGTATTGGGTAATTATTTATAGACAATTATTAGAAAATAAGAGCTTACACCTGTAAGACCTCTAGAATCTTATTGTTATCCAAACCATTGTCATAATTCCAAACAGGAGACATTACTATTTCTCAGAGTATTTCTCCAATATGGAACTCATTCATTATCTATTTCAAAGTCTCTACTCATTTGTTTATCCCATTAGGGCTTATTTTTCTCCAAATGTCCTAGAAACAAGTACGAAGTTGAACTAAACCAAATAAGAATGATAATAAGGTAGAAGGTTTTTTCACTCACAAAATAATGTTGCTTATTATTTTAAAAATGAGAAATGCAGAAAGTACAATGAGGCTAGTATTTTTTTATTTATTTTATTTTTTAAATAATTTATTCCAATTACATCTCTATTGTTATCCCCTTACTTGTATCTTCCTGTTTTCTCTCCCTTCTTCTTTTGCCCTATTGCCCTCCCCTAGACCTGGGACCTCCTCCTCCACCATGTGATCACAGCCTATCAGGTCTCATCTGGATAGCCTGCTTCCCCTTCCTCTGAGTGCCACCAGGCCTCCCCACCAAAAGGAAGTGGTCAAATAGGGACACCAGAGTTCATGTCATAGGCAGTCCCCACTCTCCACTCAACTGTGGAGAATGCACTATCCATCGGCTAGATCTGAGTAGGGGTATAGGTTTTACTGCAGGCATTGTCCTTGGTTGGTACAGCAGTTTGTGCAGGCCCCACAGGGTCCAGATCCAGAGTTTAGTATTTAACACAATAGTCAATGGAAAAAAAGAGCATCAGCAATATTGCTCAATATTTCCTTAACCTAATGCATATACGATATTGTTTCTACATTTTCAGCATATATTGCAATTTAACGTTTGTCTGTATATTCTGGACTCTTTGTCAGGTTGCTTGCTATCATGTTTGGATATGAAGTGTCCCCTGAAGGCTCATGTGTTGATGACTCAGTCCACAGCTGGTGACATCATTCAGAGGTGATTCGATCATAAAGGAGCCAAATTCCTTGATGAGCTCCTAGGAGGTGGGGATTAGCTGTAGGGAGGAATGTGTGTGTCTTTGAGGGGTGTCTTCTTCCCTGGTCCCTTTGTGTCTGTATCTGTGCTTTCTGGGTGCCACGTGGAAAGAGCTTTCCTTAACGGTGCCCTTTGCCCTAGTGTCTCAACATCACCTTGGGGTTATGGCAGTAGAGTAAGTCAACGACTGCCAGGAATGACAAGACAAAACACACTCTTCTTCAATTAAGCAATATGCTCAGGGAATTTGATCAGAGTGGCAAAGCATCTGAGGGATGTCTTTTATTTTTTTAATTTATAAAAAGCAAAATTTAATAAAAACAATTAAGATTTTTAGCAAGTTAACTGTGTATTCACAGTCCTTATCTGCCCTCTAACCTGAGTTTCAAGAGATTCTAGTAAAAAAGGTTAATCACTTATTGACTTAGTCATTTAGTGCTTAAAAGTTAATAATTCTGAGAGGTTAGATAAAAAGCAACAAAAACGAAGTATACTCTCTCTCTCTGTCTTTTTTTTTTTTTTTACAATTACTGTTTATTTAAAGTATAATTCTAGGGCTGTAGAGATGGCGTATCAGTTAAGAGTACTGGCTGCTCCTTTAGAGGGCCAAGGATCAATTCCCAGCACCCACATGGCAGCTCGCAGCTCAAGTACAAATGGATCCTTTGCTGTCTTCTGGGCCTCCATGGGCACACATGTGGTACACAGACATAAACAGAGGCAACTTTTGTACATTGTTCTATTTCTGTGAAGGGACACTATGACCAAGGCAAATCTTAGAAAAGAAAGCATTTCACTGGGGCTGGCTTAATGTTTCAAAGGTTTAGTCCATCAATATAACAGAGAGGAGCATCCCTGAGAGCTGCGTCCTGATCTGTAGGCAGACACTGGGCCTGGCATGCACTTTTAAGAACTCATAGCATACCCACAACCTACCCGCAGTGACACACTTCCTTTAACAAGGCCACACCTATTCCAACAAGGCCACACCTTGTAATCCTTCTCAAATATTGCCACTTCCTGGTGACTAAGCAGTCAAACATATGAGCCTGTGGGGTCCATTCCAACTCAAACAACCACAATATGTATCTGAAGTATTTTATAGTTTCTGCTATTAATAATAATTAATAATATATGATTTAGTAAATACCTGTTGTCGCTACTTAGACTTACAAAAGCTATGATATTCTGTTATTTCTCTAAGATATACTATCACCGAATACCACTTGGTTAGTGCAGTCATGTTTAGATGTGCAGAAATGGGGCAACATTTTTATGTATTCTTTTCTATGGGAATGCTTTTTCTATCAGCCAGACAACAGAGGCACCTTGAGATCATGAGACTCCACCTAAGAAAAATCTTCTTGCCAAGTCTCCTAATCTAATAAGCAGGTACTGTGATCTTCTTAGCAGCTCTGCCTCCAAAGTGAGGTGTTATCCATGGTTTTCTCTTTCCAGCTATCCCATTGACCGCTCTGGCAGCACCTGCATCCAGAGCTAACCATTCCTCCAGGCCACACTGTATCGGACCACACTAGATTTTCCTTCAACTGATCTGCCCCCTTCCTCTGCCTTCTGGAGTTCTCTGAATCCATCTCCACACAGAAAGCCATAGATCTCCCTACAAATCAGTTCACATTCCTTTTTTTTTTAAATACTATCCAATTACTTCTTATTACATTTGGAATGGAACTCCAAGCTCCTTGCCATAGACGGCAGACCTAGCATTACCTTGACCATCACTGTGTCCTGTTGCTATCTGTGTTCTGCAGACTTCCTTCATTGCTTACGTGGGCTGATCTGTGTGCTGCTTTGTTGCTCATTTGGGTAGTCAGTGTCTTTTCATTTCCCCTGTTCACAAGCTCAGTCTCATGCCCATGTCTCTGCATGGCAAATCCTCCCAGCCTGGAGTGGAAACTGACATATGACAGACATTTAATCAGCATTTGCTAAATGGATGAATAATATTCCATAACAAATTACTTTAGCAAGTCTTCAGTTTTGAAAGCTTAATTCCCTTCAATATAATTATCTATTTTCAAAGGCACTGACATATTCCTACCAAGCAAGGGCTTTGGTCTTCCTCTGGCCCCAAGCTTCATCCGAGTGTAATCTCCACCGTTCCTTCCTCATTCCCTACCATGTATACTCTTTCATAATTTTTCCCCAGGATGCATTCCATGATCACAACCCTGGGAGTCCTCTTTGTGCGACTGCGGCCATGGGATTTTTCTTTCACCACCTCCACAGCACTGTATCTCCTCACGAAACACCAAAGGTTATCTTATAGGAAGCTAGACAGACAGCTTGCCTGCCTCATGGAAGATGACATCTTAGTGAAATGAAAGGGATAGATAAATGATCACACAAATGAAAACATAAAAACATGATGCCATGAAGAGATACAAAGCCAGGACGCGTTTGGTCCTTTGGTCATGGAAGCTACTTTACAAAGCACTGAGATGAGGTTTGAACTCTGATTAGACTTCATTTTTACTTTCATTTGACAAAGTGCTCTTTCGTTCCCTGTATCCCCTTTTGTCCTGTTTAGGTGTGTGATTTTTACCTTCTTCCAATAGGCTGATGGGCTGAGTATGCTCTGAACATCTCCACATACAAGAAAGTGGTCCCACCCTTAGGAAGGCGGCCACTAAAGGTGTTCATCGGAAGCCAGAGAACAGAGGAAAGTGAACTGGCAGGTAAAGCTTCAGGTTAGGGTTTTTGTGATTAAGAATTTGCCTCTGAACTTCACAATGCAAAGGTGGCAGTTGCTAACCAGTGTGCTCTGAAAATGACTGAGGATTGTATTGCCGTTGAAGTGCATAATTTTCCTGATTCTAATCATCCTTTGCACAGCCTTTGACTTGAATCCAGCGGGTGCCTTTGCATTATTTCTTTGTGCTATATTAAAATGAAAGATTACCTTGTGATAGTGGTACCTTTTCTTCCTGAACATTCAGCAGTTGTTATTCAGCCGATACAACCTTGTCAAGTCCTTCACAGCTAGATTTGAGTTGGATTGATAAAGGCAAGTTAAGTCAAAGCTGGCTTTAAACCTTTCCCTGAGTAAGGAGAGCATGGAAGAACTCCACGCTATACCAAGCCTTTGAAGCTGGCTCAGACAGTGAAGACATGGGTCACCCCAGACTCAGAGCCAACACCAAATCCTCTGAAAGCAGAGAGAGGGCTGGGGCTACGATTCAGTTGGTAGAGAACTTGCCTAGCATGCACGAAGCCCTGGGTTTGAATCCCAGAACTGCATAAAACTGAGAGTGGTGGTGCACACATGTAATCCCAGCACTCAGGATATGTAAGCAGGAGGATCAGAAGTTGAAAATTATCATTGACTGCATTGGGAATGGCAGGTTAGCTTGAGATACATGAGTCCCTGTCTCGTGTCAGAAACAAAAACAATACAAGGTGGGCAGGGCATGGAGGGAGGGCAGGGGAGGTGAGCTTCTTTCAGATGATGAAGTAACTTGCTCCTCGCTCTACTGTTATGCAGCCTTCCTCCAGTCTTGAGTGGAAGACTTTTGGCCTAACAGGGCCACTTGGCTGTTTGTGGGCTAGCCAGATACAGCTTGGGAAAGAGCCCAGTTGCATTGAGCGCAGAGACAGCTAGCTTGACTTCAGGTGGAAATTGGAACTCTGGGGAAACATGAAGTAGAAAAAGAAAGGGGTTGAGAGCACTTGTTTGTTGAGAATTCACTGAGTGAACTCAGAACTCTGTTTAGGAAATGCCCATTATCCTGTCTACAGCCCACACATGGGAAAGCAGAAACTTGGTCCCACTGAATGGCTGGCCCGCGTTTACCGCTGAGATTGAAGCCATTCAGCCTCGGTTCTTAGCCTCGTCAGCATCTCCAGATTGGTCTCTCAAGCACCTGGAACTGTACCACAAACATAACAGGCAGTTGATGGTTTCGCTGCAACTAAATGAATGAGCTAATGAGCAAAAGCACAAACTCCTGGTTCCTGACATGAAGTTATTATTCCTGCATCTGGAGGTTATTAAGGAGTCTGGAGAGAGGCTGCATGAAGCAGAGGTAGAGCATGCCCACGTCAGATTCCGTGGCCCCTGGGCAAGGTGCTGCCTCCTCTGGAACATCTCTTCCCTACTCTGTAAAACGAAGATTAAACTACCTACCTCAAGATTGCCGTGGGGGTCAGAAGCTGGGAAACAGCACAGCACCTGTGTGTTTGCAGTGTGTGCAAGCAGCACGGGGATGAAAAGAAGAGAGCCTGGAACCCCGGGTCACTACAGTTCCTTCATGCTCAGACCGAGCGAGGTTCATGCTGCAGGGTTAAATCTGGCATTTCCAGCACAACCACGGGTTTTCTTTTATTTTTTTCCTAATTTATTCTTTAAGGTCCCTGAGTGGAATTGGGAACAATACTTTTTTTTTTCCCCCAGAGAGATTTCTATTAGTTAGTATGGGTGAAGTCTGGGCTCTCTGTGCGCCTGTTCCTCTTCTAGCTACCACCACAGCAGCTCATCTCTTCATTAACATTCCAGACTTTTTTGAAAGCCGGTGGGTGAAGTCTTGGATGGGAAGACACGTTTGGCCAGGTTGGGGTCCTGTCTGAGCTAACAGGCATAACTCAAGATCCTGTGGCCTCAGATGAAGGATGTGATGACCTCATGCACAAATCCACAGACTCAGGCGCAGACAACTTAACAGCTATAGTAGTACAAACCTTGATTTTTCTAAAATGATGAACTTTTTTTTTTTTTCACATATCCAGCGACACTCTGAATGGGGAAAATGCTGAAGAAATGGGAGGACTTCCCTGCCATTATCACCTCCCTTCATCTGCTCCAGGACCCAGCTGCTTGGGGTTGCCATGGTGATATGGAGCTGACCTCTCACTTTTTACTCTTATACGAGCTAAAGAGGTAAAAATGAGCCATTTGGTCTCAAATGAAAATCAACCTTCCTCAGTTAAAGGATGTTAAGTCGCTCTCTCTTTGTCAAACCTAATGTTCCATAGCCAAACTTAAAAAGAGTGGGGGAGGAAAAGAGGGGGAGGAGGAGGGCAGGGAGGGTAAAAGGAGTAAGGCAAGCAAGAAATCTCTGGAGCAATTTGAGGGGCTGGGCTGGGCTGGAATTGCTATGACTGACCGCTGCAACAGGAAAGTGAACAAGAGGGCAGTGGCAGGCCAGGCTGTCCTGGCAACTTCATACAAGGTCACATTTGGCCGCGGATTTTGTCTTCTGACCTAGCTGCTTGCTTTTCAGACAGGTTCCGACTGATGCTTCCTTGCCGACTGGCTTTTACTAGCTTCGCTGCGGTCTCTGGTGTTTCTAGATTGTTGCTTGCTTTTTTTTTTTTTTTTAATTTTTTGTGCAAGGAAGTCGGGTTAGGAAATCAAAATATTGACTGGACTTGAGTTCAACCACATGGGTCCGCTATGAGCTACGTGCCTCAATGCTAGAGCTCTAAGGCTGCTGCCGTGATTGACATGCCAAAGGGGTTTTCTCCTGTAACCGGGTAACCCAGGCAGCTTGGTCAGGCTTCCAAAAAACGTGACCAATCACAGCCCAGCATGAAGGATCTCCAGACTCGAAAGGCCTCCCTGATTAAAAGCAGAGGTTGGGCAGGGAGGATAGAGTTCAGTATGGTCTAATTGGGCTTGGGAGGTGGAAGAATCTCGCTGTCTGCTTTTGGCTCTCTGATGTGTGGCAGGGCAGCTGGAAACCTGTCCCTTCTCTCTGGTCGTGTTCTCTCTCTGATTCCTCAGAGGAACTAGCTACAGTTCATCCACTGTCTGTCAAGTTCAAAGACTGCCAAAGTTGTGCCTTACCTCTAAGTGACATTGGTTTCGTTCAGATGTGATTTAATATGCATGTGGACTGGACAGATCCCCCTCTCCTACACCCCCCCCCACGCACGCACACACGCACACATGCACACCCTCGCATGTACCCACACGTGCACACAAATTACTGTTAATTATAAACTAGGTCAAAACTACTGAATTGTCTCTAGTAGGCTCGTTTTTAATCTCTGGTTTGTTTTTTTTTCTTGTCTTTTGTTGGTTGTGTGTGTGTGTGTGTGTGTGTGTGTGTGTGTGTGTGTGTGTGTGTGTGTCTGTGTGTGTGTGTGTGTGTGTGTGTTCTGTTTGTTTGTTTGTTTGTTTGTTTTGTTTTGTTTTGTTTTTGGTTTGGGTTTTGGTTTTTCATGACAGGGTTTCTCTGTGTAGCCTTGGCTGTCCTGGACTGGCTTTGTAGACCAAGCTGGCCTCAAACTCACACCAATCCATCTGCCTCTGTCTCTGCCTCTCTGCAGGCTAATCTCTCAGTTTCTTGAGGAGGTCATATTCAAGTAAATACATAAATAGATAAAACTTGGGAAGCCATAGTAATTGTACGGCCTACAGCCAATTCTTATCAGAAAGATTTTCAAACTGTCCTGGATCAAAATCCTAGTGTTTTTGTGGTTAACATTGTTGCTTCATTTTGCTCTTATACATTTGTATAAACCTTGTGACCAGGTGAGGAGTCAGACACACAGAAAGACCCATCAGTGACCATTTTCAGTGAATTCAGAACAAGCAAACACAGATTGTAAAGTGGTCCTAGGAGAAAACAAAAGAGCATCCAGTTTCATTCATTTAGAAGATATATGTCCATTAGTGATCTTTCTTCTAGCACTTAATACATTTGACAGAGATCTGCTAGTGTAATAAGCCTAAGATGACATCTTATTTGTATTATCAGTTTCTAGGGACAATTAATCCTTTGCAGATCAAGCCTTTCTCTATCATATCCATGAAATCTGTTAGATCCGACCTCTGAAATACAAAGAGAAAGCCTCTTTTTCCCCCCTGCACTTCCCAGCAGCATGCTTTTCTAAACACACACACACACACACACACACACACACACACACACACACACACATACACACACGTAGTCCATATCTCTAGTGAAGTCACAGTGGTCACCTCATAGAACCCATTGCTTAGGATCCTGAAAACAGGACAATTGTGTCAAAGCTCCTTAACTAGCTGGAACTTTTAAAGTTTCCAGGGTTAATGCCTGTAAAAGAAGAAGAAGACACTGAACCATGCGTTTTTATCAGAAATTCAAAATCTGCATGCAGATGGAAATGGCCAGCTACATCCCGTCACCCAGCCCTTTTCTCTGATTTCTGGTCCCTCTCCTTCTCTGGCTACAATCTTACAGATCTTTGAGCGATTAGAGGCGCCCAGAAGAGAATGGCCAATGGTACTCTACAGTTTCAATGTAGTCTGAAGATTAAACCTCTGTGAAAATAATGTCTTCTCCACTCGCCAGCCCCCTCCCTCCCCTGTGGAAGCAGCTGCTTTTCACATTTAAATGTAGCAGGGGTAACAAGAGCCTCTTTTATCAGCTAGACCTATTCATAAGGCATTAAAATACATGCAGTTTCTTAATCCCTAGTGCAGCTCTAAGGGGCTTCAGCTTTGTGCTGAAATAGCACGTATCTTTTAAAAGTAACTGATGGAAGTCATCTTCCCTACCAAACCAGTCTGTTAAAAGCAGCTATCCCCAAGGTCTCCACCAAGCACAAATGGAGTCCAGTCTTAGTGTGTGTCCAGCTTTCTTCTCCCCTGTAAAAAGGGCTCCAGAAACAAAACCCAAGTTTGTTTATAAGCGGCTGCAGCCACTCAGCAAGCTGTATCTTTCTTCCTTCATCGCCCCCACCCCCACTAACCAGATCTATACCCATCTCCACTGCAGCAGCGTACTTGGCCGTGTGCAAGGCCTCTTCTGGGAAAGGTGTTCCTTACAGGAGCCAATCTGCACTTGCTGAGCAAGGTCACTTTCAGAGGCAGGTCTTTCTGAACACCCAGTCTGCAGGCATGGTGGGCAAGGATTAATAAAAAAAGGAGTCAGGTAGAAAATCGCTTGGATTCCTCCTTAATTCACAGTCCTCCAGAGCAACCTGGGGAGGGACAGTGTCACAGTCTCCAAAAGGGCTATTTTGTCTGCAGGTAGAAGCTCACAGAGCCTCGTGATACATGCACACACATAAATGTACATGTGACACATAATACAGGTATGCACATTTTTGTCTGCAACAGATAGCACTGCTTCCTGAATAAGCTTCTAAAAATAGCAGAAAGCACAAGCTCATACAAAGAATATATTTAAAATACATGCATGCATACATACATATGTACATCAACAGCAAAAGTGGTCTGAATTACTGGTTTTTGTTTGTTTGTTTGTTTGTTTTGTTTTGTTTTTCTGGCTGTAAGGCATTTTCTTTTTTTTTTTTCTTTTATTAATTTATTCTTGTTACATCTCAATGGTTATCCCATCCCTTGTATCCTCCCATTCTTCCCTCCCTCCCATTTTCCCCTTATTCCCCTCCCCTATGACTGTTCCTGAGGGGGACTTCCTCCCCCTGTATATGCTCATAGGGTATCAAGTCTCTTCTTGATAATCTGCTGAATTACTGTTAACTCTTATGGTGATCTTTAACTGAAAGTAAGTCCCTAAAAGTATGTCTTACTGCATGTTCAAAAATAAGGCTGTATTTTAAAAACAGTCTCTCTAAATCCTTCCCTCTTGCTTCAAATACTCCATATATAAATATACATATAAATATATACATGCTTATATGAATATTCTTAAATATTCCAACTTCTGTCCAAACACATCTGGCTTTCTATTTTTCTATGTGGAGTGAGGTGAACGACTTTATTTCTCATCCTTGGCTTTATTACTAGTGAAAAAGAGAACATTGATTAACATATTTATTTTTCACTTAGAAACTTCTTTGGGAGATTTTGGAGGGTAATGGCACTCCTTCTAAGCACCAAGCTTTGGCTTAAAAGTATATACACGTGTGTGTGTGAGTGTGTGTGTTTTCTCCTACCAAAAAGTATAGCTATAAAGGTGTTAGATGTCATGTTTATCCGACTGGTTTTCTCTTGTGACTCACCCCCTTTCCTCTCCTTCTCTAACTCATTCCTTCTGTCCTTCATTTGTGGATAAAGTTCCAAGGAGTGTCTTTGCCTTACATCCTCTATTCCTTTCACTTCTATAATGTTAGGAGTCGAAACAGAAGGCCTGGCTCCCTCAGCATGCCACCGCCACTCCCTGTGCCACATTATAGCCCTGTGGCGAGCAAGGCCTCCAGGAATGAGACTCACCAGCTAGGACTGGGTGGGGGGTGGGGATAAATGCCTCCTCGTCATCTCACTCCTTTTGTGGGACATGTCCCTCTCACAAAGGTTGTAAGGTTTTTAATAAAAAGGAAAAATATCTTCAGGTAATTCTAAATGCCCTTTAATACCATTAAAGGAAAACTTAATTCCAATCACTAAGATTTATTGAAAAATCTTACCCAGGCAGAGGCTGTTGCTTCGGAACCATGGAACCTGACTGCCCTCTTCTGGGCCTGAAGAGTATAGATGAAGGCTAGGAGAACCTTGGGGGGACCTGCAGAAGACATTCCTGGGTAGTGTCATCACTGATATAGGCAGGGACCTAGAAAGTCTACACTAATAAAGACATTTTTCATTTTAGAAACAAATGTGTAAACAGTCTTTTCTTCGAACAGCCCAGAATGCAATTCTCTCTCTCTCTCTCTCTCTCTCTCTCTCTCTCTCTCTCTCTCTCTCT
>OU015752.1:91752562-91765458 GCA_907169655.1 Acomys percivali
TTTATAGTTTCCATTAAGTTCACTAAACTATGGCAGTAAATTAAGTCCTCAGCCATCTCTACAAGTGAATGACAATGATGAATTATGTGACAAGAAAATCTGGGGAGTTAGGATAATTTTTTACATTGTTCACCTTTCAGTAACTAGATTATACAGAGCAACTATAAACCAAAGCTTTCACAGGTTGTTCTTTTACATAAAAACTTGGAATGTCCTGAAATGTCCTCACTCTCCTGAGTTGTTGTAGTTGTTAAGTTAATAAGGGCATCGGCTTCTATTCTCATAAACTCTATTCTTGATATGAGGGTTTGTGCCTCGTCTTATTGTAACTTGTTATACACTGTTCCTTTGATATCCCTGGGAGGCCTGCTCTTTTATGAAGGGAAATGGGGGAGCGGTGGATCTGTGGGAGATGAGAGGGGGACCTGGGAGGAGTGGGGGGAGAGGAAACTGCAGTTGGGATGCAATACATGAAGAAAGAATAAAATACAAACAAACAAATGAAAATTGATCAAATATTTTTTTAAAGAAGAAAACAAATCCTCTTTTCTCCAGGAACAGGAGGACAAAAGTAGTGTGCTCCAGGACTTTAGAGAAGAAACATCTTTACATGTAGTGCTAATGATGCAGAGGGGTATCTGCTCTTCTGGTCTGTGGAGGATGCCAGGATAGAAGTGATGCTGAGTCCTTTGGAAGGAGTCCTGTCAGGTGTAGTTTCCTCTTGCTCTGCTGGTCAAAGGATTGTGACAATAGAGGCTGCAGGCTCAGCTGTTCTCTGTCTTCTGCCAGTGGAGAGTCTCACAGCAATGACAGCTGTGGGCAACTGTGGCCATAGCTCACAGGCACACAAAGAGGGGGACACTGATAAAGAGAAGTGATAGTGTATGAACAAAGAGCCGAACTTTTCCTTCCTACCAAACAATTGTGCATCTCAATACTTAAAATAATTTTGATAAGAGTTCTGGAGATTATTCCTTTGGCTAAGTGTTTACCATAAAAGCACAGGGACCTGAGTTCAAATCTCCAGCACTCAGTAAAACTCTAGTGTGGTAGAATCAGCTGTGAAGGGGAAAAGGAGGTGTGTGCTTGCTGACCAGTCGGGCTGAAATGGTGAACTTCAGGTTCAGTGAAAGGCTTTCCCTTTAAAAACAGATAAAGTAGTTAATAATTAAGGAAGATACCTGGCCTTAGTCCCTGAATTCCACATATCTGTGTACAAACAAACTTTAGCTCAAATAGCACACACACACACACACACACACACACACACACACACACACACACACACACACACACACAGCTAATCCGTTGTGCCTTCTGAGAGCAAATGTGTTTGCATGATTTTATTATTTACCCTCAACATCTAATAATGAAGTTAGAGTCTGGGGCATAGGTATGTTGCCAGAGGGACTGGTGCTGGTGGAGAAGATGGTGAGAGAAAAACAAGTGAGGTGGAGGAGGTTAAAGACGTGAGAAGATGAAATCTTTTGTTTCTTGAGGGACATGACCCAGGTGAAGGAGTGTGCTTGACAAAGGAGGAATGCTGAGGTCCCAGGGAGGTAGGAGTGTTCCCTGCTTCCAGTGGGATCAGGAGAAAGGACTCCTGGGAGCTACAGTTGCATGGGACATCAATCTCCACATCCTCACACAGAAGTCCCAGTAGACAAAAGTGCATCCTCAACCTCTGAAAGCTCAGTTGCTCATTGTCCTTATCAAGCTGCAGGTTGGTTACACAATCTTCAATATCCAGGCCTTTCCAGGCCTGTGTTGGGGAAGCACAGCACATTGATTTTCATCAAGTTCCTCCCTATGTTTCTCTGATGAATCTTCCACATGACACCTTCCTGCCCAAGCCTTGCCAAGCTGCACCCGCTATGGAACATATACATACCCAGACTCTACTCCGTTCAGATGGTACACTCACACCATACCGTCCTCGTGTCCCACTTGGCTTTTTTTTTTTTCTTCATTATCTTTCATTCTTTTTCAGCAAAGAAAAGTATTCATTTTTGGAAAGCCATTCAAGGCCACTGCCAGATTATATTCCTTAAGCCTGTTTTCTCCCTAATTTTACTTCAAGATATTCATTCTTTTATTTCCTTTTCACCCCTCATGCAGAGTTGTATGTCTCTCTTCCTTGTCTCCTTTTCATAGGAGTACATTCCTTCCCCAGCATGGGTCATTCTGTGGAACTGGTTTTTTGTAGGTCTATTTCCCATTGCTAACTATTCTTTTTTTTTAATGTGCTATTAACCTACTTCCATGGAGCTTCCATAGTCATAAGTATGATTTTCAGATGCTCACTACTGGAGTCAATACAGAAATCAGAACATCATAGGAAGCCTAATCCCAGTACTTACTCCACCACAGCTCCTTCACTTGTGGCTCAGGAAACATTACAGAATAGAAGGGTGGAAAGATTATAGAAGTTTTGCATGGGCTCCCACCACTAGATAAAGAACTACAAGCAATCTATGACTATTGGGAGAAGAATTCGTCTCTCCCATACATGAGCTTGCTTACTGGTTGTATAATACAGAGAAGTCAGCCTTGAGACCACATACACACAAACAACAAAAATGAACTCAGCAGGTTAAAATGTGTGTGTGTATATATATAAACATGCATGCATAGGTACATGCGTAACAATTCTAATGAAAGAAAAAGAAGCTATCAACTTGAGAGTCAGGGAACATGGGAGGTGTCTGAGGGAAGGTACATGGGAGGGGCTAGAGGAATGGAAGAGGGAAAGTGAAATGATTCTATTGCAATTAAAAATACAGAAAAATTAAAGGTATCAAAAGTAGCTAAAATAAAAGGGATGAGGATGCCTCTCATTTTCCTGTTCACATTTCCTCAAGATAACAAGCTTTATTGTTGGGTGTAAGGGAATGTTCTGAGAAACATCACTAGATACTGATGAGGTTGAGTTTGTTCTCCAAGAACAGAACACAATCCAAAGGCCTCGAGAGAAACACAAGCAAGTAGTCATGTGTGGGCTCAGGGTTTCAGCTCACATTTGGTGAGCACGGACGTGGACATGGGCTGGAACAGCTGTGAGAACCTGTAACAATCTTCATTTTCTCATCAGAGGATCTGGCTATTCAGAAAGCATTTGCTTTGTTTGATCATGAGCAGTGGAAGTGGTAGCATGTTTCCACGCATCCTATAATGTTGCAGCTTTGGGGGGGCCACTTGGCAAGAGGCAGTGTGGTTCTACACACATATCTGAGTAGGAGCACGTTAAGTCAGAGCCGAGGCTGATGCTCGTTTAGTGCAGATTTATGTGGCTACTTGGAAGAAAAAAAAAAGAGTCAGGGCTGTTTGAAGAAGCTCCTTATTTGCCTCGGTTTCCAAGACTGCTAGATGACAGCCTCCCCATACTTAAGGATCACTACAAAAGGGAACTTTGGAAGTGAAAACTGTAACAAAGGCATTCATCCAAGAGGCCTTCTGCTCTGTGTGTGTCCGTAAACACAAAAAAAAATTCCAAGTTTTAAGAAATGGAGAGAAAACAGCTAGCCTAGATGTCTATTAGGGAACTGGGTAATAGGGGGCAGGAAATAAGTGCTCTGTGTCCAATTACACCACACAGCAGGACAGAGTCCCTTTCAAGATGATAAGCTACTTTTCATTTCCCCAAAGCGTTGAGATCAACACCGTGGTCTGAGCTGTGGGAGTAAGGGGAGGAATCAAGACAGTAGATTTCTTGGTAAAGACAAGTGGGGATGAAGGTTAGGCTAAGGAGAGGGATGACAGCAATTAGGCAAGAGGGTATACGCTTGGGAGTGGACATCACTGCTGCTGCTTCTCTCTCTCTCTTGCATATCATTCACTGGAATCCTGCCTCCCTATTAGAGTTGAAGTGATCACTCCATAAATGTTACACAGTGCTATTTTTATTAATATGATTATCATTATGAAAATGGGGGCAAGTGGATCAGTGATAACATTGAGCCTGTAAAATAGCTGGGAAAGTGAAGACAAAAGCCTGCTATCTTTACATGCTACACGTGTTAGCAGATAGTAGCACATGGGAAAGAGAGTAGCAGAGGCAAGAAATCTCAAAGGAAGAGCTCAGCACAACCAGAGACCAAGGGCTGACCTGCCAGGAAGGATGGTTTTTAAGCAGATGTAGTTATTATACATGGCCCAAGCCCTAGAAATCCATTAATCTTTCAACACGGCTTCAGTCATTCGGAAAAAAAAAAGAATGCTGACAATGAACTGTCATAAAAATTACATACGGAATCTTTATAATCAGAGATTATAGTTATTGGGGGCTCATGGGATTAACAAAGAGAGAAGCCAGAGAAACTTCAATAAGAGAAAAATAATTATGCTGACGTATATTATTCCTTTATGGTATCAGTTGAAATTTTTTAATTCAATGTGAAATTTAAGAAGAATGATGCTAGCTGAATAAAAAATAGAGAGCATGCAAAGCTCAAGCTTTGTGCTTATCCTAGAACTTTAGTGTAAGCAAACACAAGAGGAATTCAAAAGTTTCACCAAAAAGAGAATAGCATGTTAGGTATGTGTGCATTTGAATGTCCCCTTTCCTCTCACTCCCTGCCCCCACAACCTCCTCTGGGTAGCATAATTACAAAGATCATATAGGGACTCTTAGAACACATATTTCTCTAGGCCTCAGACACTCCCTAAAGAAATGTATTTGAGAAACCTCATCACTCTCTTCAGACTAAAATTTTACTTGTGTTTTCAGAACAGTCCATGAAAGGTCAGATAAGAGAGCCTGTCCCTCATAACCCCTCTCACAGAAGCAGGGTTCAGACCTTGCCACATGTCATTGCCCAGTTTCCCAGGAAGAAAGCCCAGCACAAATGCTGTGAGCTATTTTCTCTTTGTTTCCATATGTTGTCCTAGGGGCTCTCTCCTCACGTTATACAACCCGTATCAGCATCACATCCCATTTGGTCAAAAGGCATTTCCAATCCAGTGCTTCCTAACTTCTTTTAGGGGTAAGTTAACATTACCGTGCCCTGACAGATCAAATGAGGAGACCCAGCCAGAAAGCACTGTGAGGCCTTGACAAACCAGGTCACTTTCTATTAGATTTACATTCCTGTGATAGGGTCCCGTAAGGACTGCCCTTAAAGACAGTTTACATATCCCAGGTTTGACTTCATTTGGATCGCATTCCAATTACATCAGGATTACTGTTGCAAAGGCCAGCCGACTGTGCTCACTTACATACTGGCAGGTACCAGGCTGTGGGTTGGAAGCCCTCAGATATAAAACTAGACCCATGCAGGCCAGCCTGGAGCCAAGAAAAAGATATGTATGGTATCTTTTGAGGCCAGCTATTGAGGCCAATAGACATATGGACGAAGGGAGTTCTAAAGTGAGAGCTGGGAAATTAGGCAGTTGACCTTAGGCCTCTTTGTGAAAGTGTTGTAAGCCCTTGGTTGGTAGGAGGAAGTTTAATGGTTGGACTTTAGAATTTGAGATAGAAGCTATAAATGCTATAGATTAAAAAATTCAAAGAAAGATGTTTGAAAGTAGATGTATCAGTTTAAAAAAAATAGGACTTAAAAATGTACTTTCTATGGAATATTTGCAAACAGAATTTACAGTGAAGAGAGGATCAAGGACTATGTGGGCACAAGTGCCACAAGGAAGTGCCTAACGACCCAACTGGATCAACAACAACTTGGAGTGGAATACAGAAAGCAAGAAACAAGAGTAAGCAGTGGTCATGGAAAGGCACTCTAGGGTCAGAAATCAACAGCAGCCCCGGAGATCAGATCTAGCCACCTTGAATGTATGGCACAGAACACCATGTGGATGTGGTGCTGATGATGGGAAGACAGGAGGTTCAGAGCCACAGGTGGGAGATGCATCTGAAATTGGGGGAGAATGGTAAGTTCATGGCCCTCAGAGATGCAGACAGAGAGGTAGGAGTTCAACTGAACAAACTTACTGCAGATTTACCCCTGGCACTGGGGTAATCCCTACTTCTTCTGTCAGCTCCTCAATGAGATTTCTTTTCGGGTGGGTTCTCACATTCACAATCTTCAAGTCTTAGCCCCTAGTGTTGAGATTATAAGTATACTCTACCATGCCTTGCTACAGTAAGTCTCTTTGAAAACAATTCATTTCTCCTTACCTTCTGCTTTCCTGTTTTGATTGGGAACCAACACCGTTAAATGTAGAATCTTTTAAAAGTTTACATATATCCGTCTTACTTACAGAGTAAAGGCTCTACCCCACTGCAGATAGTTCTTGCTTTTCTTTGCACGCTGGTCCACTTCATTTCCATCACATAGGATGAACCTATTGAGACCCACTAAGAGACACACACTGTCGTAAATGAGAAACCATAATGGTCAGGGCTCACCCCTTCCTCTTGTAGACCTTCTGGTTTAAAGCAAAATCAAAACCAGTTATCAAGTGGCTCTGGTAAAGTAGGACAGTATGGTCTTGGGTGGAAAATTACCAAGAGATAGCATTCTTGAAATATCTGGTACAAACCAAGAGCTTTCATGTGCTGCAGCCGTAATGGGCAAGGTCTCAATGTCTCCCTGAAACAGCAAGCTATTTGAGAAATGGGATCTCTATCCTTTCAAAATGATAACATTTAATAGGAGATTATCATAGGAATAATATGATGTACATGACTCATATTACCTGATCTGTGTAAAATGAAAATATGATTAATGTTCAGACATTTGCAGCTCCTGTGAACAATGTTCTCCCAAGAAGATATATAAAAGCTCGCGATTACTTAGGCTGTCTAAGAAGGTGATCCCAAGGAGCCCCAGTTACATATAAAATTTTACTGCACTCATAAAATTTATGTCAAACTTAATGCAGTTGAGTGGGAAGAGAAGTGGATCTGGGGGTATGATGCTGAATTTTGCTTTCCCAATTTGGTGGCTATATATCTATATTCCCTTAGCAATTCCCTTTGGTGGCTATTTCTCCATCGATAAAGTGAACGTATCAAACTAGGCTTCCTTTGGTTGTCAGGGACTGGGAATCCTTTAGCCAAGCTAGTCTAAGAGTGGTCCCAGAATCATTTATGGCAATACCATGCAAAGATAACTTAGAGTATAAGTTCTTTTTGAGACATCCAGTTTAAGACAAAAAACTGGATGCAGTAAATTACCTGCCTTGGGGCAAAAATAAAACAGCCAAATTTATGTGTTCGATACCCAGGTAAAGTGTTTGTTTGGGCATGTATAGGGAATAATTCAAATAATTCATGCCCACACTATATACTCAGGCGCAATACATGCTATTTGGTCTACCTGTCATTTATAGGGAAAGAAAACATGTGAGTCAATAGTCAGGTTTGAGGAAGAGATGGTTAATGTTGATCTCCTATTGTTGTATGATAGCCCTGAAATCCCTGCCAGGACAACTTAAAGAGTAGAGACATTGCAAAACATTGTTGTTTTTAAGCTAATGGGCTCCCAGGAAATGGTGAGAATTAACAAAGATGATGGAAGTGTGCACACAGCAGTCAGTCAAGTAATGCCATTCTAGTTCACTCCCTGTCATGTAGTCATCCCTGGCCCGGTCCATCCTCTTGTTTTATCTCTCTACCAAGCCAGGTATATGATAGATGTCTTCAAGCACTTGCTGATGCTACAGCTTCTACCTGGATTTGTTTTTTCTTTACCCACTCAGATCCAACCTGGGCCAGTCAATTTTCTCAACTGTAACCCAGAAAAGCTAACCTGACACTTAAGCTCAAAGAGAAAAGTATTAGACAAACCATGAAGGGATGGGAAATAAGACTTGGAAAATGAACAGGAACAGGTTTCCCCAGAGGGACTGGACACAGTTTCCCCCACTCAAGGGCTGCCTGATATCTACACTGCCACTACCACAGCAGCCAATCTAACTTAAGAACCAGTGACGCTGGGCTTTGTGAGAACTTCATACAACTGTCTACAGAACATTTGGTACAGTTTCAGTCCAGGACCAGTTAGGTCCCTGGCTGTATCCAGCTAAAAGGAAGTAGGAGAAGTTGTTTAGCTGTAGCAGTAAGAAGAAACAAGTGAAAACCATGTAAAATTGGCTTTTTATCGACTACGCCCCAATGAAGAAGACCAATCCGGGAATACCATGGTCTCAAGAAAGTAGCCCAGATGCTGAACAATCTCAAGCTCCCCAGGCCACCCACAGGGCTTATTTCCCAGCTCTCAACCCCCATCACTTCTTAGCCTGAATATCCCTCCTCTGACGTCCTTGCCAGCATTCTCCCTACCACACATTTCAGGAGAATCATTGCACAGAATGCACTGTTCAGCGATTCTTGGAGAGGTTACCAGGGCATCTTATAACTTTGACTGTGTTTCTACTTAGTGCCTGCACAGGCTGTACCCATCAGCTCTCCTAAGAGGCTCTTGCTGTATTTGGAACGGGGTAGACTTGTACCCACAGTTAATAATGAAGGGAACCAGTCATGTGTAGAGAGCTGGTTCCCATCAAGGGCTCAGGTGTAACCAACATTACTGAAGGTTCTGTGGAGCCCCATGCATCCAAGAAGTTTTCCATTCATTGTAAATCCATCCATTGGAATATCCACTTGATGGAATGGGTTTTTCCACCAAAGACAGAAAACTGCTTGGGTAGAAGGGTGAGCACCTGGCCGTTACCTTGGTTGAACACTAGAAATCAAAACCAAATGGACTCTGTTTATCAGTAAAAAAAAAAAAAAAAAAAAAAAAAAAAATCAGCAAGCTGGAGTTTAGGAAGTATGGAATCCTTGCTCCCTTTTTGGGTTAATATGAAGAAAAGAGAGGCTGAAGAGATGGTTCTCCTGTTAAGAGCACTTGTTCTTTCAGAAGACCAAGGTTCTGTTCTCAGGACCCACACTGTAGTTCACAACCGTCTGTAACTCCAGTTTCAGAGAACCCACTGTGTTCTTTTTACTTCACTGGGCACCAACCACCCACACTGTGAACACACATATACATGTAGGAAAATCACTTGGGCATATAAAATAAAATAAAATAAAATAGATGATTTAAAAGTTTTTTTTAAGGAAAATAATTCTTAGTCAAAATGAAGGCCGCCTCTTAAGAGCCCCAGAGCTTTAAAATAATCAATCAGACCAATGATGAAAGTTGACTTAAAGTTTATTTGCTAAAACTTCTGTAACCTTAAGCAATGTTATAAGAAGACATTCTTTAAGATACAGTTAGAGAATATGAAGGTCTAGTTTTTAATATTACATGAAAACAACCATAAAGACTGGCCCCCTACTTCTTTTCCTAATTAGTTCCTAAAATAACTGTATACAAATTAGATAATAGATTTATATATTCTAAAGCTTGTTCACTTCTGAGATAGCTTCTAATATTTTAAATTAATTTAAATTAAGCTAATTTAAACTATAAAAATAATGCATAGCCCTGTATATTTTAGAATGCATCTGTGATTGCTTTAAATTCTAAAATGGTTTGACATTTACTCAGGAGGTAAAACTTACTTCGAAAAATAATTACTTGGAAAATTATAAGTTTGTGTATTTGTTTGAAGTAGTAGATAACATTGGGAGGGAAGAGGTTGACTGCTGAGAAGCCAGTCTCATTTTCTAGGCTTTTATTTTGTAATTTTTGTCAGGCTTATTTCAAATATACATGCTTCTAAAAGCAGACATTTGCACACATGAGTCATTAATAATCTGTGCTATGTGTTCTATTCTCATCCAGATCTTCAGACATGGCCTCAGAAACAGATTTCTGCTTGTCATCTGCTTCAACCAAATCTTACCAACAATGTCATCAGTGTAAGAGAAATAGCGTTTATACAATGACTTGAATCTGTTATGCAGTTTTGAACATTTTACAACACTTGGAAAAAGAGTAAAAGTAATATAAAATATAATAACATCAAAATAAATTAATAAAGAAATCAATGCATAGTTATACCATGATATATGACAGTGGCACCACAAGTACAATATCGAGAATACGTACTAACATTGGAAAATACTCATGGTATTTGTTTATGAGGCAAGGTCTCATTGTGGGGCCCACACTAGCCTTAAACTTGCAGTGGTTCTCCCGCCTCCAGCTCTCAAGGGCTGGGATGATAGACATGAGTTCCAGGGCAGGTAGGCATATTTTCAAATGAAAAAAGAAGAACTGAATGCCATGCTCACCTGGCCTTTGTCTTATGTGCCAGCATTTCTTTCTCTTCTGGAGGTTGTATGAATTTTTTTTCTTGGTGAGGATCCACATCTCAGTAGCAGGTACAGTAATATATCTGAAAAGCTCTGCAAATGGCATATCCTGGTCCAATCTTCCTAGAACTGGACTTTCAAATGAGATTGCAAGAATAACAATGGCTTCTCCAGTACTAATGACAATGCTAAATTCACTGAAGGAACCCAGGTACTAACAGGTTACTTCTCACTGTAAGCATCATAGAAAAGTAAGAAGGAAACAAAACACCTAGAAGAGAAAAGAAGATTAATATTCAATTAACTCCACAATTATAAAGGTCACTTGGAAGACAGTGACCCATCCAATCAGAGTCGGAGGCATTACTTGACTTTAAAACTAGGACAAACTGGCTGAGGTCACACTGACCTCTCTGCTCTGTTTAAAGAAGGCATGCTTAGAGTACGAAATGGAAGAGAGTTGCAAATGGGCTAAGGTCTCCCAGTGTGGGTTCCTGAAGACATAACTTTTAAACTTAGAAATTAAATTTTATAGGTGCACATAAGCATGTTGAGAAATTATAAATTTATTAACATCTATACAAGGAAAGATAATGCTGTCTATATAACAGCATTTTATTTGCCAGACTTATTTGATGGACCCCTTGCTTTTAACTTCCTATTTACTCTCAACTTTGTAAATATCCTTTTAAATTTCACATTTAACTAGGAAGAATAACATTTATTGGGCATTGTGCTAAGTTTGTTGCGTGTCTTCTTCTACTTAACTCCATGATTACTCATGTTTTTCTTTCCACTTCAGTGCCTATCATTGTGTCTGGGATCCTCCAAAGGGCAGTATCATGGAAACATGCCCTCCAGAAGCACTCTCTATTCTATATACATGTTCGTGCCACTTAGATGCCTTCCAATGACTGTCTATATCCAAGGTGATGCTTGAAAGAGCATCAGTGCTGTTTCTGCCAACAGCAACACAAGGGGAACCAAAGCAAGTATTTGTGTCAGAAGCTGAATGCTCTCAGCTGGTAGTCCTTGAGTTGGTAAATGCAAGAATGAGACTGAAATGTTATGGCTAGTCTGTCTGTCTATCTGTCTATCTGTCTGTCTGTCTGTCTGTCTGTCTGTCTGTCTGTCTCTCTCTCCTTCCCTCCCTCTTGCCTCTCTCCTCCTCTCCTCTCCTTTCTCTTGTCATCTCCCTCCTTCCCTCCCTCCCTCCCTTCCTCCCTCCCTCCCTCCCTCCTTCCCTCCCTCATGTGTGGGTTCAGATACTGTATGTACATATGGAGGCTAAAGGTCAACCTAGAGTGTCACTTCTGAGCTGCCATCCTTTTGGTTTTTTGAGGTAGAATTTTTCACTGACCTGAAACTCACAAACTAATTTCTACTGGCTGACCAGGAAGCCTTAAGGGATCCATCTGTCTCCAGCTTCCCACTGCTGGGATTAGCAGTGGCCACCCTGTGACCAGTTTTTAGCATGAAGGATGAAGATCAAACTCACAGGTCTCATGCTTGCTTGGCAAGCACTTTACCAGCTAAGCTGTAGCCCCAATGTTCTATTCTCAGGCTTGAAGGAACTTCATAGGAAGAGTCTAAGAGTACTCTCACATAAACAGCTGTCTGCATCTGTCCCCACAGGATGGTAGGCATTAGACACTGAGAGCATCAGGTGGAGGTCATCCCTTGTCCACTCCTTGCTGCCTTCCCCTGTCTTTCCTGGGCCCCTGGGTAACACTGGTTCTTCCATTGATGATTTCCACTCATTCTTTTATTTCCTCCTGGCTACATCTTCATCTCAGGAGGAAAGTGAGATTTGCATTTGTATGACTAAGTAGATCATTAGGGAGGTTTCTGTAGGCATCTCTTCGAAGGCAAACTCAGCTCTCCAGCTCAGATGACACATCCTTTGCCCATAGCTTTGAGAGTACAGTGATATAGGTGTTGAGGGTTGCAACAATTTCTGTTCTTTTTGCTTTCTTTGTCTTTTATTCATCATACCTATGAAAACCATAGTGTGAGATTTGGTCCCCTCCCTTTAGCTCTTGCTTTCTCTGAGTGACTCCTCTCAGTGAGACCTGTCACTTCTGATTTCCTTAGACATCAAGGTCCTTGTCACACACAGCTCTTCCCTCATTTTTCTTCTAACCCAGAATCAACTTTAATTGGTATCTGAGTCAGTTTCTTAGCATTACTTCATGGCAAATTATTTTCTTGCTCACTCCCTTGTCCTCTGAAACTAGCAGCTACAGATCACCTCCACTTCTTGATCCTCTCTTCCCAAGAATAGAGATACTTCATCTTCCATTCACCCATGCCAACACCCAGTTCCTTTCTCTGCAGCCTCCCTCCAGATCCCATGCTCCATTGATTTTTCCCAGCCCCAATTAGAACATCAAAGCTTTAGTTAGCAAGAAGGAAGGCTGGAGTTTCAAAATGTAGAAAGGACAGGAGATGGCTCAGTGTGGAAAGTGCCTGCTGTCTAAGCATGAACACCTGACTTTGGATACCCAGCATGTCCATGTTGATGGGTAGGGTTGAGATAGGAGGATCACAGAGGAACACTGGCCACACGGTCTAGACAAAGTGGTGAAATTCAGGTTGGATAAGAGTCTTTCTCTCAATAAAT
Source organism: Acomys percivali (assembly GCA_907169655.1). Lineage (NCBI taxonomy): Eukaryota > Metazoa > Chordata > Mammalia > Rodentia > Muridae > Acomys > Acomys percivali. The sequence goes on from OU015752.1 coordinate 91,765,348, forward strand.
AAAGAAGTAAAGCAAAAAATTGATGGATGAAGACATCCCAATGACAATCTCTATGTCTGCATTACACACACACACACACACACACACACACACACACACACACACACACAC
>OU015752.1:91768158-91781019 GCA_907169655.1 Acomys percivali
TATATATATATATATATATATATATATATATATATATATATATATATGATGTCCATGTGTGTGTGTTGTGACTGTAGTTGATGTGTTCATATGTTATGTAGATATGTATGTGGTATGTATATGAGATAGGTCTGTGTGTGTGTGTGTGTATGTGGGAGTTGACTGTGTGTGGTATGTTTATGTTTGGATGTGTGTGTGGTCTATATGTATGTGATATGCATTTATGGTGTGTGTGTATGATATATACATATGTGAGTAGGTATGTGAAATATTTTGTATTCTGCTAGTCAAGAAGTTATCAAAACCTAATGTTAACAATTATTATTAGTCATTCATATAAATAACTGACAATGGTCATTTTATTTAATTCTATTGATCTTTTAATATTTTCTAAACACTGGTTTTGAAAATTAATTGATAGAATCTAGTCAGGTATAGTGGCTCATGCCTTTAATCTCAGCATTTGGGAGGCAGAGGAGGGTGGATTTATTGAGTTTGAGGCCAGCCTTGTCCTCAGCAAGTTCCAGAACAGCCATATCTGCACAGAGAAAATCTTTCTCAGAAAAAAGAAAGAAAGAAAGAAAGAGAGTTTATAGATTCTAGACAAACTATTTTCGCTTGGAAGTGATACAGAGAGGAAAGTTGAGTTAACATTTTCCTTTTCAGAAAATAAATTATATTCACATTTAAAAATTGCTAGAACCTAAAACTAATAATGCTATTGATGCCTCAAGCTGAAAATATATATCTCAATATTTATTATTGTAGAAAATAAAAATTAATATTTTCTGTAAGCATACATTCTGCATATGTTGAGTTACATAAAACAGGGAGATTAACTAAGATTTTCATGTAATTAACTTGGTTAGGCTAGCAGTCTGTGAACAAGTTGAAATATGGTCTAAAAACCATGAAAAGAACATAATTGAATTTATTTAATTACACATGACTATTTGGCTGTTCTAGCGCGTTTTAAGGTAATGTGGAATTTCAATCCTGTTGGATTCATTTGAAAGTGTGATATAACCATTTATATAAAAACTTGCCAGAACGATACCCTTTGAAAATATTCAAAATTATGATAAAGTTTAAGATGCCAATATTTGTATTATGTGTGAAGATATTCCTTCACATTATTTTCATAGTGATGTAAATAAGACACCCTTCAGATCAAGGCTCTCTAGTTGTACATCAACACATGCGACGGCAAGGGATCCAGAAAAGAACTTTATAACTGCTTAGATGTATGCTTACCATTGCTATCTGACTTGACTGCATGTCTTCTCCCCTCTGTGTATGAGCTCTTCCTTTCCATGTAACATGATCCTCAGAGGTAGATGAATTTATAGGCAACATTTTGAAGAATTGTTTGTCTAGCTATTTAGTCAATAATAGTAACAGACTTACAAAAATTCTATTTTTGTAACTTTTGGACCCAAGTTCAGGTAAGTTAGAACATTTAGAACTGAGAATATTTGATAAAATAAAATAAAATAAACATGCTGAAAAGAGGGCTCAGTGGGCAGAAACACTTGAACAACAAGCATGGATGTGTTTGTTCAGATATCTAGCACTCACAGAAGGGTAAGGTACAGCCACAAATAGTGCTTGAGCCCTCGTACTGGGTGGTGGTGGAGATAGGAGAATACATAATTCAATCTTTCTGGTCAGCCCAGGTCCAAGTGCAGCAAGAAAGTTTGTCTCAAGGAAACAAGACAGGGAGTGATGAGGCATCTGAAAGCTTCCTCTGGCCTTCTCACATGCATGCATGGGTCCACACACATGCATAACACATGTACATACACACAGGCTCAGAAAAGTCATATTAGTTTATTCATATTAGTTTTGCACCACTGGAAGCAACATGTGAGTGGTTTCCTATTGTTTTTTAATCCATTCTTTCTAGTACCCTGGCTAAACCTCTCCTGTCATAAGGGATACCCTAAATTCTGCAGAAGCTGCACAAGTGAGACCATGAAGTTCTGCACAGAGAGCCATGGGAGTGTAGATTATGCTGTGGGAATGGAGGGGGTGAGGATGACATCACACAAATATAACACAAGGAGGTGAGCTATTTCTCAACCGTGTCCTTTTTTAAAAAGCAGGAAGATAAGCAGTGTGGGGGCCTCCATAGATGTGCAGGCAATGGGTACTCAGAAGTGTAGGGAACTTGGTCCAGGAAGAGTAATTAGACACTTAAAGTTCAGAAGAATGAACTATCACTAAAGTATAATTATCAATAAGGGTCTTTCATACTCTACTCATTTTAGTAAAAGTTTTATGTTATTTCTGTGTTTGGCTTATTTCTGTGGTTCCATTTGGTCCTGCTTTGCAAATTGCAGGTTGCAAACCATTAGTGGGCTGTGAGATCAATTTGGTGCAGCCTAACAGCCATTCAGAGACATCTAAGAGTAGAACACAATAAAAAAAATTACTAATGTAGATGACCAAATTAAGAACTAGAACAAGATAGATGATTAATAATGTAGACCACAGAAAGTAGTGACCATGTTTGTGAAAGTTCTATTCAAGTGTTTTCTAGTGTGAACATGAGATGTCCCATACAGGCTCTTGTATTCGAACAATTCACCCCCCAGTTTGAAGTGCTGTTTCAGGAAGTTGTGAAATCTTTTGGACATGGGACCAAGCAGGCAGATACAGGTAATATAGGGACAGTGTTTTTAGCTTAAGTCCTAGCCTTGGTTCATGTCTGAGATCTGTGCATCATCATTGGACCCCCAAGATATGAGCAAACAGCCTTACACTTGGTTACCATGCCTTCCTTGCTATGATGTAATTTATCTTCAAACTCTCAATCAAAATAAACCCTTCCTCATTTAATGTTGTCTGGTAGTTATTTAGTCATGATGTGAACTGGGGTGTCTATAAGGGGTGTGTGTGTGTGTGTGTGTGTGTGTGTGAAAGTTTATTTTAAGTGAATGAACAAAGTTCTTTGAAAGAGTGCAGAGATAAACACAAGAGTCTTAAGGATAAGGAAAAGGAGCTTGAGCAGATATTGGCAGGCTAGGTTTTGCTTTGATTCTCTGGATATATGATTTCAAGTTAAGCAAATTAAGAAAAATAGGAAGTGCAGGGGATGGAGGAGGTATTTATGATGGGGCTTTGAGACAAGGCACAAGCAGAGACATTCAGTAAATGGGTGCCCCCAGGAAAGAGTTTTCATCTAGATGCTTAAATTGGAACCAAAAGAACATGAACGGTACTGGGCAGGCCTGTATGATGGAGGTCCTAGAACTTCTCTTCTGAGTAACTATGTCTAACCTCCATTGTCGACTTGATTTTTTCTGGAATCAACTAGACAGCAAGCTGCTAGGCACTCTTGCAAGGGATATTCATTTTGCTTTTCTTTTCTTTTTTGTTTTTGTTTTTTGAACTAAGCCTTTTTTGTATTGAGAGAAAATTAATATGACAGTAAATGAATAAAAATGTCTTTGTCAACTTTTACTCGCTTGTGTTTAGAAATCTCCCATAGATACTCACGAAAAAATTAAATTTGTATTATTTAGCTGAAGCATCCCACTGCTGAAGTAATTGGGAAAATTCATATTTTTTCATTGCAGAAGGAGTTAGAGATGAAAATTCATGATATTGTCATTAACTTCTGCTAATATAAGTTTGTGTTTGACTTTAAAAACCCTAATTTATTTATTTACTTATTTATTTATTTAGCATTCTGATGGTCAGTATACAAGAGATATTATTTTTCTTTAAAAATAAGATATTTTAATAATTATTTGGAAATTTCATATATGCACACAATGTAACTTGATAACACCCATTTCCCCACCCACCCCCCAAATACGGTACATACCATCATGCCCCTCCAAACTTAATGTTCTTCCCCAGCCTCCTCTAGTCCAATGTGTTCTTCCCATATACTCATAATTGTAGAGCTACCCATAGGATAACAGTAGGCCTATTAGCGATCATACCCTTAAAGAAATGTGATTCTTCTTCCAAGTGTTATTAACTGTCCGTATCTCCTTATCTGGGGTTGGGAACTCTTAAGAACCTCCCTGCCCCACACTAAAATATTGACTGGCTTTATCTTGTCCAGGTCTCCTGAAGGCAACCATAGCTGTCATTTTGTATGTAGATACCCAGTTGTCTCAGCAATGTTTGATAATATTCTCCACTACATTGTTTTGACATCTTCATACCTATTCAACATAGTACTTGAAGTTCTAGCCAGAGCAATAAGACAGCTAAAGGCAATCAAGAGGATACAAATTGGAATGGAAAAAGTGAAGGATGATCCCTATTCACATATGATATGGTAGTGTACCTAAGTCACCCCAGAAATTCTATCAGAGAACTCCTATGGCTGATAAACACCTTCAGCAAAGTGGGTGGATACCAAATTACCTTTAAAAAATTAGTAGGCCTCCTTTCTACAAATGATAAACAGGCTGCGAAAGAATTTGGGGAAACAACACCTTTCACAGTAGTCACAAATAATTAACATCTTGCTGTAACTCTAACCAAACAAGTGAAAGATATGTCTGAGAACAACATCAAGTCTTTGAAGAAAGAAATCGAAGAAGATTTTAGAAGATGGAAAGATCTCCCATGCTTATGGATTTTACCAAAAGGCATCTATAATTTCAATACAATTACCATCAAAATTACAATACAATTCTTTTTTTTTTTTTCAATACAATTCTTTACAGACCTTGAAAGAGCAACCATCCGCTCAATATGGAAAAAGGAAAGACCCAGGATAGCTGAAACAATTCTGTATAATGAAAAAATTTCTGAAGGGCCTTTCTTTTTAATTAATTTATTTATTCACTTTACATCTCAGTCTTAGCCCCCACCCTCGTCTCCTTCCAGTCCCAGACTCTCTCCTTCTTTCCCCTCCCTTACCTTCCAGACAAAGGGAGCTCCCCCACTTACCCCTCCCAGCGCATCAAGTTGGATCAGGACTGAGCACATGCTCTTACAAGGTAGCCTAGCAACAAGGCAGACCCACCAGGGGGAAGTGATCAAAATTCATACAACAGAATCCTTGTCAGAGACAGACCTCCATGAAGATCAAGTTGCCCACCAGGTCCATATGTGTAAGGGCTCTAGGTCCAGACCATACATAGTTCTTATCTGATATGGAGTTGGTGAAGATCATTTTGCAGTTGAAGGCTGCCATTTTGTTTTTTGACAGTGCCATTTGCCTTATAGAAGCTTTTCAGTTTCTTGAGTTTGCATTTATTAATTGTTGATCTTAGAGCCTGACTGTTGGTGTTTAGTTCAGGAAGTTGTCTTCTATGCCAATGAGTTCAAGGCTCATTCCCACTTTCTTTTCCAGTAGATTTAGTGTATCTGGTTATGTTGAGGTCTTCGATCCATTTGGATTTGAATTTTTTGCAATTGATGAATATGAGTCTACTTGCACTTTTCTACATGTAGACATCCAATTAGACCAGCACAACTTGTTGAAGATGCTTTTATTTTTCCATTGTATGGCTTTGTCCTTGTCAAAAATCAAGTGTCTGTAGGTGTGTGGATTTATTTCTGGGACATCAGTCAGGTTTCATTGATCTATCAGTCTGTTCCTATGGCCGTGCCATGCAGTTTTTGTTACTGTTGCTCTCTAGTACAGCTTGAAATCACGGATGGAGATACCTTGGATGGATATACTTAATTAGTAAATTTGAAGTAGGAAGACCCACCCTCAATCTTCCCATATGTTCTGGTGACAGCCAACATAAAAGGAACTGAAGGCCAGAAGGTTTGGTTTTTGCATGCTTGACCTCACTCTAACTGACAAACTTGTCTATCTATTGTTATGGCTGATAGTAAATCCATAGGATTCCAACATAGACTGAAATCCCTCTGGACAACAGCACCAGATTAAGACTATAGAGAAATCTAGCCCCATGGGCTAAAGAATTGCTAGATTCTTAGTGTTTCTATCATAAGACAAGCATTGTTGAACTATCCAAACCACAGTCTGTAAGTCACTCTAATATATTTACACACAGACACACAGACACACAGACACACACACACACACACACACACACACACACACAATATTATAGGGTCTCTATGATCCCTAAAAGAAACTTTAATGGTATCTCTAGATTTTCAGAGCATCACCTGCTCTGAACTTTTAAAATTGTCGGTGGGGAAAGAAGGGGGAATTTCCTGTTCATAATTTCAGAATCACAATGTGTCTGAGGCTTTTATCCTTCAGTATATAACTGAATCAGTAAGGATGGCATGAAGCCATCAAGTTCTGCTAAGTACCCGACTTTAAAAATGTCACCGTCAACTAGAGTATGCTTTCCTCTTCAAAGATAATTTAACCAGGCAAACTCACCTAGGTGAGCTCTCTCCAGATCAGTGGAAGACAGGTTATGCCAGAGCTCCCTGGCATTCACCAGTGTCTTCTTAATAGGGGGCAAGCAGCAAGTAGCAGCAGACAGACACATGTTCACTTACCTGTGAGACAAGAGACAAACCATGACTCACTGAACACCCGTGCCCTCAGAAGGAGGCAGTGATGGTTGGACACGGAGAATGTTAACTCAGACCTTAATTCCAAAGTAACTGTGCCAATGACAACGTCTTGAGTCTTCCAGAAAAGTTTATCTTCACTCCATCCTTTTCCCTGAGTTTGTGTCATCATTGTCAAAAGAATTTATTTAAAGTGGTTTGAGGTTGAGGTATGAAATGCTTAGCAAATGCCCATTGTAAATTGTGGCACAAAGAAACTAAAGTAATGGACAATGCTGTTTTTAAGAATTTTTAATTTGCATTTTTTTCTCCTTCCTTTTCATTATTTGTGTACCTAATTCATTCAGGACAGACTCTGGTTTTGTTTTGCTTGGTTGGTTGGTTTTTGTTTGTTTGTTGTTGTTGTTGTTGTTGTTGTTGTTGTTGTTGTTGTTGTTTTGGTCTTGATTGAACCATGAGATGAGGAAAAAAGCATTCCTTCATTTTCTATCCAAAAGTCAAAAATGGCAGAGCACGGTTTCTGACATGAAGTGTCTGTCAGGTGAGATGTGGACGCACAGCTGAGGAAGAAAGCAATGACACTGATTACTGAAGAGAAACACCCAAAGCTGAGGAAACAAGGAAACCAAAACCTGTGGGTGCTGGAAATGGGAGTGGGTACCCTGCAGATGCTCACAGTAGCTGTGAATCCCCTCTGTTTCCAAACCTGAAAAACTTGTGAAGCTTGGAGAGTGGAAGAGACTTCACAGACTGGCTTAGAGGTGACAGTGGAGTCAAGTTGAATCCAATATCTACAGAACAAAGATCTGTTTTGTTTTGAATTTGAAATGTGCCCTGTAGGCTTGGTCCTGTGCTGAAAGCTTGGTCCTTAGATGGCAGTGTAATGTTAGAAGGTTCTAGAAACACTAGGAGGTAGTGCCTAGTGAAAAGTAAGTAAATGGAAGTATGTTTTCTTCAATTATGCTTGGTCTCCTGTCCATTTCTCTCTTGGTTTCCTGTCTGTTATGTGTTGTTCATGTTTCCATCTTCATAGTGAACCTCACTATAAGCCCAAGGATTGACTGATATGTCTATAGATTGAAATCTTTCAAATTGTGGCTATTTAGGTTGCTCAGTAATAGCAGCAAGAAAAGTAACCAGTAAAATTTCACTGGGAAGATACTTCTCAAGTACTCTGGTGCCTCACATCTGACTATGTCCCCTGGCGGGGGAGACCTAGTGGCACTCAGAGGAAGGATAGCAGGTCACTGAGAAGAGACTTGAAACCCTATGAGCATATACAGAGGGAGGTAATCCCTCTGAGGAACAGTCATAGGGGAGGGGAATAAGGGGAAAATGGGAGGGAGGGGAGAATGGGAGGATACAAGGGATGGGATAACCATAGAGATGTAACAAGAATAAATTAATTAAAAATTAAAAAAAAAAAAAGAAAAGTTTAGAAATGTGGCTTCATTGAAGTCTTTCTTATGGGAAAGATAAAAGTATAGTGATTGTACCTAGGTATCCCACAGTCCAAAGATGATGAGCACAATGAAATAAATTTGATTTATTCTAAACAGTTGGATGGACTATACCTGTTTCATCTAGGTTTGGAGACTGAAATTGTAACCATTGCAGTAATGTGGTATTCTGTGCTGGAATTTTTATTCATTCTAAGTATTACTCTTATGCATATAGTGATATGGACTCTTAGAATCAATTCAAGACTTTCCTTTCTATAAGTCACTGGCTACTTTGGCCAGAGAGCATAAAAATAATGACACAACAAAGAAAACCAAAGTAAATAAAATGTGTGTGGTACAAATCACAGGCACCCAGAGGCCACCCCTTTTGGAAATTATTTAGACTCCACTGGTGAACACTAATTATCCGGTTATGTCCATTTCCATCATGAAATTGATGTGCACAAAGATAGACCATGTCAAGTCTGGAGGGCACTCTGCTGGCCAGGATGTCTACTCAATGCCCTGTGGTGCTCTGGCAGGGGGTGGATGCTTTCTCTTGTTTGAAGGTAGGTGATTAGTGTGCTCATTGGCAGCTTGAGAAATCTAGAACCGCATGGAAGATATGCCCTGGATATGTCTGTGGAAGATTACCTTGAATACATTCATTGTGGGAAGACCCACCTCAGCTGTGGGTAGGACCACTCCAGGGCTAAAGATCCTATAAGTATCAAGTGGAGAAGGTGAGCTGAGCCCCAGCAGTCAGTCATCTCTCTTTGTTTCTTATTGAGTGTGATGCTGTCCACTGCTTTACGTTCTCACTGCTTTGATTTTCCCATCACGGGTTCTGTCCCCTTGAACTATGAGCCAAAAATAAACATTTTGTGCCTTAAGTTGCTTTTATCAGGTATTTAAATCACAATGACTGGAAAAGAAACTGAGACCCGAAACACCAGCCATTTGCTTCCGGGTTATTTCTTCCAAAAGAAGCAATCTAGTGTGAGACAGAAGACTTAGCATTTACTTCTTCGATTCAGATGCCACTATTTAGAGTTCCAACACCACTCTTCATGTACATTTTCAGGACTGTTTCTGCCTAATTATATAGTTTCCATGGCTACTGTAAGAAATCACCCCTAACTGGGTGGCTCACAGTGGAACAGTTACATTCTGAATAAATATCTGGATGCCAAGCATTTGAGCTAGAAACATCTGCATTGTCATGTACGCCATGTGTCTGGGAGCTGCTGCTCCCTCGCCCCTTCCTGTTTTGTTAGATGTTCCTTTGCTTAGCTTTTGTGTCCAGATTAATTTAAATATTATCGTACTCCCATGGCCTTCTCCTCTCTGTGTTTGGCTTCATGTTTTTGCTATAAGGATACTTAAATTTGTTTGAGACACCCCCTAAAATATTCCAGGATGATCTCCTTCCTAAATTATTAACTTAATGAATCATTCTATGACCCATTTATAAACAAGGCAATAGTACATAAAGTAAGGGTTTAATGTATATGTCTTCCTTAGGGAAGATGTTTAGCCAACACAGACATGATCACATGCAGATCTCTTCATAGTCACCAGGGACCTCCCTATTCTCTGGCAACAGAAATGTAGTGATGGGGAGATTTTACCAAAGCCGAGTCCCCAGCTGTCTATTTTGGAGATATCTCATCCAAGAGTTTCTTGGGTCTTACCAAGAAAAAAAATAGCTTATCTTAGATTAGAAACAATAAGATATCTCTAATATAAAGAAACTTATGATTTAAAAATCTGTTATTATTTGTAAGTTATGTAAATAACAATTGTTCAGTCTGTGGAATCAGACAGTTACATGCACATACACAAGAAACTCAATCTAATGAACTGTAATTATATTAATTGCACAACATTACTGTTAAACTTTTAGAAACAGCCTTTAATATTTCTCTCCAATAGTAGTGTCCTAAAATAGATTCTAAAGTACTAATAAATTATTATACTGCCTGAATGCTAGAAATTGCCACTATAATGAGAAAGCCATGTTCATAGGCAATGTTGTTGCTATTTGTAATTATGTTTCTAAAGACTTTGAAGTGTGTGCTTGCCATCTCAGAATGTCTCTGTCATAGAAATCTAGAGCCAGTGCAGTTGCCTCATGTGCCATGACCATACTGACTTTCACTGGACTTCACTAATTTGGGCTTCACTGAGGTGAACGCATGATATGACCATCAATATATTGGAAAAATTGATTACTTTTTCATCAATTTGAAATTCCACCTTCTAGCAAATTCTACCAAACCACTGCAATCCACTGTCATGATACAAAGATATCATGCTGCCATGCTCTACATGAGACCAACTAATCTGATGACCTAGCTTAAAATAGCATCTCATAGCTTTATAGACTTATCATCTGAGAACTTTGCAAATAATCTTGGCATTACATTGTGGGAATTCCTTTGCATCCTTCACTTATGAAACCTTCAAATGTTTCTGTTGTTCTTGCTATTTTCATTCTCCAAACACATTTAATAATAAGCTGATTAGACTCCATAAAACTCTCTTAGTAGCACTATGTGTCTGGTTTATATATATATTTCTGCCATGAAAGGGGTATTCCAGTTTTATTGTCCATAAAAGTAAGTTGGTTAGGTAAGTTACAAAAGAAACCAAGCTCATATTCCAAAGACAGACTCTTCTCATACAATTAACCTCACAAGTAAATGACCCCTAGAAAAGGGATCAAGAGATGTCTCTGGGCTTTCACATGATAACGATGGATCAAATTTTGAGTTGTCACAGGTATAGCACATCTTTCATTCTTTCTTTGGCATTTTGTAATTGATGATTTGTGACTAACCCCAGAATCAATTAATTTATTGATCTTTATTATTATGGCTTGAGTTGTCCCAGTTTAATAATAGTTTTATATGCTTGTGTGGATGTACAATATTATCCTTTGTATATATGCATTCATCTATTTCTTCTTGTTACACAGCTATACTGTTTTAATTTCTACAGTTTCACATCACAGTCTTCTGTATATTTGAGGAAGCTAACCCATGACTTCTTTTTATCCAAAAAATTGGATGCTATTCTGAAATTTAAAGACAATTATTAAAATGCATTTTACATTTATTTGATGACATGGTCTTCCTATTGATATCATGGTAAATAATATAACACCTTGGGAATTTTTCATTATATAATATTTCACATAGGGAAAGTAATGTCCATTTATTAATCATAGTTCACCTATTACAATAAACTTTTACTTCTATTAATGCATGTTTCATACAACGACAATATTTATTTTGGGGGTGTAACATGTTTATTATTACATACATTTTCTTTTGAATAATTTGCATTTTTGCAGAAGTTACTCAGTATTGACAAAAGTATTTCTACTAATGTTTTAGTAGGAATATCTCCAGAATTTAATCAACATCTGTAGGCTTTGTGGTAGGTTTCGGATCTTTCTACCACATCAAGAAGCATTTCCTCAGCATTCAGCATGGCTAATTTTGTGAGTTATGTACTAGGTTTTATTAAATGGATTGCAGAATTCTTTGTGAGAATCATAGTTTTTTTTCTCTTACCTATAGTGTAATAAATTATGTTAATAGCTTTCTTAATGTTGAAACATCCCTCAATTCAACTCAGTCTTATTAATATTTAATTTAGAACATTTGCAGCTGTATCAGTAGTAAGATAGGAAAGTATGCATATTCTAGCTGTCGAGTTGGGCCAATGCAGTAAAAATGAATTTGTAGGCATTTCTTCCATCTTTCTCACCAGATACTCACTATAGTATAAGAATTCTTTCCTCCCAGATTCGCAAAAATTGCTAATACTGGCTTCATCGCAAGTTGTGCTCAGCATCACATTCTGGATAGGGTTAGACGTTTTCGTCTGCAGTCACTTCTGGCTCCTTTTGTTTTCCTTGATAATATGCAGTGTCTGGGACTGTTCATGAAGTTTTTGCTGGTTTCCCCAGTGTCTTTCACATGCTGTCATTGCCTTCATCTGCTCTCTCCTAACACTACACGTGATTGATGCTAGACACGATTAAAGCCAGTAGGAACATAGACTCAGGAAGAGCTGCGTCTGTCTGTTTGTGGGTTCAAGATCAGCTCTGGTATTTATCAGTTAAAACGTTTAACTATGATGTCTTTTGACTCTCCATATTTACTACCTTTTTGGGCAATTTTTTCAACTTTTACTGTTGTTTGACCTTTTCACTTTCTACCTTTTATCTAAAACCGTTAAATGTAAGGAGTGGTTTCAATGTTTTTGAAATAAAAAATAATTATCAATAGAATTCATTGCCCACTCACTATATATCAGAAAATATTTTAATCAGATCATATGTATTATCTATATTCATCATTGTAAGGATTTTTCCCTCCATGTTATGCATAAGGTGATTGAGGATCAGGAAGGTCAACTCATCCAAAGTTACATAGGTAACAAGAAGTCCAGAAGGATTTCAAAGCATCTGATTCAAAAGCCACAGTTTTAAGCACTAAGTTGGGACCTTAATTGTGTCTAATATGTACATTTGTTTTTAAATTCTCTTGCTTAGTTTAGAATTTTTCCAAACCCAAAGGTACATTAAATTTGCAAGTAGTAGCCTATTGTCCCCAAAGATAGTGTCCTAACTGTGACTCCCTGAAACCACAGACTGAAAGGAGAGAACTGGCCACTGCAAATTGTCCTCTGACCTCCTTATGCACACCGTAGTATGTGCATGGCACAGTCACACACAATACACACACACACACACATACACACACAGAGAGAGACAATAGAGACAGACAGACAGACAGATGGAGACAGAGACAGAGACAGATTGACAGAAACAGACACGCGCGCACACACACACACACACACACACAGAGAGAGAGAGACAGAGAGAGAGAGAGAGAGAGAGAGAGAGAGAGAGAGAGAGAGAGAGAGA
>OU015752.1:91781029-91795255 GCA_907169655.1 Acomys percivali
AGAGAGAGAGAGAGAGAGAGAGAGAGAGAGAGAGAGAGAGAGAGAGAATAAATAAAAAAACATTCCATGTAGATTGAAAACAGGCCTGACCACTATTTCACTTGACGAGTCATGAATATAGCAAGCAGTATGTTGACATTTCATTTTACAAGTGAAAAATGCCTGGGTAGGAAAGGCTGTTTTACATGTAGTATTGCACAAGACGGTGTACTCTTTGCAAAGGCTTTAAACTTTGTTAGCATTTGCATTCCGTGGTTAACCTCAAAGATAAACACTGTGGTCACAAAATGCAAGTATTTGACTTGTCAGGACAGCTATGATAAAGAGTGGGACTCTTACGATTAGGTTATAGCAAATTTGTTAAATGAATTACAGCTATATGTCCCCTTGCTATGAGAAGTGCTCATTTATATGCACTAATGTTCCTCTACCACCGTAAGTGGGATCTAATAGAGCTAATGGCTTGGGCCTAAATTAATGAGGCATACATGATGAGACTGGGATTTTATACATTCAGTTCTTCAACTATTTGTCAATATTTGCAGGGTATATTTGCACATACACTAGCCTTCTTTTTTAAAAAAAGATCTGCAGTGGCACCTAGGATCTATTTAGCATGTAAATAGTTAATAAGTGCAGAGTTGTTTAATTTATCTAGAAGTTTTAACAAGTAGGTAACATTCCAGCTTGTGATTCCTGGCTTTTACATAGCAATCATTTTAAAGAATCAGTAGGTTTCCCTCTTCACCCAGCACAGGCAACAGGATATTTGACCTACACAAAATTCTGGTTTTGAGTATATGAAGATTCTGAGTGCTAAATATCACAATGCTTTTTTGCAGTTGGCATATTTTCAGGGGTGTGATGAGATCTCTTTTTTTGTATTTCATTTATTTATTTGTGAATTTTGGTTTATGTATGTGGTGTATGTGTATGGTTTCTGTGTGTGTGTGTGTATTTGTGTGTGTGTGTATTTGTGTGTGTGTGTGTATTTGTGTGTGTGTGTGTACATGTACGTGTGCCACAGTACATGTATGGAGTTCAGAAGACAACTTTCAGTTATCTCCTTCCCATGTGGAACCTCGACATCTGACTAACCTCTGCTGGTCAGGGTTGATGGCAAACTCTATTACCTGGTGAGCCATCTTACCATGCACAAATGAGATCCTGGGGAAAGCTGTGCAAATGGGAATGGCCATGATCACAGACAAGGGCCCCACGCACAAAAACTACTGTGTAGAAAATGCAGTGATCCTCAGAACTCCATACTTCATAATCCAAACTTCAGAAAATGGACATTTTTTTTCTTTCAGTGACACAATCATTTCTATAGCTCAGCTTACTTCCAATAATCTATTCAAATAAATCTAGAACAAGGGGCTGGCTGTAGAGATGAAGGTGCTTAGGTTGCCTAATTCATTCCAGCAAAGACACTGAGGTCAAGGAGGAAAAGTGGTTTGGACAAAAGTACATAGTAGATTTGTGCTTACCCTGAGCTAGAGCCTAAGCTGACTTGTCTCTGTTACATTCCTCTCTGGTACAACCTGAATTAGCAGGATTCAGTTTATACAACCCAAACAGTCACAGAGATAATCCACTGCAAAATGGATGCTCTCTTGTACTGTTAGGTATTTGCACTATCACAAATAATAATGTTGTCTTAAAGAAAAATTCTAGGTATGAATCCGGAATTTTAAATGTATTGACAGGGCCTTTATTCTAATAAGGCTTGCAGTGCTGCTTTCGTTTTGATTTTTTTTTTTTTTGTACTTACAAATCCAGGAATACTAAAAATATTCTTGCAACAACTACATGAGCACCTAAAGATAGCCAGATGAGTGGTCATGTTTTACAGCGTTTCTAGTGCACCCCCAGATCTGGTCTCCATGGGGCTCTGACCCCAACCTTCAGATGGAAGGTGGAGTGTTTGGCCTCTGTGACATCTGTGTATTTCATATCTGTTCTTCTCTGTAGTACCTTCCAAAGATCCATATTTACTGTGAGGCATAACCCCCGTGATTGTGGAAAAAACTCAGAGCCAACAATTCTCAAGATTCTGAGTACAACATATTCTTGCTTCATTCTTTACATTTATGAATGAGTAAATTCAGTTTATTACAATAACCTTCCCCCTCTCTGTCATAAGATTAATGACCAGAGAGTATTTCTTATTTGACTAAGATACACATGTATGGAGTACAAGATAACCAGTGAACCAATATAAACATCTTGAGACTAGGTAAAAGATGAAAAATAATATTATATAAGTTTTCCTAAGAACCACTGATGTGGCAAAATCTCCAATCAAAGGTCAGAACATTAGCTCTGGAGCAAATACTTCAGAAGAAACACTAGGAGAAAGCTGAGATAACGACATGGCTCACTGAGTAGAGCAATTACCTTGAAGCAGTAGCGACCTGAGTTTGGATCCTACATAAATGCTGGGTAGGCGTTGTGGCTACTCTGTAATCCCAGCAATGAGGAGATGGAGACAGGGCATCTTCAGGGCAAGTTCCATAGCTGTGTTAGCTAAATTGGAGGACTCTAAATTTAAGGGAGAGGCCTTATCTCAATAAATATGATGGACAGTTATCAAGAAAGGTAATGACAGCATCAACCTCTAACCTCTATATGTGCGCTCATGCATATGTTCATTAACATAACTGTGAACAAAGATAGATACGTGTGTGTACATCCCAAACGTACACACACATAAAATATTCTCAAAGTCTGTGGAGAGGTAAAGATAACATACCTTCCTCCACTTCCACATCCTCAGTCCACTTGTCTCAAGACCCAAATGCACTGAGTGACTATTCAACCAACTTCTTCATGTGTACAGAATCTTGTCCCATTCCAGAAGCTCTTCGTGCTATACTGATGCCATAGGCCTTCAATAGGCTGAGAATGATGACTTTGGAAGGCCTCAGTAATTCCTATTTAAAGAATGCTGAGAAAGCTATGTCACCATACTAAAAATGCTACCAAAGAAATTGGCCTGTTGTCGGAGATGTCAGTCCTTGGTTTCATCAGATGACATCAGCACACTCTGGGAAAGTGATCATGAGGCCTGAGATTCTCTGGGGAAGTAGATCTTACCATCAGTGTTAAATGGCAAGCTGAGAGCGATAATTAACGAAACTCATTTCATAAAGCCTCCTAACTCCAAACAAAATGACCCAGAACATGAGGTATGGTAAGGAACAAGCATAACAAGAGGCAAGCGCAACTTGAGCTAATTCACTACTTTACCATGGACCAGAGGGATGAACGTATATCTATCAGACAGAGGGTTGGGGGATTCAGGATGATGCAAAGTGCACTGTGGGCGAAACTTACATATGGGTGTGTGACAAAAAAATTGATAATCACATGGTTGAAAGGACCAGAGCTTAGTAAGCAGCAGAGACAGAGGGAACAAGGCATGCCCAGATGTCCAGCAAGGACAAGATGATATGAGGAGAGCAAATGCAGGAGGTTTGAGCGCAGCTGCAAGATTCTCCCAAAAAGTTTTCAGGGTAATTTGGCTTTTGTTGCCATCAGCCAGGGTAGTGACGTAGGCAGACGGAAGTGTAGACAGTAATGCACCCTGTGACCCACTACTGGGGCCAAGCACACGGTGCAGAATAGTCTGAGGTGATGGTGGACTAGCTCCGGCTTAACCAGGACCAGGAAAGTAAACTCTGCTAGTCAGAGGAATGATGTGGTGTGGAGTCTTTGGGAAAGCTCAGGGAGCTCAGGGGCACTCCTGCTTCAGGAGAGACTTGCCCAAAGCATCAAAGTGGGCAAAGAATGCGGAAGCAGATGGCTGATGGTCCCTGAAAGGTGCATAGAAATTCAGTAGTGAATGTCAGAGTGACAGACTGACCCATATATTGGGTTCTACAAGGTTCCTATGTTGGATATATTAATGAGTGACCATATTTTCATCAGTTAAGAAGTGGATTTGAGAAATAAACACTCCTTTGAGGTTTGAAGGGCATTTGTGAAGGAAGGAGTCTCTGCCTGTCAGAATGTATGCTCCAGCTGTGGTTAGGGATGGTTTAGTTTATGAAAAGCAATTATAAGGAGGAAAAACCTGATTTACTCACACCAGAAAAGAAATACTTTAAGATCACTCAATTTTTTTCTTTCAAATTGAATAGTCCTTATTTCTGTTAATAGTCTCCTTAACTTTAGAATTATTCAGAACTGTCTTTTATATCAACTCTTAAAAATCGATTACTTCAGAATAATTTCTGAATTGGGATTAGAAAAATTACTTAATATTTTCCACTTAATTTGCCCCTAGGAGGAAAGAAATTGAAAATTTTCATCTTACAAAAAGTTTTTTTTCCTCCCTTGGATACAAGACTTGAAAGGGAAAAATTAATTTCATCCTCTAAATATAGAGTCAGAAATTGCTAGTGTAAAGGTGGTCCCTGTGTCCTCATGACACATGGCAAAGAAAATAAATCAAAAGTCTCTTGGATAGTTACTTGTCCTGTGAATACCTGACAGATAAAATGAGAGCAGTGATTTGATGGGGAAATGATTGTTCAATTCCTGGGTGAATGCATTTGTGTAAAGTAAAAATACTTTAATCAACTGTCAACATTAAAAAAGAGAGAGAGAGAGAAGAGAATTCTCATGAAAGTCTAGATTTTGACCTCAGAATGAATGTGTACTTCTGGTCCCAGTGTGGGGAAGATGAGTCAGGATTGTGTCTTGGGCCGGAACGTTCTGCCTGTGTGTTCCATTCTGCCGACCTTTCTCACCCCAGGTGCTGCATTTGTTTTCACAATGTGTCATTTGGGGATTGGTCCATGGATACTCCTTCCTCCCAGAGGCTTTCAGTGTCAGCACAGGATGTGATTGTCATGTGACGCCAGAGCCTGTGGCAAGGCAGCATATGCTGATAGAAAGGACGTGAAGCAAAATGGCTCTCACCCTGGAGACCAGAAATAAAAAAACAAGAAGAGAAGACCAGGCCAGTGTCCCTTTCAAGAGTATGCTCACAATGGCCTAACTTAATGTCACCAGGCCCATCACCTCCCAGGAGTGCCATAGCTGATGATCATACCTTTACCACTTGGGCCTTTGGCGGGGGGCATTCAGAATCTAAACCTTGATGCCTTTCCCACACTGCAGGGTCACTGGGTGTTTGAGAACAAGAGCAACTCTACAGTGACTCTCCTTTATCTCCTTCGTTTTCTTCTGCAAGTACTCACCTGTCACCCGCAACCTCCCAGACTCACTCTTCTTTCCTAATATTCCATGCTTGATTTTGAGTGGAAAAAAAGAGTGTAAGAAAGGCGAGGATGAATGTCAAGGGTCATAGTCTTATTTATTCTGCTTTCCCATGAAGTATACATGTTTTAGAGCATGTTGTGTACATGATGCATGAGCCTTCTGGGTACACAACATGCATAGCACATACTCTCTCTAGAAAAGAAAGCGGTGGTAGGCAAAAGCAACTATTGAACCCAAATCCAACTGATGAGTTTTTATTACTCATAGAATACTTTTAATACTCATAGAACATGTAGGGTTACTAATAGGAGTATGGGTCGGGGGCAGACATACAGAACCAGGGATGACTCAAAGGCAGTTGCATTACCACAAAGGCACACCAACATGGGTGGTGACTCCTGGAAGCTGCAAGTATGGATCTGTCTGCACAACTTGCAGGCAGGCTGTCCCACTGGATCAAAGATCTCCTCTCAGCCACTCAGCTGATCAGACTCCTCAGTCCCTACCCTGGTTGTTTATTCCTTCAGCAAAGCTAAGGAGATGCCCTCAAGAATCTTGCAAGCTTCCATTTAGCTAGCCCTGTGGTGTTTTGTTTTCCTCCTTCTTCCCCCTTCCTTCTAGAGAAAAATGTTTCAACTCAGAGGAAACTGGCATAAAAGAGTACACAGTGAACAAAGTTACCTTTCTGTCTCAAAACAACACACACATACACACACACACACAAACACACACACTCACACCTGTGTGTGCACTTATGTGAGGGTGTGGAAGCCAGAGAGTATCTGATACCCTGAACCTGGAGTTACAGGTAGCTGTCAACTGTCTACAAAAGGCACTGAGGATGGCACTTGGGTCTTCGGCAAGAGAAACAAATGCTCTTTAAGTGATGTCATCTCTCTAGCCCACCCAGACAATCTTTTATGTAGCTGAAAAAAATAGTGAATCGTCACTACACTGTGATTTTTAAAGGACAAATTGCAATGTAGTAAAGATACCCAAAACAAAGCAAAAGTGACATTATGTTAGAAGACCCAATAAGGGAAAAGGCTGCAGCCACAGTGCACCTTTCATCCATGTGCCAGAAAGATGAGACTCCAAGCATCATTTAGGGACACTGAGCTGCCCATTCATATAGCTCCAAAGACCTTTCTAACTATACAGCCAATGAAAGCTATTTCTTCTTTGTACTCTGAAAACGTACAGCTTTGCTCTGCGCAGTTTTTGTCTCTTTGAACTCTGCTTTTTATTCTTAATAGCTATCTCTCTGCTTGTCTATATGCAATTTCACAGTTTCAACTCAGTCTTCATGAAACCCCCAGTTTCCCAAAACACCAGATCCCTTGGATATAAATGGTACAGTGCCTTATTTTTTTTAAAGGTATTTCTAATACACTTTTATTCTACTTTGGCTTCGAATCCTCAAGAAAATGATTCAAGATGGTGTTGTTATTAAAATACCAGGTGCCTTAGCGGTTAGCACTTGGGTACTCTTTCGTTCAGTATGGTCAGTGCATGTTCCTAGCACAACTACTCCTAAGCACGGGTTCCCTCCCCTAACGCCTATAACTGAGGTCTGTAACAGTAGTTGGCACATCAAGGATCACTTCGTGTGTGCACTGTTCCCTTGTCCTCCCCAGTGATCTGGTACAAAAGACATTTGCTAGTAGCAGTCAGGACAAAACTGCATGAAAAGAAGACAGAGATTTTTTTTTTTTGTATTGGGTCTAAATAAACAGCAAATTGCATTTGCCCATTTTCTTTCACAGGGAAAAATCTATTGTCTTTAGGCAAAATGTATAAAAAGCCTTATCCACCTCAGGCTTTGGTTAAATGTATTCTACAAAGGAGGGACTGATATTTGGGGTCAATAACACCTGCCACCTGGATGCCAGCAACAGAACGTTCTTGTATAGTCAGTTATGTTCTTCTATGATCAGCACCAGAGCTGCTGGGAATGACCCTTCCCTGATATCTCATGCCCCTCTGTGGATATTGGAATTCAGGGTCAGTTTCTTTACAAAAGCACATGTCTTGGATACCCATCAACAGGAGACACTGGGGCCTGGTACACATGTGCATAAGGCTGCATATTTGTTGAATCCTTGCTTACTATTTCATTAGTCTTATTGGTGACACACTTACTATGTGCTTCATGGTGTCATTGCTAAATATTATTAGCTCTAGGAGTAGGACATGGATGCCTAGTAAAATTAACTTGCTCTGTATCCACTAAGTGCTGGATTCACAGAAATGAGATGATGTTTTAAATGCATAACCCATATCTGTTGAAATATACTTATTGTGCTGGTTCAGTGTTTTGTTTCATTGGTTTTGGTTTTGGATTGTTTTGGTTTTGGTCAAGCTGACATAAGCTACAGTCATCTTGAAAGAGAAAACCTCAACTGAGAAAGTGTCCACATCACATTTGCCTTACTTACTTTTCTATTGCTGTGAAGAGACACCATGACCAAGGCAATTTATGAAAGAAACCAATTTCTTGGGTGCTTGCTTAAAGTTTCAGATGATAAATCCATGACCACGATGGTGGTGATCTTGGTGGCTAGCAGGCAGTCATGGTATTAGAGCAGAAGTTGAGAAATTAAATCTGATCCACAAGTTAGACAAAAAGCAGGGGCTGGGGGGCCTTGAAATAGCCTTTTGAAACCTCAAAGGCCACTTCCAAGGCCACATCATCTCTACCATGGCCATATCCTCAAAACCAATCACTTAAATATATGCTCCTATGGGGGGTGGGGGAGGGCATTCTCATTCTAACCACAAGATTGGCTTGAAGGCAAATATGTGTGACATTTTATTGACTAGTGACTGATGTGAAGGGACCCAGCTCTACCATGGGCAAGGCCACTTCTGAGTAGATGGTCCTGGCATGTATAAGAAAGCAACCTGAGCAAGCTAGGAGGAGCAAAGCATTAAGCAGTGTCCCTCCATAGTCTCTACTTCACCTCCGGATTCCTGTGTTAAACTCCTACCCTAATATTCTTTAATGATGACTTGTGGTTTAGAAGTTTAACCAAATACAGCCTTGCTGCACCAAGCTGCTTTTGTCTTGGTGTTTTATCATAAAACTAAACTCAAACTAAGACACTATGAAAACTTTCTTTTACTTTAGGAACCCAGTGTATATGATCATTATAGTATTGATGGGGGTGGTATACTGCCCAAGAAAAAATGTAGCTACCTTTCTGAATGAAAGTAATAGAACAGATGGATGCTATACTTATATGTAACACTTTTGTCAAAAAAGGAAATGTTAAATATACATTGGTAGAAAGACATAAACTGTGTTGGTAAATAGCAAAGTGATCAGACCTATAAAGAAAAGGTTCATATTGCTCACAATGTTTAATGAGCGTATATGGTGATGACTACTTAAGGGCTTGTTTGCTGGAAGTGGGACTACTCTTTGAGTCTAAGAAATTATGATCATGCCATGTCTTTCTATGATAGCTCTTCCAGCTTTTTGGACTTTCTCTTGTTAGACAATCTCATTATTGGAGCAGCTGGACCACAGCCTTTAAGCTACTCTAGTAAATCTCTCTCTCTCTCTCTCTCTCTCTCTCTCTCTCTCTCTCTCTCTCTCTCTCTCTCTCTCTCTCTCTCTGTGTGTGTGTGTGTGTGTGTGTGTGTGTGTGTGTGTTCATTCATTCCATCAGTTCTATTCCTCCAAAGAATCTCTGATTTGATCACTTCCCCCCCCCCTTGGTAGGAAGGCCAGGCAGCACACAGAGGAAGAGGAAACAGGCTATCAGGATGAGAACTGATAGGCTGTGGTCATATGGTAGGGGTGGAGGTCCCCTTCTGTCAGAATATGGCAGAAGAGGAAGGGAGGGTGGGAATGGGAAGATACAAGTGAGGGGATAATAATTGAGATGTAATCTAAATAAATTATAATCAGTTAAAATTTTAAAAAAGGAGCCTTGGCTAATACACCTTCCTTGCTAGAAATAAAACATGTACTTTCAAATAGAGGAGAGGCTATGTATTTTGGATTACATTGTGCTATGCACACAGTTATATATAAAGATCTGCTAGTTTCACAAATATTACTAGCTTTTAAAAACAGAATGTTTGAGTAGATGTTTATTAAATATATATGCTTAGTGTTCAACTGTTTCTATTTATGTGTTTGAGACATAAACACAGGGGACTAATGTATGCATGCACCATATATACATGTACACACATATGCACACACATTTGGTCTTCCTGACAGTTTGGAGGATTTTTGCCTATAGAATTTTAAATTAAAATTTTAATCAGATGTCCTTAAATGGATGGCATTCTAACCTTCAAAGGCATGTGTTTATCACAAATTTCCACCACCCCAAATAGTTTTGACCTAAGGTTACAATGAAGGCTCAGACTATTTCAAAAGGGGGTAGAAAGGATGATAAGCAAGCATTTCATTATGGACTCACACTATGTGTAAGGATCTTCAAATCCACAAGAAGCTTTTTCAGCATATCTAGTGAGTAGTGGAAGAGTTCAAACCCAGAGGGGACAGTCAATCAGAGTCCTTCTGTCACATAACAAAGAGCTGAGCCCTCAGACTCTTGCACCATCATTTTGCCCTCACACTGTCTGACTGGGGTCATTACACACTCAGGATTTCTCCCATGGTGATGCAGCATCAAAGGTAAGATTTCTAGTCTTAATAAAAAATACTCATCTCACATAAAAGGCAGTGCCATTTCCAGAGTGGATGTACACAAGACAGAATGTGCTTTGCTTTGGAATATTAAAGAAACCAGTACGTCTGATTTCTGAGAAAATAATCAGGCTTTTGGAACCCCTGAAGCTGTACCTCCAGAAAAAGAAGGAAACACCAAAAAGAAATTAAAAAAATAAATAAATAAATAAATAAATAAATAAATAAATAAATAAATAAATAAAACAAGAAGAAAGCCTCTGGGTCATGAGTAGTGTGTGCATGGGCAGTCTGAGGATAGATGTAGGCAACAGGGACTTCCCCCAGCACAAGCTCCTCCGGCACTGCAGCCCTCACCATGGTGCCCAGTCTTCAGTGGGGCAGCCAATTTTACACGAGGATCAAATTAGGAAAGGAACTCAACACGGTCAGTATGGACTAAATGAGGGTCATTTATCAAATGCATGCATTTGCGCAGGAACCCAGACTGTTTTCCATGCCCTTCAATGTTTCCTTCTCCTGAAGGCCAGCCTCCTGCCCCATTAAAAAATTAACTGTTGGATCCCTGGACTGTTCTGGATTGACAACCAACTGAACCCATGCACTAGCCTCCTCCATGCCTGCTCTCCCACCCAACCCACCTTTGAAGAGATCCACAGAGAAAACTAATTATGCTTTTCTAAGTAAGCAGTGTACTTCTATTTAGCAGAAGCTGGGACCCTGTGTTGACCTAACACTGAGTGTTTCAAGTAAACTGCCAGAAGCCCCATCAAATTGCTGAGAGTAATTTAGAGTATGAAATGTGTTAAATTATTCAAAGGGCTGAATAAGCATAAACAGGCAGTACAACAGGAAAGATATGCACACCCAGCGATGCCGAGCTGACATTTAATACATCATATTAGCACTCCTGTTAGTGCCAATCGCCCACCTTGCAGTACACAGCCCCGCAGTATGTGCTGCAACAGACACGGGAGGCACTTTTTTTCTGCATCGAGTTTCTTGCAAACTGTTCCCATTTTCATTAATTTGCCCTAGCCTCTGCAGCCTCCCTTGATTCTATATCATGCTCTTTGAATCCTCCAAAAATAAATCAAAATATGTACATCTGTGAATGCCAAAGGGCATGGCTATTTCTCTTTTTCCAAAGACACACAGATACACACACACACACCACGTACGCACGCACACATGCATGCACACATGCGCGCACATACGATTGTCTTTCATATCGAAGAGAATTTAATCAAAGAATACAATAAGACATGTATATGGTTTTGTGTATGTGTGTGTATGTGTGTGTGTGTGTATAAAAGTATGTGGGGTTCATACGCACATATGTTCACATGCATGTAGAAATCAGTGGTTCCTCAATTTCTCTACACCTTATTTTTTGAGACAGTATTTCCCACTGAATCTTGCTAAGCTAGGTGGCCAATGAACTTCAGGTATCCACCTGTCTCTGCCTTCACAGCACTGGGATTATGAAAGCTCAGGCTGTATGTGGGTGCTAGGAATCTGTACTCAGGCTCTGATACAATAAAATAATGTAAAATAAAAATGCTGTGTTTGCAATCGAAAGAAAGTGTAAACTTCCAGGTGAATTTGGTTTTTTTTGTTTTTTTTTAATTAATTAATTTATTTTTTTAATTAATTTATTCTTGTTACATTTCTATGGTTATCCCATCCCTTGTATCCTCCCATTTTCCCCTCCCTCCCATTTTCCCCTTATTCCCCTCCCCTATGACTGTTCCTCAGAGGGATTACCTCCCTCTGTATATGCTCATAGGGTATCAAGTCTCTTCTCAGTGACCTGCTGTCCTTCCTCTGAGTGCCACTAGGTCTCCCCCGCCAGGGGACATAGTCAGATGTGAGGCACCAGAGTACTTGAGAAAGTCAAATCCCTCTCTCCACTCAAGTGTGGAGACTGTCTTGTCCATGGGCTAGATCAGGGTAGGGGTTTAAATTATTCGGCCTGTATTGTCCTTGGCTAGGGCCTTAGTTTGAGCGGGACCCCATGACCCAAATCTGCCTATCATAATGTTCTACTTGTAGGTTTCTAGAACCCACTGGATCCTTCTACATTGCTATTCACCCATTGTTCTTTCATCTAGAGTCCCAATAGGATGTCCTCCCCTCGGTCCCAGTTTCCTGGTAAGGGAAGGCTTTCATGGGACATGTCCATTGGGCTAGTATGCAGATATAAGTGAGTATATACCATTTGAGTCTTTCTGCTTCTGGGTTAACTCACTCATTATGATCATCTCTAGCTCAATCCATTTGTCCACAAATTTCGGGAATTCCTTGTTTTTAATAGCTGAGTAGTATTCCATAGTATACCACAGTTTCTTTAATCATTCTTCTACTGAGGGACATTTAGGCTGTTTCCATGATCTGGCTATTATGAATAAGGCTGCTATGAACATGGTTGAGCAAATTTTCTTGCTGTGTGCTGGTGCATCTTCTGGGTATATTCCAAGGAGTGGAATAGCTGGGTCTTGAGGAAGCTTGTTTGTTTTTTAATTTATCGAACTATCAATCTTCTGAAAGGATTCACACAGAAAGAAATTCGTGGCTCTACTTAAAAGGAAAATCAGAGGTTATTTTCGATATGCTCAAAATATATATCCTCGTTTCATTAATGTAGTCATTCATTTTGTCATTCATCCAACCAATTATTAGTTAGTACCATGACATATAGATAGATAGATAGATAGATAGATAGATAGAAATATAGATATAGATAGACATAGGCATAGCTGTATCACTAAGTTTGGAATTGAGTATAATCTGATGTAGACAAAAATAAGTCTCCAAAATTAAATACGCAGTACTTGCCACTGAAAAATGACTTGTACCAAGAGGAAAGCCAGAACTATTCCAAAGCAATGACACGACTCCAAATATCTGTGCAGAGCACTAGACCAGAGCTCAGAAAACACAGGTGCCGACTACAGGGAGAGATGTGACCAGCTTCCCTCTAGTCTGACTGAAACTTTAGGCTTCTCTCCAGGTCAGTGCTGAATTTATTCTCAGTCTATTCTCTTTGCAATTTGCAGCTTTCAAGACCAATGGGAGCCACTTATAGCATCAGTAAAACATGTCAGTCTCTTCACGTCATTTTTAACTTTCAAGTTCACTCGCTCAAATGTTCAAGTACTCCCATGAATCCACTGCTAAGTAGATTATGGTGCCTAGCCATTGATCCCTGTATCAGCTCCTATGATCACAATACTTGGCAGAAACAACCCACTTAAGGAATAGTTTATTTGGACCCAAGGTTTTAGAAGGTTCCAACCTTCTATGGCAGGGAAAGCTAGAAGCACATCTCAGTGAGGCCATGGGACCAGGCGGCAGACTAATTGCATTATCATAAAGGACTGAGAAACAGATAGTGAGACAGGAAGTAGGCAGGGCTGGGCACAACCTTATAAGATCTGCACCCTGCAGTCAGCTTTCCCCAGCTAGGTTCTAATTTCACAACATTGCAAAGTAGTGCCGCTGCTGACCGTATCCGTACCACGAGCCTGTGTGGGGTATTTTAGATTTAAACCACACAGTCTGTCCTTTACCCCAGATGTGTCAGGCTAACTCAGAATGCAAAATGCATTCAATGCAACTTCAAGCCCCCTTAGTCTTCATTAAATATTGTTCAAAAGTCCTAAATTCAGTGTCAGTGTCTCTATTGAGATCCAAGGGGAAAAAAATTTTAATTAGTTATTTTTCACTACTGGAAAATGAACCAAATGAACCCAGGTCCTTCAACATACTAGGTAAGTGTTCTACCACTGAGCAATAGGCCCAGATCTCAAGAAAAGCTGGTATCTATAAAAAAAAAAAAAAAAAACTTACATAATTGCAATGTATAATGATACAGAATAAACACTTTCCTTCTAAATGGGAAGAATGGGGTCATAGAGAGAAGGAATGAGACCCAAAGCAAGATGAAAATCTGGAATAGACAGTATTAAATCATACCAATCATTGTCTGTTATTACTTCGTGGGTGCATGGCAGCATTATCTGAGTTCCCAAGGCCCCGGGCAGCCCTGCCCTCAGAGCTTGGTCTCCCTTAGGCTGACTACACCTTTCCCCTGTAGCTTCTCCTGGCAGAAAGCCTGTATCTTGAGTATTTCTAACATGTTGGGGTCTCCACTGGGGCTTTTCTCTAAAGCTCCATGCAGCCACATGTCAGGAACTCGCTGAAGGAAATCAACAGTGTTACCACATGTTGCCTAATCTCAGACTTGTCTTAATACTTTGAATGCAAGCCTCTGTAACACACACACACACACACACACACACACACACACACACACACACACA
>OU015752.1:91795265-91843589 GCA_907169655.1 Acomys percivali
ACACACACACACACACACACACACACACACACACACACACACACACAACTCTTGCTTTCTGCTGCCTGTAAAACCAGTGGCACAAGGAGTTTGTCTGCCAGATTCCAGCTTCTGGCAGAGGAACAGTGTCTCTGTGAATGAGGTTGTGAATTCCAAGTACCTGAGTGGCTAAACCGAGGAAGACACTTCACTTGTGTGCCTGTTTAGTGGGCTACCTTGTGAATGTCTCCTTTTAAAGAAAAATATTTCATATTTACATTCCAGAACTACCAATGAATGAGATCTCTTGAGATGCCCCGACGGGACTCATTTCATTGTCACTGTTCATGTTGCTTGATTACCTGTTAATGACACTATTTTTAATAATTAAACTCACTTTGTCCATTACTTAATGCTGTTGTTGAGCTATTTGTTTATTTATTTATTTAGTCCTTAAGATAATGCCTCATGAATCCCAGGCTGGCTTTGAACCACTGATCCTCCTGTTCCTTCTGCCTGCTGAAAAGTATTGGGATTATAGACATAAGCCACTACCCTGGGTCTACCTTTCATTTTAAAGTACAAAATTGTTACATATTTAAATTCATAAGAACAATTATAATGAAAATCTTGAAAGTTATGAAAATATATTTTGAAGGTACTGGGCTATTTAAAAAATACTCTGTTCTCAATTAGTGTATTCTTTTAAATATTTTTTAATTTATTCACATTTTATACCCCTTTGCTATTCCCTTGATCATATCCTCCCATTCCCACACTCCCTCCCTCTTTCCTCTTATTCCCCTCCCCTAGCTCTCTGAGAGGGGAGCCCTTCTCCCCTACCATCTGACCCCAGCCTATCAGGTTTCATTAGGATATCCTGCATCCTCTTCCTCTATGTCCCCTCAAGGTTACCCCACCAAGGGGAAGTGATAAAATCACCAGCTCTAGGGTCCATGTCAGAGGTAGTCCATGCTCCCCTTACTAGGGGATCCATGTGAAGAATGAGCTGTCCATAGGCTACATTTGACAGGGGTCTAGGTTCACTGCATGCACTGTCCTTGGTTGGTGCATCAGTTTCTGTAACACCTCCCCCACCCAGGTACAGATTTGTTGGCTTTGATGGTCTCCTTATGGAGTTCCTATCTCCTCTAGGTCCTTAAATCTCCCCACTCTTCCATATGACTCTCAGTATTCTGCCCAGAGTTTAGCTGTGAGTCTTAGATTGTTTTGATAACCTGCTGGGTGGAGTCTTTCAGAGGACATCTACGTTGGGCTAAAACCCACTTTCTTGGTCTGGGTTACCTCACTCAGGAAGATTTTTTTCTACTTCCATCCATTTGCCTGCAAATTTTCTGATTTCCTTGTTTTTAATGGCTGAGTGGTATTCCATTGTGTAAATGTAACCACAATTTTTGTATCTATTCTTCACTTGAGGGACATCTAGGTTGTTTCCAAATTCTAGCTATTATTAATAAACCCGCTATGAACATAGGTGACCAAATTTCCTTGTTGTATGGTGGAGTGTCTTTTGGGTATATGCCCAGGAGTGGTATAACTGGGTCTTGAGGTAAAGCTAGTCTCAGTTTTATGGGAAAGCACCAGATTGATTTCCAAAGTGATTGTTTAAGTTTGCAATCTCACCAGCAATGGGAGGAGTGTTCCCCTTTCTATACATCCTCGTTAGTATGTTCTGTCTCTTGAGGTTTTGATCTTAGCCAATCTGAAGGGTGTAAGATGGAATCCCAAAGTCATTTTGATTTGCATTCCCTTAATGACTAAGAATGCTGAACATTTCTTTAGATGCTTCTGGGCCATTTGATGTTCCTTTTGATGAAAATGCTCTGTTTAGCTCTGTACTTCAACTTTAAATGTATTATTTTATTTTTTTAGTGTTACTTTCTCAAGTTCTTTATATATTTTGGATATTAGCCCTTCGTTGAATGTAAGGTTGGTTAAGATCTTTTCCCAGTTGGTGGGCTGTCATTTTGCTCTGTTGACAGTGTCCTTTGCTTTACAGAAGCTTTTCAGTTTCATTAGTTTCCATTTGTTAATGGTTGAGACTGAGCAGTTGTTGCTCTGTTCAAGAAGGGGTCTGAGTTCAAGGCTTCTTTTAGGATCAAGTTATCTAAATTTCATTAATATAATTTCACTGGAATATGGTTTTACTAGGTATTTAGGTGAATAATTTATTTCAAAGTGGGACCAGCATTGATTTATGTTATGGATGCTCAGTTAAAAATGAAGAATGGGGCAAGGCTAATGATGGTAGCACATGCCTAGGATCCCAACACCTGAATAGCGGGAAGAGGGTCAGGAGTTCAAGGTCTCCCTCATGCCTACAAGGACTTGGATTCATAAGACAAAGTCTCCAAACAACAACAGAATAGAAGAACTTCAGTGGGAATATCTATTAAACTGCTTGACAATGAGCCTATGAAGAAAGAAAACTTTAAAACAAACAAACAAACAAAAAAACCCAAAAAGATAAAAGAAAGGAAAACAACCCACCCTCATCCTCAAAAGCAAAAAAGAATTTACATTAAAGCAAGTTATGACATGAAATTACTAATGCTGATGACTTTTCTCCACCTCTTATGGACAGGGATTGAGTCTGGGTCTTGACCTATAGCTCATGCTAGCCTTAAGCTTGTGGCCCTAGCAACTGAGATGCAGAGGCAGGAACATCAGGAACTCAAAGGCAGCCTGAGATTACTGAGGCTCTGTATTAGCTTCTTTTCTTGAAAAGGGCTTGAAAAGGGTAATGTAAGGGCCAATAAGATGATTATTATTTTTACTCTCACAGCTCAAGCCCATGATGGTACAGGCAGGAGAAGGCTGAAGTGGCTGGTCACAGGAGACGCACAGACAGGAAACAGAAGGGTGATTTGCACTCAATTTCTCCATCTAATACATCCATGATACCCCTGCCCAATGGATGGTCCTCCCCACAGTAAGCAGGTCTTGTCACCTTAATTCAGTTACAAGCAGGATAACTCCCACAGTCTTGTTCAGAAAGCCCTTCGCTCTGCCTTTTTTAAATGCTGACAAGTTGACCATTTATGCAGACCATCGCAGACTGTGCCTCAAAAACAAAACAAAACAAACAAATAAAAATCCAAAAAAGAAAACAAAGCAAAAATCTCATCATTTTAAGGACACTTCTTCTCTGTCCAAAGTACATGTTTTTCAATTTCTATTTTATTCTCTAATTGTCACTATAAAGGTAATAAATGAAGCCAGCTTAAACAGGCTACACTCTGATTGTTACTCTTTGTTGAAATTTCCTCTGCCAAATCAATTTGATAATTGTTGTTATAGAACTTCAGTCTCACTCAGACTGCTAGAACATAAGAAAAACAAAAATGAACTCAAAGTAATGGCCAGACGAGAAAGGAATGATAGCTCTGAATTGTCACTGCTCTCTCCAACAACATTTTGAGTATTGTCTTACAAATTGCATTTGTATTGACATTCTGGTCTTCCAAAGTCCCACCAGAATGGTACATTAAGGTCATCTTCCAGAATTTTAGGACTTTTCTTTTCCAAATGTACAGTTTTTTAAAAGTTTCTTCCATAGAGCAGTTTCAAAAGTCTTAGAGTCATTTGGCCAAGTATAGTCAAGGCAACATCTGAGTCCTCTGGTACCAATTGTCCTTGCTACATTAACAGAAGCTGCCAAAAACACCTTGAGGGAGGGGACTTTTGACTCATGGTTTCGTGTCATCATGATGGGGCAAGGGACAGAAGAGTGGCTTAATTGTTGACAGTGGCTGCATGGGACAGGTGCCATTGCCAATAGGAAAGAACAGGAAGTAGAGAGTGAGGTGGGTTGCGAGGCCAGATGCCATCTTCACTGGCCTGACTCTAGTGACCCACTATCAAAAGCTGGCTTCTTTGTCCTAAAGTTGCACAAGCCACCAAAAATAGCACCACCAGGTAAGGACTAAGCTTTCAGAATGGAGTCATTTCAGATTCACATTATTAAATACCCCATCACTCCCACCGCATACATTACATTAACATCTTTTTGTGATTGCGTGGGTAGGCCAGTTAGTAGTTCCTTGTTTCACCCTTTTTAAGAAGTCAGAAAAAGGTGGACACACTGTTTGCCCCTTCTTCTCCCTACCTTACTAGATAGTCTGTTATTTCTCCATCACACAGTTTTTGGAATCTATCCACCTTCTCTTTATCCGTACTGAACTCTGGGCTCTTTATAACCATGGGGTCTCACCAAGAACACCTGTTTCTACAATTACACTTTTTCTCTCTTCCATCTCAATTTAAAGCATCCCCATCACCACCTATGCACATCTTCTTGTACTCTTTTTTTAAAGTTTCATATATTGTAGAAACTGTTTGATCTACTACCATCCCATGCCTTTACTTTCTCTGCCATAAAATACTTTCTCTGCCATAGGATACAACATCCATTCTCTTTAGTACCTGTTTCATCTCACTCATGTTGATCTACTCCATAATCCATGATATTTTTTGGATTAGTGAATCATCCAGTTGCAGAGTGCAATAAATTCTCTTCTGTTTTCTTCAGGGAAACTTGCTGATATTTAAGAGCCCACTCTATGTTCACTGGAAACCTTGTTATGTGACACCTGTAGCAAGTCTTGACTTTCCTACCACTTCTTGGATTGATTGCTCCTTTACTGTGTACCAGTATCTCCTCCTTTATTTAAACTTCAACTTAGATTTCCCAGCCCTCTAGAGTATACTCCCTTCCATTTCTTCCTTATGTTTCATTCTTAGATTGTGTTTTCCATTTCCAAGGATGGTTGCACACTAGCAAGCCCCGTTTTCACGTATCCAATTCAACTGTCCCCAGCACCTACATTCATAACTGAATATTTTGATGTGCTCACAGCATCAACACATAGTATGGATTCTAAAAAGTTCCTAATATCCCTCGTCTCAATCAGGCCATTTTAGCTGATTCCACCGTCTACTCAGGTGAGCAGATAAACGTCTGTCTCCTAGATGGCACCTTCTTCCTTACTACACACAATCTCCTGTATCAGAGGCTGCATCAGCACCATGCCAAATACGTCTTCGATCCTTCCATTGCCCTTTCTCATCCCATCATCAGTAATGGATTCTGCAATTCTTCCACTGGACTTCAGGAGTAGTTGATATTTTGGTGCTAAAGTGGAGGAGGTTTGCTTCTATACTGTTATATAGATGATAAAGGTTAGTGGGTAGATTGTGGATTTAGGTTTACGTAAATCACAAAAGAGAAATTGTTTGCTGGATCACCTTATGTTATTAGAAAGGTCACCTTTAAATGATGAACCTTGATGAGGACCCAATTTTTACTCAGCAAAGGATTATTTTTATGCAGTTTAATTTTTTTTAACTATCTCTTCTTTTGCCATTTCTTTTGATTTGTCTTTAAGATTTTCCTGTTCACTTCTCAGCCTCTTCTCATATTTTTTAACTGCTGCAGAGACACACCCATCTCCAGCCTTCATTTTGCCCTTCTCCTTTTCTATGATCTTCCATATTTTTCTTCTCTCCCTGCATACTAATATTTTTGCATGCTGATATGTCTTGCATGGGTAATTTGTTTATCCATGATATTAGCTCATTATTATAATGCTTATAATGCTTGGTTGCCTGAAAATTTCATTATGAGGCTTCGTTGTTGAAATAACATCCCATGACTCTGAATGCACTTTTCTCTAAAATTCAGTGTTTTAGTAGTTTGCAAAATCTTTTCTTATGTATTTTTTGTTTTCAATATGTTTGTTATATTAAAATTATAAACTTTAACTACATCTGACACACCAACTATGATTATTCTTTGTATCTGAATTAATTTTATTCAATTATATAATCATACATACAGTTACTAATATAATGACTATTATTTTTTTCATATTTTCCTGAAAAAGTCATTAAAATCCTGTGAAGACATAACTCCAAAAAACTACATTTTTTTTGCCTTGTTTTCCCTTTTAAACTTAAAACTTTGTGGTTTTGTGGGCTGCAGACTGGTCACTCACTCATTGGTTTCCTCAAATAAGTATTATAGGAATGATGTAATATTTGTGAAAATACTTGTTTGCTTTTTATCCCTTTAACAACATGTTTTTATAGAGAAAGGCAACCTTCACATTCCTCTTATAGTCACAAATGAAATTCCATTACCTTGAAAATTGAGAATAATTTAAACATCGCTGGAAGTATTCACCACTGAATTTTTTTTTTTTTTTTTGGCAAGTGTTTAATAAAACTACAGAACAGAGGATATTTTGTTGAGCACTCTGATGGAAGGGGTAGAAAGAGGTGAGACTGGCAAGCCATTTAAAGAGTAGGTAAGCCATTGCTAGGGAATGCCAGTTTTACCTCATTACCATGCTCATGGGGGTGTGAATGTAAACTAGGGAAACATATAGAAGAGAGCAGAGTCCAAAGGGTGAGGGACAGCTGTTGTGAAATTTTTCGTTAAGGAATAACAAGACATATGTATTAGAAAAATAGCTTCATTAGCAAAAATGAGCTTCAGGCAAGAATCAAGTTTGAAAGCCATGTAAACTGGAAATACCACAGCCAGCCGATTATGATAAATTGCAACCCTGCCTTTCAGTAAGAAACAACTCACTATCCTTGGTCTTTAGAATGCCAAGATATTAGGAGTTCATTGCAGGCTTTAAGCCTAGCAGACACTAGTGTCAGAGCTGAATATAGCTGAGGAAGAGCGAGGGTGAGTGGTCCAGTATTGTGCACCTGTTTTCCTCAGTAACCTCTTCTGATTGAGAACATTTCTATTTTCAGAACAGCCTTACATTCTACTGGCTTGGATCTAGTAGACTACTCTGTGCTAGTTCACTGCTCCATTAAAATGACACCTTCTAAACCCATATCCTTACTCATAGCACAGAAACAGAAAACAAATATCCCAAAGGAAATTGTAGAAACTCCTAGTACCATCATATTAAAAAGAGGGACAAGTAGATTTGGTATGTTACTAAAAGCATGAGCCATGCACTGGAATAGATGTCAAAAGGCCTTTAGATGAGAATTCATGACTACCTTGGGGATGACATGAGAATATGCTCTTTATGAAGATAGCTGAGTTGGCTGAGACGTGGCCTCCATCTTTACAATGCATAACCATACAGCCTGAGGGATGTCACTTTAACTACTCACACCCATGTGAATATGGGGTCTGTTTCATGGTGCTTCACAAACACACCAATACAAGCACTCTGTACTAGGCCAGCGCCTCTTGTATTTGAGAAGTCAAGGTAGATGTTCCACTTACATGTTCACAATATGCCTAGCCTCTGTAGCCTTGATGACAATATACATCTCATCTCTTGACTCTCTGAAAGCATCACCGCCACAGCCTGTAGGATAAAAGAGTCCCGACTGCCCATTTCCCAAAGCACAGCCATGACTTGGCTATCTCTGTGCTCTGGGAAAAATGAGGATATAAGTTGAAGGCTATCAACACAGAGGACAAGGGACATCAATGCATCTGAGGATATTAGAACTGTCTAATCACACTTCCACTTCTATGTGTCTTGTTGTTTTGGGAGATCTTGGCTCCTGGCCACTGTTACTTTCTTCTCTTTGTATCTTCTGAAATCCAAACTACATTGCTAGGATATAGATTTCACACTACATTATGATAGGCAGATTTGGGCCAAGGGGTCCCGCTCAAACTAAGGCACCAGCCACGGACAATACAGGCGGTAAACTTTAAACCCCTACCCAGATCTAGCCAATGGTCAGAACAGTCTCCACACTTGAGTGGAGAGTGGAGTATGACTTTCTCACATACTCTGGTGCCTCACATTTGACTATGTCTCCTGCAGGGGGAGACCTGGTGGCACTCAGAGGAAGGACAGCAGGTCACTGAGAAGAGACTTGATACCCTATGAGCATATACAGGGGGAGGTAATCCTCCTCAGGAACAGTCATAGGGGAGAGGAAAAAGGGGAAAATGGGAGGGAGCGAAGAATGGGAGGATACAAGGGATGGGATAACCATTGAGATGTAACAAAAATAAATTAATAAAATTTTTTAAAAAAATAGATTTCACACTACCATAACTATTAATCGGACAAGTTAGATACTGTGTGTAAGAAACCTCTCCTCCACTTCTAGAGCAGGGTGAAGTAAGGAGAGGCTGGGAAAAGACTGAGGTGTGGCTTTTCCTAAACAGAACAGGAAGGAGTCTGGGAAGTGTGCACCTACATCTCCTAAAGTGTCACAGTCATTACCATTATCTTTAGCAAACAAAACTAGGTTTTAGATCATTTCAGTGCATCAAAGTTTTTATTAGAACATATTAATTTTACTTCTTACAAGTTTCCTCATAACATGCCCATACACGCATATAATATACTTTAACATGGCTATTCCATTTCCTTTTCTTATCCTTTCCCCTTCTTTTCTGCTTTCCTCTTAATTCCATGCCTTTCTCCTACCTCCTAAATTATGTATCTGAGAGAAAAATATGACACGTGCTTCTAAGAGTCTAGTGTATCTCACTTAACATAATTTAATTAATTTCCACCCATAGTCCTGAAGATGACATGATTTGGTTCTTTCTTATGAAGATAATATTACAGTGTGTGCATGTGTGCATGCATGTGCATGCATTTGTGTGTGGGGGGTATGGTTGGGTGTGTGTGTACATGTGGACTGTATCATATTTTCTATATCAGTACACCGAATGATGGGCTCGTAGGCTAATTCTGTAACCTGGCTATCGCGCAGAGTGTCATGGTTAATATGAGTACGCAAATAGTTACTGCAGGCTGACTTTGTCTCAGAAGCAATAAATTGGTTTTCTTCTGAAATATAATGTCTTCACCTTAAGTCTTTATGATTAAATAATTCAACTTGGGTTATCTGCCCAATAGATTACAAGCACCTCATCAGGAATCACTTAGGTGAAAGCATCCTACCTCCTTTGCACCATTATACATGTGGAGGCCACAGCTTCTCTACCATTGCTTTGTGATGGTGTTCTTGGTATGCCAAGGGACCAGGCATTATGTTTTCCATCACTTGTTAAGCCTTTTTAAGGCAAGATATGGTCACTCTCTCATTTGAGAGAGGCTCTTCCCATGTTTCTATCAGAGAAAAAGAACACATCTCTGGATCCAGTAAAGCCCCTGCATGCCTCTTTTAACCCATGGGCTTTCCCAAGCACCTGCCCAGACTCACTGAGGCTAATTCACTATGGTTTTGTACATCCTAAGGTCCCTTCCTAAATATGTTAACACGTAGAAAGGCATTTTCAATCCTCAAATTTAAATGCACGTATAATTTTGTGAGACATTTTTGGAGAAGTTGGTTTCTCAAAGGCCACATTTCAACATTGAATTAGGAGTATCTGGAACAGATAAACTGGTAATATAGTATTCTCAGATTGCAAATTAGGCATCTGTGACCTGTACTCTAAATAATATTTATATGACTTCTTGAGGAAAATTAGCATGAAGCATAGTCAAAGCGTAACAACCAAGAAAAATCCAACATGTTCTGAGTTAGATAAAGAGTGCATGTATTAATGGTGCTAACCTCATCAGGTTATAACAATTTGTCTGTTGGTTAAATGTAGTGTCAAACTCACATGGCAAGTGCTTTTTAAGTCTCTCTTTAGTTTAAACAATAAAATAAATGGAAGTTTTGATCCAATATTTCTAGATATAAAGGTTTGATGTTTTCAGAAATCATTTGATCATTTATTGTGTAACGCATTTTGGGATTCTCTTTGATGTCTCAGGTTGATTCTTCAAACAGAAATTCAAATTAAATTTAAATGAGACAATCTGATGTCCCAGACATAAGAGAATATCCACAAATATGAAAGAGATGGAAAAGCAGGAGCCCAGTGCCCAGTGGTCCAGGTGGAAGGTGGGTAGGGATGGATGTGAGGGGCCAGCTACATAAAGCATCAGCTTAGCAAGATACTCAGGTTGAAAGAGTGTCGAGTCCCAAGACATGCTGCTTCTGGAGGTAGAGTCTGCACATCCAACAAAGACAGCACTGGTGCAAATTCTCACTGCCTCTCACGATTCTTTAGACAACTGTAATCTTTCATTGTTAAAAAAAAGATCTATATGCTTAACTCACTCATTCTTCATTTATTTATTTACATGTCTCTGCATGTTTGTGTGTGTGTGTTTCTGCGTGTATGTGTATGTGCATGTGTATGTGTATGTGCATGTGTATGTGTATATAGAAACCAAAGGTTAATCAATATAAGGTGTCTTCCTCAGTCATTTATCCACCTTATTGTTTGATTCAGTGTCTCTCATTGGACTGGATCATATTATTTAGGCTACACTGACTCATTTGTAAGCCACGTGTGCTCTAGTTTTACCTCCCAATGTTTGGATTAGAGACATGTGCCATTTCCCCAGCTTTTTACATAAGTACCAGAGATCTGAAATTGGGTTCTCAGGCTTGTGTAGAGTACCTTTTACAGAATGAGCCCCTTACCAGCTTCTTAATTAACCTTTTCACTCATTCATTCATTTTACACACCAATCATAACCCCCTCATTCCTCTCCTCCTGGTCCCAACCTTCATCCCCTTCCCCTTACTTTGCCTGCTCCCAGTCCCAAACTCCCTTAACCTTTCCCCTACCCTCCCTCACCTATCTCTCAGAAAATAGGAGCACCCCACCACCAACAATCCACTTCAGCACAGCAAGTCACAATAGGACTGAGCACATGCTTTTCCACAGTAGCCTGTCAAGGCAGCCCTACCAGGGTGAAATAAGCAAAAAGCATGCAACAGAGTCCTTTTCAGAGACAGGCCCCACTCCCCTTACTAGCAGTCCTTCACGAAAACCAAGCTGCCCATTGGGTGCATATGTATTAGGGGCCTAGATCCAGTTCGTCATGGTCCTTGGTTGGTGCTTCAGTTTTCATAAGTGCCCCTGGACCCAGATTAATTGGCTCTGTTGGTCTTATTATAGAATTCCTGTCCCCTCCAGATCCTTCTATCCTTCCACTTACTCTTCCACATGGCTCCCTGCACTCCACTCAACATTTGACTGTGACTCTCAGCATCTATTTTGAACCATTGCTGTATGGAGCCTCTCAGAGGACAGCTATCCTAGGCTCCTGTCTGAAAGCATAGCATAGTGTCATTAATAGTGTCAGGGATTGTCTCTCTCCAGTGGTGCGGGTCTCAGGTTGGACCAGGTATTGGTTGGATATTCCCTCCATCTCTAGTTTATCTTTATCCCTGAACATCTTGTATGCAGAGTAAATTTTGGTTTGCAGTTTTTGTCTACACCCTTAACAACAACAAAAAATAATATAAAGTATCTTGGTATAATCCAACCAAGCAAATGAAAGACCTGTAGGACAAGAACATCAAGTCTCTGAAGAGAGAAATTGAAGAAGATATCAGAAGATGGAAAGATAGCTCATACTCACTGATTGGTAGGATTAACATAGTAAAAATGGCCGTCTTACCAAAAGCAACCTACAGATTCAATATAGTTCCAATCAAAATGCCAACACAATTCTTCACAGACATTGAAAAAACAATTCTCAACTTCATATAGAAAAACAAATGAATAAACAAACAAACAAACAAAAGAACCCAGAATAGCTAATACAATAAAATAACTTCTGGATGTATCTCCATCCCTGACTCCAAGCTATACTACAGAGCAATAGTAATAAAAACTACATGATATTGGCATAGAAATAGGCTGGTTAATCAATGGAATGAAATCAAAGACCCAGAAATAAACCCACACACATATGGACACTCAACTGTTGACAACAAAGTTAAAACCGTACAATAGAAAAAAAGAAAGCATCTTCAAAAACGGTGCTGGTCTAAGTAGATGTCTACATGTAGAAATATGCAAATAGATCCATATTTATCACCCTATACAAAACTCAAGTCCAAGTGAATCAAAGACTTCAACATAATACCAGATGCACTAAATATATTAGAAAAAGAAGTGGGGAAAATCCTTGAACTGATTGGCACATGAGACAACTTCCTGAACTGAACAACAGTTCAGGCCCTAAGATCAATAATTAATAAATGGGATCTCTTGAAACTGAAAAGCTTCTGTAAGGCTAAGGACATTGTCAATAGAATGAAATGGTAGTCTACCGATTGGGAAAAGATCTTCACCAATCCGACATCTGACCAAATAATCCAATTAATAATAGGGTACAGAGTTAAACACAGATTTCTCAACAGAGGAGTCTCAAATGGCAGAGAAGCACTTAAAGAAATGTTCAATGTCTGTTCCTTGGATACCCCTGCTCCCCGCTGATAGACCTAGGGACAGTTTTGTATCCTTTTTTCAATCACATCCCCCAATCTCCAGGCCTTCTCCTGTATCACTTAGGTAGAACTTTCTAGAACACAAATTCCAACATGTTTCTCTTCTCAGGACCTTTCCCAGCTAGAATTGAATGTAAGAATGACATTTGTGATCTGCTTTCCATTGATCCTCCTCCCTAAACCCTGATCTGCTTTCCTCGCTAGGAAAGCCTGATATTTCCTGAACAGATTGGGTCTTGCAAGCCACCATCCCTGTAGAAGACACTTCTCCAGCCTTCTCTCCCTTTCTTTTCACCTATCTAGTTTTTCCCATCAACTCTCCCTGACTTCTCATGGTGATGCTTACCTCTAATCTCTTCTGAGCCTTCATCAGCACACACATTGGTCTGTGCTGCATGTAGAGATTTCTCTGGGTTTCCTGCTTCCCCTTTCAGCCCATTGGACTTGGTAGCATTAATGTGCAGCATGATGTAATATAATATGTGCTCTGTAAATTTTTTGTTAAACAAGTGAGTTTGAAACTATTTGGTCTTCTCAGTAAGATGTGTACATCACTTAGGGGGTTGAACATCTGTACATTTCTAGTAATTGCTATATATTTACTACCTAATAGCTAAGAATAAATACACATTTTATCTTTTTTCTAAACAACATCACTAAATCAGGTCAGTGTAATGCAATCTATAAATGACAAATTTACAAAAGGCCTCTCTCTATAAACCTAATTTGAGACAACACTGGCATAAACTTAATGAAGTTTGAGAAAAGAAAGAACTTCAAAGTGGCCTGGTTTCCCCATAGGGGAAGTTATTGAATTGCATGCAATGAGCTCTATTTTCTTTTAAGTGATGAATTTGACCATCTTAACAATTGTGAAGGAAGAAAACTGGGAAAGAGACAATGGAAATTAGAAAGAATGAATAAAGCTATTGAATGATTAGGCTATCTATAGTAAGACTAGACCAATGTTGCTTCCAGAAAAAAAATGCTGCCTCAGTAATACTTAGACAGGATCTTTAATGGCATCTGATGATGTAGTCAAATGACAAGAAAAATAAAAAATACCAGAATACACAAATTCCATTCATTTGTATGTTTACAAATGTTAGAAAATTACATTCTTTATTATAGCCATCTTGAAAAGAACATAACACTACACACATTTTATTAAGGACACCAAACTGTATAAAAAAGAAGATGTCCATGGAAAGGACCCAGCGAGGGTGTGAGAAAGAGTCTCCCCCAAAGATGAGCTCTTAATTGGTTACTCAATAAAAAGTGCTCAGCCCTGAATTTATATATGCACAAGTAACACTAAACAGACTGAGCAGGTTGTATTTATATATATTTAGTCATATATATGTAACATAAAGAAATACGAACACACACACACACATATATAATGGAGCAAATGGGATGAAGGTACATGAGATGGTTTAAAGGGAGGAAAGAAAAGTGGAATATATAATTATAGTTTAGTTTTAAAATATTAATAAATAAAGTGTAAAATGTTTATCAATTTTGTCATACCTTTTCATGAAACAATTTACTTTCATGGAGAAACTTCTAAGAGTAGAGTAAAATTTTATTACTGAGAATATGTCTCTAGACATTATACAGGGTCTGCAAGCATCCTAGGGAGGAATAGTCATTTTGAAGATCAATTCCGTGGTGAGCAGCAGAAGCTTTACAGGCACTTTGGTTCCTCAGATTACTCCTCTCCGCCTCTTCAGAACTGAATTAGTGTACTGGTGTGGCTAGGTGTGGCCTTTTCCTTTTGTACTGCAATCTACCTCTTCCAGCATGCATTTTCCTCTCTGGTATTTATCATTGTTCAAACCAAGAAATGGTACCAACACAGAGTAAGCACTCTTTACAAATTCCACTTTCACCA
The DNA here is from genome assembly GCA_907169655.1 of Acomys percivali. Lineage (NCBI taxonomy): Eukaryota > Metazoa > Chordata > Mammalia > Rodentia > Muridae > Acomys > Acomys percivali. The sequence goes on from OU015752.1 coordinate 91,809,436, forward strand.
GAATGGAGAAAAACACTGTGCTAGGACAGACCCAGCTGTGAGCACAATGCACAGGGTGCTTTGCCCTTATGGAGGTTTTCCTTTAGTCTAACACTTGATAATTCTCTTCATCTTCCGGACAGAACATCTCTTCTCCATCCACATCTCTTCCAAAGAACCAGAGGAGCGCTCTTCATCATCGCCAGAATACATCACACTGCTTATCTGAGACACAATAGGTAAGAAAATGAACCTACCATATGATGTTTCCTGGCCACTTGGAGATGCCAAACCCCTAGTGCAAATTCAGCTAACAAACAAAAGACATCAAAGAAACATTTTTAACCTAGGATTATACTAGAAAATTAGCATATCAATCTCACCTGTTCTGTGTGTCAAAATTCTAGAGTTCCTTTAAGACTGCTCAACTTCAATGTCACACCTCTGGAACGCCTTCCTGAATTCCCCAGTTAAGCATTTGGGTTCATTTACCTTATGTGATCCTAAAGTGTTTTGAGTTAAGTGAATTGGATGTAGGCAGCTTATGTGGATATATTTCTGTCTAAGTGTTTCCTAGAGCATAGCCATGATGCCTGCTGCTGATCTTCCTGCATTGCCCCAACACAGGTCTCCAAGGATACCAAGAATGCAGACAAAAGCACAAACAAACACACTGAGCAGCAGAGTGGTGGGTGAGCACCGCACCAGCATAGGGATGTTGTGGAAACCTAACAAGGCTTCTTCCCTCATAGTTGCAGTATCCTCTGGCTTGGGTCTCCCTGTGTTTCCCTCTAGGGCTGAGCCACCACTCAACACTTAGTAGTGATTGTTGTCCTGTGTCATTACTCTCAAACGCTCATAACTCATGTTCAACACATGAATCTTCAAAGGGAGACTAAAGGCTGATTTCCTTATTCACATAGGTGTCTCCCCCATCCTTAATGTACATGTACAAAGTAGTCACAAACATCTGATGGATAGTGCAGTTTCCAGCACCATCCTGCCTTCACATATTTGTTTACTGTTAGTGTCTACTCCTGCTGCAGAACTATAGTCTCATATTAAAAGCCTATTTCCAGTTTTTCTTTATCTCTACTCCCAGTTGCCTGCTCATCTTTCTTTGAGAATGGCCTGAGGGGCTCCAGCGGTTCATGTTCCTTCATGCAATAAAACCTTTACGTTGCATTTCAGTTGGTCTCACACTTTTTAAACCATGAAACTTCATCGGGGTGAAACTAAGAATAGTGAAAGACCCATAAGAGTGTGTTCTCCCCAAATTTAATTTTCTGACCATGGTCAGAGTGTTTGGGGAGAGGAAGATGCAATGCACTGGGAGTAATGACTTAAGAAGCTGAAAAGTCAGGCTTTCGTCAAAAGCTTAGATTGATTAAATTAGCACATGAGAGGAGATGACAGAAATGACTTTGAGTCTCAGGGGAAAATCACTCCACTAGAACCTAGAGCCTAGTTGGTAATAATAACATAGCTAAGGAGAACATCTCAGCAAGGTAGGTACCCTATGGACTGTGAAGGAATAGAAATGGCTCTGCCTTGATGTGGAGCAACAGCCCCTGATTCCGGCTTGAATGATTTCACCTCTGATACTTGTACAGTTTCCCATAGTGGTGAAGCTTGAGCAGGCATCAGGGTACCTGGGCTATGAGCAGTGTTGATGGGCAGCTGGTCTAGGTGAGGCTGAGAACTTGCCTTTCTAAGAACCTATTTGGTAGTACTGATGGTGCTGATTCAGCGATGACACTTGGGAACCAATGCCTTTAGAGGATAGCTCATTAGTGCTTTGGGGAAGCCCAAAGAGCCATCTGTATTCCATTTGGCTATCAAACAATTTAAAGGGAAATTCCCCCTTCCAATCACAGCATACTGTAAATATGAACATTGGAAAATCTCAAACACAGTTGTAATTGTGGGCTCTATAAAATGTGAAACACAGACTTTGAATTTCAACTTCGGCCACATAAAGCTAATTTCTTCACCTTGAGCACTGAGCCTGTCACTATAATGTCTGCCTCATCGTATAATATTGGCAGGCGAGTGAGTTGGCATTTTCCTCAGTATAAATAGTAGAATGAGTTGTCCAAGAATTTGTAAATCAGTTTTTATGATGTTATTGCACAGTTATGCCAAAGATATTGCAATTATTTACAATGTTTTAAATTATTTTCATTATTCACCATTTATTGATACATAAAAACATTATCTGTTATTTGCATTTTATGGATATCATATTGGTTTTAATTATATTATTCTTCAAATAACTTAAATATACTCTTCTCAGTAAAATCATCAGCAATAGTAATAAGTATATTATTTTTGGAATGATTATTATAAAACCAACATTTATGCAACAATCGGGGCACTTGATTTATATTTATCATAGTCTAAGTATTTAGATGCAGCTCATTTCCAGTTTAGCAATGGGAAATCTGAGGCTAGGAGAATTACAAATGACTTGCTAATGTTGTTTGGCTAATAAGCATTAGGGGTGAGTTCTGAAGTCACCCATTCTTCTGGACCTGGTGCCTACCCTGGAACCCACTCTTCCATGAGAGTGATGAATCAACCTCAGCATCACCTCCAGGATCAATCCCCAAGTCCAGAACACATGCCTTCACTTATGGGTCTTTTACTAAGTCCGTGTTGCATCACTTGGACTTTCTTGCCAATTCACTCATGGAGTATCTCTGCTTTAGTTTCTCTGTGCTTTCTCTGTGGAGCTGATGTCAGACAACTGGACAGATGCTTCTGGATAAGCATGTGAGGGTGTTTCCAGAAGACCTCAACATCTGAACCAGCAAACAGGCTAAGTACCTCACCCAGGATGGTAGAGCATCATCTAACTGCCAAGAAGAGCACAGCTGAGCTCTCCATTCAAGCTGGGGCTGTCACCTGACAGAGATATTTGAAATTCCATAGTCACTAGGTATTCCAAGCCAAACTTATACCATCATCCCTCTGGGCCTCAGGTCTTCTGGCCTAGAATGAATACTTCAGATGGCTTCTCCAACTTTTACACACAAGATACTGGGACTTCTTGTCTTCTTCACCTATTTGAATCAGTTTCCATAATAATTCTTTACTTGTGTATTCATGTGTATGTGTACAAATCTATTTACAGACATCACTATCTATCTATCTATCTATCTATCTATCTATCTATCTATCTATCTATCTATTTATCATCTATTTATCTACCTATCACATCTAACTAACCTATCAATTGCCAGTTGAAGATGAAAATCTCAAATGCTTGGGCCACTTTTCCCCCCCTGATTTCTCCCCTGCTGAAGGTCAGCATGAACCCAGGACCTGAGGGAGAGGAGCTGTTATGGGAAGGGAGGAAGACTGGGGAGCAGCAAATCTGATGTCACCATTATGAATCGGCGTGCTTTCTGGAGGCAGAGAGCTGTCCGCTGGGGTGTATGATTCCAGAGGAAACAGCTGCCTCGAGATTAAGGAACAAAGGAAGTTGGTGAGGTGGGTGGCTGGCGGGGGGGGGGGGGGGTGGGGGAGGAAGGAGAGCAGGAAGCCACTGCAGCCTCTCTGACTTGTGTTGCAATTCTTCCTTGTCCAAGCCTGTGAGCCTCCCATTGGAAGTGAATGTGGGAAAAATGAACACAAGAACTAAAATGATGTGTTGGCGTTGTCCTTTGACTTGGTTGAAATTAGTGCTTAGTGTTTTATTTGAGCTTGCCTCACAACCCTGCTGTCTCATGAAACGCCTGCCCACTTATCCTGGTGGCAGACTATGACAGATTTCAGTCAGCTTCTTCTGAGAGTGAAATGTTTGCTCATTAAGGATGTTGTATTTTAAACTCCATGCTTCCCACGTGCAGCTTTCAACTTCTCCCACATACGTGACTCTCCCTCCTCGTTCATGCCCTTCTCCCTCTACTAATAAAATAGAAACGTCTTTTAAAATATCAAGCAATTAAAGCTCTTCATGGTTGAACTCACCCATTGAGAGCAACCCTCTAGTACATGAAAAGGTGGCTCCAGCGGGTTCTAAATCTGTTTAAGATGGAAAAAAGAAAACCTTCCAGCATATTATTTTTGTTTTATTTATTTATTTATTTTTTTGGCAACAAGAGAGTCATTTTTCCTAACATAATATACGTGGTTTATTACTTTTTAGCAGGTTTGCATTTCCAAGCTCTAGTTAGGTAAAAAATTCCCAGTGACCATAGCAAGACAGAGGCAGATGAAGCAGCTACGTATATTTAATTTTTTCTTCATATCTCCTTATAAATGGTATAGTGTGTGTGTATGTGTGTGTGTGTGTGTGTGTGTGTGTGTGTGTGTGTGTGTGTGTGTAGTAAGATACAGAAACTGGTGGAGATGAGAAGGGATAATGACACAAAAAAATAAAGTTGTCTCTCTTTTTGTCTCACTTATTTAGAGAGGGAAAGAAAAAGAAGAAGAAAATAGAAAGGGAGACACACAGGAGACAGCTCCCTCAGCTCTACTAATGGTGGCTGGGACATGCTTGACTCTAATTTGTGCAACCAGCCCCTCTCCAGCCCAGTGCAGATGCCATGTCCTTTTAATGTCAGCAACCACTGGTCTCATTCTCATTTCCTAGGACAAGTTCCCTGGAAGGGGCTCATGACTCCTCCCACGTAGCAGAGCAACCTAAACACAGACAACAAGAAACCATGCTTGTTGAAATATTTAGGCACCTTAATTCTCAAAGAGTTGTTTTCTTTACCCCTGATTTGAGATTGTGCAAAACCAGGGAGCTATATATGGTTAAAAAAATAATAATCAGTGTGCAATGCTCCTATTTCAGGAGCGATTTAATGCCTGAGTCTTGGATGGGATCAGGCAGAATGCCTGTGAGCAAAATGGTGATAATCTGAGACTTTGGTGCACAGAACCCATGGGTATGCTCAAGTTCATCTTTTAGTTGTTTTGAGAATGATCCATAGATGTGTCTAGTTTGGGAACCACCCACTGCGATAGAGCTTAGAATGAATATTTGTATTTGCCCCTAGACAATGCTCAGTAGTCAAGAGCATGCATATTCAGATAGCTCTCCATAGATGGAGCTGAATCTCATCCCCTCTTTAATCCAACACCACTTCTATGAAGGGCAAATGCAACCATAGTTGCCCATCGTTGAGGACCCTGAAGTTATCTCTAGCATTTTAGATGTCACTGCTCTGCTTCCTGTGGAAGACTGGGGAGGGAAGCATAGAAAGACAGAGCAGCACGTGCCATTCTAGCTCCAGGGAATGTGTGCTGCCATCTCACCTCACAGAAGCATGCTGCACGGCAAGAGCTGGAGACATCAGAGATTGAGTGTGCGAGTCTCACCTCTGGATGGCAGGGCCAGGTTTGACTCACGTCATCTCTAGACACTGACCACAGCTCAGTGTGCTTTTCTTCCCTTAGTGTGGGGCCCGTGCATTGTCTTTGATGAAGCAGAAGGCTAATACTGGGGTCAAGGTGACAGGCAAAGGGTCACAAGAGAGCTTCCTGAGGAGATGCCAGAGTCTTATAAGGCCAGCATAATCAGAGTGGGAGGAAAGAGACAAGAGACTTTTATTCTTCACAGAGCCCTTGTTTCAGTGATTGCTTCTGAAGTTGAGAATTGGTTAAACTACATTTTAAGGGTTTTTTTCCCCTCTCTCCTTGGATAGCAATAATTAGTTGTGTCAAGATGACTACTCAAGTGACAATGTGATTTCAATGAGGAAAAGTTGAAGAATAAACTATAATTATTTGGACAGTCATTTGATCAGGTTTTCTTTTCCTTGTCACATTTTAAATGATTTATGAAGCTCTATGTGGGTGTCTGCTGAAGAGGTTAGTCCACATGTTTTAAAGCTTTTATTCCTTTTTCTTTTCCATTTCAAGTACCTAACGGTTTGTCAATGTGTAGGATATGTTTTTTTTTTAAGCTCTCAGTTTGGCTTAAATAAAATTATAGGCCAGTTAATCTAATTTAAACTCCAATGTCACCTGCTCTTGACATAAGCCATCTTGAAAAGTGGCAGTTTTTTTTCTCTAGGAGGGGAGACAAGCGCCCCTACACTTAACACAACATTTCCTACGTCCCCCGCAACATTAGACAAAGGGAGAGAGCCTCAGAAAACAAGCACATGCTTAAAGAAAGTGCAGGGGAAATTTTAAATGTAGGGGAGAAAAGCCTCATGTGTTGATACATTTCTGTAATCCCAGCATGTAGGAGGTTGAAGTGAGCTGAATGTTCTGAGTCCGAGGCCAGGCTGGGTCACAGTGTGAAACACTATCTCAAAAACTCAGGAAACAACAACAACAACAACAACAACAATAATAATAATAATAATAATAACAATAAAATAAAACACATCTAGAAAAATTGCAACTGGATCTTTCTTTCAGCAATCCCATGCAACTGATTTTATGCACTAAATGTTGGGGGAGATTCTGCATTTAATACAACATTCAACGTTAAGTTAGCATTTCTTAACCTCATCTGACCTTCAGATACTCTTAATTCTAAAACCTACTCTCTATCTTCAGGACCCATCTTGGACATAAAATCTTTTGGAAAATGCTTACTGGGGTGGTAAGCACCCAAACTCCATTGTGTAAATGTGATATGCTGACTTCTTGCAAACCACAAATGTCAAGAAATGCATGGGAGAGATGTATCAAGAGAGAATACTGTATGGGTGGAGTTTCCTTTGTTGAGCATGGCAGGAGATCCTAAAATGTAGTCCTTAGAAAATGTTCCCATGACAAATATTTGAGGGAGAGGTGACTTTGGCTCACTGAACAGCGATTCTACGCACTGTCACATGCTCTTCTGAAACTCCCCGATTCGTGTTATAACCATAATCCTAAGCACTCTTGAATGCAAACAAGTTCTGCTGTAGTGGCTTTTGAGTGGCACTAGAGGAATCACTTGCAACCACTATATGGAGTTCAGTACAGTCGACCGATGTTGTGCCAGATAAGAAAGGTCAAATGACAAGGCTGTGCCTGCCAGCCAGCAGGGCATGGAGGGGGTCTATGCATGGCAAGCGAACTGTTTCTCTTTTATCTTTTATTAAGGGGGATCAGGTGTTTGCCCATAAGAACTGCACTTGGAGCAACATGCAGCGCTACTCTGGAGTATGCCCATAAACCAGAGAAATGTCTGTTTAAATAAACATAGAATCATGAATATCCTACAGCCAATTGAGACAGTGGCATTTAGGAGCAAAAGGAAACAAAATATATTTGCTTTCTTCTTTTCTTTTTGAATGAATCCCTCAACTGTGAAATTATTAAGATTATCCAAGAAAATAAAAGTCCTGTAAATTCTGATATTTACCAGACTTGCTTAATAATTTTCTAATTTCCGTCCTACCATGAAAGGCATGTAATAAAGGTGATTTTTTTTAAATACCTAAAATACTATTCTAGAAGTAACTGATGATTTATTAAAGAACCTGGGTGAGCATATTGCTTGGACCAGTGTGCAGCATTTACCTCTGGGTGCTTATCTGAACACTGGTCTTCTAGAAGCCCCGGCAGGAAATTATCAGCTGCAATTGTCCCCGCACTCTTGTATCTACTTATTTTGAAACCTTTCATTTGTAGCGACAGCTGCAAGGTGTCCCTTCAAGGATTTTCCTTTTTTGATTTATACTTATATACACTCAAATCTCAATTGAGATATCCGAGCTTCATTCCATTTTCTGACCTTACACTATCAAGTCGGAGTGACCCCCAATCTCTTAGGACTGGGCTACATTCCAAACCAGGTTATGGAAGAACAAGGGCAGGGAATCAAAGCCACACATCACCCTGGTCCCAAGGAGACACTTCATGGAAAGCCGAGTGAAGGCCAGCCAATCAGCAGACCTCATTTATTTGCCCATGTGAGAATTCTTAACTCTCCACCCTTTGAACTTTTGACATTATTTTTGAGTGTGTGAGTCCTGTTTATACCAAACACAAGAGCTAGACCGAAGCTCTGCTTGGCATGGAAATCGACCTTATGGAAAGAAATGTTCCCCTTTTCTTTCTTTCTTTCTTTCTTTCTTTCTTTCTTTCTTTCTTTCTTTCCTTTGTTGTTTATTTATTTGCTCATGATGACAGTGGAGTCTGCTGAAATGCATCATAGTTGCTGACATATTGGTGAATATTCCACACATCTGTTTCTGGTTATTGTTCTCCTCCTGACACACCTGTCACTGTGCCCAGGCAGTGTGGTGCTTCAGATAATAAACTCTTCAGAGTCTGGTCAGAAGGACTCTGTGGTCAGTGAGACTGCGGGCCCATCTATCTGGAAATCAACAGAAATGGAGCTACCCTGTGCATGACGCAAATTCTACCAGCCTGAGACAGTTGCAGACTTCCTTCCCTCCAAATGCCTGCCTGATTGTTAAGGGGGAAGAAGCTGAAATAGAGCTTGTTAAATAGGCTTTAAAAACACTGATCACACTAGGGCATTCATGCAGCTTTTCTACCAGTTCCCAAGCTAACCTTGTTTATTGCTTATTGCCTGTGGAAGGCGGATGCTTAGCCCTGCACACAGTGGCTAGGCAGCTCATGCATCCAGTGCACAGAGCTGCTCCTTTTGTGGTTACCTCTTATATTGACTCTCTAATGAAACAAAACAGTTTATAAATATTTGCAGCTTTAAAAAAACTGCTTTCTTGGGCCAAGTTCCCAGTGTATAAACATCATATGTGTAGAAAGCAGGTGAGCTGCTGACCTCTTCCATATAGATGAAAAAAAAAAATCACAGCGACATTGTCGCTGCAGAGAGCCAGGAATGAGCTCAGGTCTTTGGAGTGTAAACTAGTAAATATAGTATATTTAGGAATAGGCTTAAGGGGGGGGGGAGCCTACAGAGCATGCCTTAACTTATTAAAACTTTATTTAAATAACAACTAAGGTTGGAGTCTTGGCTAGATCTAGACCCCAATCCATCCCCTATCAAACATCCATTCTCAGCAAATAGTGAATGAGAAAGACCAAGATTGGAAACAAAAGAAAATAGCATCCACTGCCTTTCCAATCGTGCCTTGTCAACGTGGTAAGTGTCCGTTGATTGTCCTGTTTATACAGCCTTTGTTTTTCTTTACTGTAAACTCTTAAGGTCGCTCCATTGCCTGTGCAATTCAATCTGACCAGAGTTCACAGAGGCCCTGCTCCCTGCATACAGTACTCCACAGGATTGATTTATAAACCATGGTCCCAGAGCATCCCAGAAACTGGAGCGAATTGAGGCTTCTAAGTGCACAAAAGTGCTATGAATTCCAATGTTAGGCCAGCATGGGAAATGTCCCCAAACTCATTTCCTGCAAGGGAGTATAGGGATACGGTTTTAAGGAATGAGGGAGGATGGCAAAGCCCACAAGGAATGAGGTTGGTACCCAATTAGCTTCTTTTCATATTATGGGTTTAGGGAGGCCAAGTAATCCCATGATAGTTCCAGTCATTTTCACGTTGGCAAAGAGGAACAATATTGCTTTTTAATAGTGTGAGGTCGGAGGAAGAAAAGGGGCAGAGAGAGGAGAGGGGAGAGCTAGCCAAAGGAGGACTGTGAATGCATGGAATTCCCTGGGCAGGAAAATTTTTGTTGGAAAAAAAAATGAAAGAAAGGAGATTAAAAAATTGATAACTTGAATGTGTGATCAATAAAAATAATTATCATCTCACAGTCCATTTTTTCATAAGCACTCAGTGGCCTGAAAGTAATTCTGACATAAGAGCTGAGCACTCAAAATGCACAATTACTAAAACTCTCTCTCTCTCTTTAAAGAAAGACTCTCCTATTCAAATCACTATGCTTTTCCCCTCTTCCTGTCTTCCACACTCAACCGTTTGGTCTAAAGACAGTCAGGGAGCTAAATATATATTAATTAGAACTCTTGGGGCTGGCATCTGAGGGTTACAATTATACCAAACGGATGCCATTCCGGGCTCTGATAGCTTCATTTAAATTCCTGAATAAAACATGAAATATCTTTAATGAGAAATGAATATAGTTGTCAGGAGGGAGCAGTTCTGATACTGTTACTAGTCGAGATATAGAAGATAAAGACATAATGCGAATACCTTCCATTTCATATAAAAATGACGGTTGTTAGAATAGACAGATCCCTCTTCTGAGACATCAGGCACATAGCAAAAAAAAAAAAAAAAAACAGAGAGCCTAGCAGCACGGGCTGCTCCCAAGGAACCGCAGCCTCGGAGCCTGTGAAGTTACAGACCCGGGTACATTCTGTCTGTTCTTAGCAAAACAAATCACCTCAAACAGCAGCAGCAGGGAGAATCAACACATGTGCTCCATCAAGCAAATCACGGCATCTTTATAGTAAGAGCTGGGTAAGATCTGATACCCATAAGCACGTGTTGTTGAGAGGATAAGGGAGAGACAGACAAGCATACTTATTGCCAGCCTCCAGTCCTTTCAAGATAGTAGCTGCTGCTTAGTACTAGAGGAGGAGGGATGGAGCTGAGGGAAACTGGTTTGTAAAATCACACTGTCAAGGAGATGAGACCGTGGGTCTCCCCACACTGCCCAGGCCCGCCGCCTCTTTGATCACCAGCCCTAGAAAGCCCATGCCGGAGCCCCAGGCTGCAGCCAAAGGCTATTCACCTGTTGGGAGTGACTGGGGTTTTCTTCTTTTCTTTCCAGGCCTTTCCTTTGGTTCATAGTGACTGCCATAATTAAAACAGCAGCATGCTACCTTCAGTGTGGGTTGGACCTGACTGAATCCCAGGTGACCTTCAAGTGATTTAGAGATATGCCCAGTGATAAGCGGAGCTTGCTTTCCTTGCCAGTGAAATTCAGAGTCGCTTCCGTAGTGATCTGGGGGTGAGGGGAGAGGTTACTATGGAGAATCTGTTTGGGCCCAAAATAGCAAAAGGAATATCTGATATCTCCAGATTCCCTGACACGGTACTGAGATTCTAAAAGACAAAATATCACTCAGGTCTCTTGTTGTTGCTGTTGTTTTTCTGACACTAAGACAAAGTGCTGTGGTACTTTTACATAATTGAGAGGCCTTTAAGAGAAACTAGAGTTCATCCACTGGCAGAGACCTTATAATAGTGCTATTTAGCACCACACTGTTAGGCTCAATAAATGAGTGTTCATATGTAGGAAGATGCTGAGGTAGAACCTTTGAGTCACTGTGTATGAGCAGCAGTTTCCGTACAAGGCTGTTACCTGAAAAACTTTGGAACTCAGGCCCCCACAACTCTGCTGCCCATCTCACCCAGGGGTCCATTTCTTATTTGTTTATTTATGTATTTCTTTATGTATTTCTTTATAGAGAGATAGATAGATAGATAGATAGATAGATAGATAGATAGATAGACAGACCCATTTATTTATTTTGCCTAGCACTGGGGATCACGTTTTGAGTAACAAGACTCTAGGAGTATGTTTCCAGACTCTAGCATCCAGGCTTTCTGCAGGAGTAACTACCTGCTTCATCAAGTGGCATGCTGTCCTTTCCCCATGTCCACCAGTTTAAATACTTCCTCTTGCTGATTTCTCCAAGACTTTTAAGTGAATTCATTCTCCACAAAGTCCATACACTCTATTGCCTCCTGATTTACCCAATATTGCATCACCCACTAAACTGAAACATCTCTGACCAAAGAGATACCATGCATATTATGTGTCTATCTTAGTGCCTGCTGCAGAACAAGAGTCTGGATACTTGTTGAACGAATGGGTGAATAAAGAAGGAAAGAAAATAGATAACATGACATGTTGAATTTTTCTTTTCATGCCTTCTGGTAAGGAACAAATCTAAAGGTTTGCTTGTGTCATGCACCTTAGAATCTGGGGCACCCAAATAACAGGGGAAATGCACTAAATCACATTTTGTATTTCGGTAAACCAAATAGTGCTCAGAGTAATATGCTTTTATTTTTCACTAAAGACTTTTATTTTACAAAATTGATTGACTCTGCCATTTGTCTTGACCCTGTCTTTTTTGTTTTCAAGACAGTTCTGCAAACATCTTTTAGTGCAAGGGTAGATCAATAACACCAATAGCGGCCATGGCTGTTTCCTGCACTGTGTGGGAACTCTAGCGAGAACGTCTCAGGAGATGAGTCAGTGCATCCCTACCCTCATTGCATCTGAACCCCAGGAATTTGAGGATGCAGGGCATGGTCCCCAGTATTGTGCATGGAAGAGATGGGAGAATTGCTAGGGTTTATTGACCAGCCAACCTAGCTGGAAAACTGTGAGCACCGGGTTGAGTGAGAGACCCTGTATCAAGAGAACCAATCAGAAAGTGATAGAACAAGGCAGTGGATGTCTTCCTCTGACTTCTGTGATTATGTGCACTTAACACACACACACACACACACACACAGAGAGAGAGAGAGAGAGAGAGAGAGAGAGAGAGAGAGAGAGAGAGAGAGAGAGAGAGAGAGGAGCCTGCACCTGTGCACTACAGCAACAATGAGCTCGAGAGGCTGGCTAACTAATACCAAACCCACTAATCCTTGGGCAAAGTTGTTTGGCTAGCCTTTATTGCCACGAAGATCAAAGGAAGAAAATCAGTGAGGAATTCCATTAAAAAGGAGATAATAACCTCCATATACTCCCTTCCTCTAACACATTGAATCTGGTTAATGACATTGAACAGCCTTTAATGTAATTGAAACTATTCTAATACATATTGCTAATGTCTTATGTCTAAATTTATACTCTAGTCTAGCCTGGTCAGGACATTCACCTTATCCTAATTTGTGTCTTACTCTCTCTTGTCCCCAGGGTCGACATTTGGTTTAGCTTTGTCATTCTAGTCAAAAGTGTCCCTACTTCCTTGCTAGTTGGTTTGACTTTGATTGGTCAAGGCAGTTCCTGCTCCAGCCAGCTGGGCCACCACCCTAAGGCTGTCTTTATGATGGCAGCTCTGTCCTCAGAGTGATCCAATGCTTTATCAGTTCTCTAAATACAACATTACAGCTGGAGAGGAGTCCATGCCTCTCGGCTCTAAGCGTGCCTCCAGTCACCTGCTCTCAAGGCACCTGGCCACTTCTCATTACCTTTTCCTTCCCAAACCTGAAATTCAATCTCCCTGACTCAGCAGAGAACTTGAAAACTCCTTTTCCTATTTTGTGGGCAGGAGGGGGTGCAGAGAGTGTGTTCTGCGCGTCCTCTCATTCTTGGGCTGCAAGGCTGCACAGCTCCGTTCTCCAGCCAACTTGGAGGCTTCTGCTGCCTCTGGCTATGGGTTTCCTTGCATGTCACATCAGTAGCTCAAAATCTCTTCTAGGAATTGGCGATTCCCTGGGGGTGACATCACCAAACAATCCTGGAGCCAGATGTGGTGTCAGGATGCTTCTTGAAGTACCTATGCCTAGAAGCCACTCCAGTTCAGTTGGAGTTGACATGTCACACCAGAAACCTGTTTGTCCCTCGCAGCCTGCTACTTGATCATGAGGACCCTTTACTTCTTCGATGCCTGTGTCTTGCCCAGGCTGAATGTAGTGTAAGCAACTATCCCCAGACCCTGATATATGCAAATATTCTGAGACTAGGCTAGGGTACCCATGTCTCTTCAATCCTGAAGTTTTCTCTGTAACCCCATTCTCATGATATTTAAGCCAACCTTACCATTTAATTTAGTTAACTAATTTGGCATCTATAGATGCATATATATACATATACATATACATATACATATATGTATGTATGCATGAATGGTTGAGTTGTATATATGTGTAGTATATGTTCACCAGTTTGTACAGGTACATGTGCCCCTGTGTGCCTACTGAGGGCATATGAAATTCCAGAATCCAGCTCTTTCACTCTGCTTCTTTTCCCTGAGACAGTCTCTGAACCAGGATCTAGCCTGGGGCCGCTAAACCCCAGCAATTATCTCATCTTTATCTCCCCATACAGCTAGGATGGTTTCAGGTGCATGCAATCATGCCTGGCTTTTTGTGTCAGTGCTGGGGGTTTGAATTCAGGTCCTCCTTGAGTTTCGCTCCTCAAATTTCTTTTCTCATGCCACTGCTAATATGATGCCCTGAAGGATGGAAGACTCCTTCAGACTCAAGGAAGAGTAGAGTATTCTTTTATATGTAGTCTCATCCAGTTGCAGTGGTGACAAAATTGTGAACCACACAGAAGTCTAATAATTTACATAGCTGTTGATTAATGTGTATGTAGTCCATATACAGTGAGGTACTGTGCATGACTCATTCATTCCACAGACTCCTTCATGAAAGTTAGGACACTTTACAATAATTTACCCCCACATACTTTTATGGATTCATTTTCACACTGCCCTTTCTGAATGATAGTTTCCAGAAATGCTGAACCGACAGTCTTGAATGCTTGCATATGTTCTGTGCCTTCTTGTGTTACAGATGAGTGAACTACAGTTCAAAGAGGGAATTAAGAGAGACACGAGCTTGTGGCGGAACTTGTGAAGCTCAAAATCTTAGCCAGGACTTTATATGGGGAGAAGACATGAATATCTCTCCTACGGTCTCCCTCTTATAAATTCCAGAAGACATCGTTACAGCATGCAGTTTATAATGCATGGTTCTACTGCTGTTTGCCTCTGAATACTTCTGCTATTTGGTCCTAGAGTCCCCGGGAGCTATGTCAACTCTCTAGGAACAGTCATACAGATTGGGCCGGTGGTGACTATACTTTTCCCACTGATACAAGCAGTGTTTGCAGATTTTCCTTTCAGCTCTGGTGAACAGGGAGGCCAGGTGAAGGGCATACCATCCTTCCAGTGAATCCTCAGCCTCCACATTTTATCACTGTGGTGTGGGCCACTGAGTGTGCCCCTCACAGATGGAAGATTCTGAGGTGTCTGCCTGCCTGTGGCTTGACAGGGCAGGGATCCTCATCCTGAGGAGTTTCGCAATTCCTCTTTTCATAAAGAAAGACTGAATGTGGGTCAAGGTGGTATTGAGTTGGGGAAAGCAAGAGTAGAGAAAAGGCTGGGAGGAACTGAGGCACAGAACTGAAGGGACATCAAAGATGCTGAAAGCCAGCAATTAGTACAAGTAGCGTTTTAATACAAATATTTTGTAAAGCAAAAATAAATGGGAAGCCCTGCAATGACGAACATTTTAAATAAATGTGGGGTCAGTATTCAAGGTCACCTTAGTCTATCCTGGCTCTTGTAAAACATCCCATGGGGATCTGCCTAAGCAGGGGTGCTTCCTCAAACATCCCAGCCTCTTTTTTTAATTACATTTTATTAATTTATTCCTATTACATCTCGATTGTTAGCCCTTCCCCTGTTTCCTCCCATTCTTCCCTCCCTCCCACTTCCCCCTTCTCCCCTCCCCTATGTCTGTGATTGAGGGAGACCTCCTCCCCCTATATATGCTTTTAGAATATCGAGTCTCTTCTTGGTAACTTGCTATCCTTCCTCTGAGTGCCACCAGGCCTCCCCATCCAGGGGACGTGGTCAGAAAAGGGGCACCAGAGTTTGTGTGAGAGTTGGATCTCACTCTCCACTCAACGATGGAGAATATCATGTTCGTCGGCTACGTCTTGGTAGGGGTTCAAAGTTTACTGCCTATATTCTCCTTGGCTGGTGTCTTAGTTTGAGGAGGACCCCAGGACCCTCAACCATGTTCATAGCTGCTTTATACATAATAGCCAGAACATGGAAACAGCCTAAGTGTCCCTCATTAGAAGAATGGACTAAGAAACGGTGGTACATTTACACTATGGAATACTACTCAGCTATTAAAAACAAGGAATTCCCGAAATTTGTGGACAAATGGATTGATCTAGAAATTATCATAATGAGTGAGTTCACCCAGAAGCAAAAAGAGATAAATGGTATATACTCACTTATATCAAAACACTAGTCCAAGAGATACGTACCATGAAAAACTTTACTTACCAAGAAAGTGGGTCAGAGGAGAGGACATCCTATTGAGAATTTAGGCGAGAGTAGCATGGAAGAATGGGGAAATAGTAGGACCCACAGGGTCCTGGAAACCTACATCCCAGCCTCTTAACGCCAAGGCTGCCTGAGGCCACCTCTCACCCATTCCATGACTCTTCTGTTCCCATTGATGGTCAAACAGCCTCCTTCATCCCCACACCGAATATGCTCTACAAGTGGCACCTGTCAAGCTTTTCAAACAGTGCTGAAGTTTCTACCAGACAAGACAAAGTGATTCATGCCCTCTCCTCCATGGAAGTCAAGAATGGGAGAGATCACAAGAAACAGAAACCGTGCTCACTGTCAAACAGCCTACTTCTCAATGAATAGCTAGCCTTTGTTACCTACACTGGTCCTGTCTCAAAAAGCATCCCAGAAAGGAACAGGAAAGGCAGTTCCTTAACCTTGTAAATGGTTTTTGGAGATAAAGATTGTCCAAAGGGGTTATGACCCACAGGTTGAAAACTGCTAAATTAAAGCTATAAGGACTTACGTCTAGTTTTACCACAAGAATAAAAATCCAATAGGGACATTTTGTTGCTACTTCATAGCTGTGATTTTGCTACTGTTATGAATCACAACAGTAGAAAATTATTGTTATGAAGAAGCAAAGAAAATAATTTATGGTTGGGGCTCACCACAACATGAGGAACTATGTTAAAGGGTAGTTGTGTTAGGAAGGTTGAGGACCACTGCTTTAACTAAAAGTTGTACCTTACTGAAATATGGCATGGTGACTCTCATGATAAAAATGCTAAAACACACAGATCCAGACACAACTGAAGGAATGAACATTGAGCCCCTGGCAATGCGGGCTGCTGGTAGATACAGCTGGAAGGGACTGGACGCTAGAACACAAGCAGATGGACATGTAGATTTTCCTCTCATAACCAATTTCTATCCATTAACATCACTGCTTATTGCCCCCAGAAAGGGCTCCATGGACACTTGCATAGTCCACATGCAGATAGCCTTGCATGCTACCTGCCATGCTCAACAGAACATTCTTTCTCTGACTAATATTCCGATCCCCTACTATGAGACTGTTCTCTGTCTCCAAACAACTAATTTTCATTGCACAAATTCCAATACTCTGGGCATGTTTTTACTTCTTTGAAGGTGCTTCTTATGTTCTATAGGCAGCATAGCTCTGTGAATCAGTTTTTAGTTTGTTTGTTTTTTGTTTTTTTTACTTCAAAACAGTGATACTTTTCTACCTTTACAGTGCAGCAGATGTTTAATAAATGTGACACAGAGGGTTCTTGGTATGAAAAATAACCACCCAGTGACCTCGGGATAAAGTCCACTGTATATCTCTATTACTCCATTGCATTACAATTCACTTTGCTCAGAAAACTTACCCTCAATATAAGCCCAGTTCTTAGCAGCAAATAAATGATAGAAAATAAATATCATCCAAGCATAATAACATTAAAGGAATTATTTAAGGGGATAAATATAAACTATTGTTAAAATATCAGAAATGTAGAACAAATGGAATGGAGAAAAATAATTAGTGTTTGGTTAGTAATTTCAGGGTTTACCTGTATAACAAACATCACCAACAACTCAAGGTTCAAATGCAAAAAAAAAAAAAAAAAAAAAAAAAAAATAAGATTTTGTTCATACAAAGTCTGACACGAAAGCTCCTGGTTGACTGTTTCTTATGGAACATTTTCCTTCACAGCAGACGACTGGCCTTAGTATGGTCTGTGTCTTTTTCAGTCCTCTTATGAGTCCTCTGAATTGAATAAAATGACAAACAAAGTCTGAGCATAAAACAATACCTACAAGTGTATTTCTTGCACTAGGAACAGAGCCTGTACCGCATCCCCTGAGTATATGCTATTGCTGTTAGCTTTGTGGTTTTGTGGAACTTCTCACATGAGGAGTGGGTGTGTCTCTGACTCTTTTGCCAGCCCTCGAGACTCTCCTCCTCCTCTTGGATTGTCTGGTCCAGCTGCACAGGAGAGCTTTTGCCTTGTCTTATTGTATCTTGTTATGTCGTGTTTGGCTGTCATCCTTGGAGATCTGCTCTTGTCTGAAGAGGAAAGATTGGATCTGGGGGAGAGGGGAGATGGGAGAGCTGGGAAGAGCAGAGGGAGGCGAAAGTGTTCTGGAGATGTGTTGTATGAAAGAAGAATATATTTTCAATAAAAATAAGGGAGCAAACAGTTCTTTATTTTCCAGGTTTTCATCTGTTCTAGGCAAGTTTAATTGTCCTTCAACTCAAGGCAATTCTTCATACGGAGTCAAGGTGGACTGGGAGATGTACTGTACACTATACATGCTGGATGTAGTTAGATAGTTGCAATTCCTCCTGTGCTGGAATGTTCTGTATCATTACAGCAGGGACAAACTCCTTCCATCCTATTGACTTGACAGTCTCAAATGCAAGGAGCCTATATCAGTTATTAATTACTTCAAATTACCCCCCCCAAACAGAGCAGGCCTATAAAACATCATTCATTTCTGTAGCTCAAAGATCCATGTGGGCCTTGCAGATAGGTCTTTCAACACAGGAGATTCCATCGGCTACAATTAGGTCACCCATTGCCCACAGGGTGTCTGATATAGAAGTAAACAGGATGGCAAAAGACTCAAGAGAGTGGGCCACCTCAAAAGGTACTGGAACAGAAACTGAGCAAGGCAAACACCACCTACTCCTCATCATTTTCCCTGCCGTCGATTATGGTCAGCACACGATCCGCTCCAACCACACTCAGGAAAGAACCTGAAAAGATGGATGCCCCTGGAGAGAGACAATTAGGCATTTTACTAGTCACATGTCACAGAGATCACCAAAAGACACTCTAAATGCCCATACTATAGCAGTTGCATGATTAACTAGAACATTCAATAAATGACTAGTCAAAAAAATGTAGTGAGTGACGCTTTGGGATGGAAGGGAGAAAGACAAAGGAGCTTAAGAGAGGCAGCAGCAAAGGCAGTAGATGTATGTGCTCAGCAGGGAGGATACATGGCTTCAAAACTGAAGCTTTACTGTGACCAGGGAAATAGTTGCCCAAATACTTGAAATGGCTAAACTGAAGAAGACAATACAATTACAAAGAAACCAAAGATTTTTAAGGGAAATTTTTAAAAATACTTCCAAGACAATGATCGTTCCTACAAGGGAGATTAACTCTGGGAGCTGAATGAGGAGATACTTGTCCAAGGCCCTTCTGCGTGACAAGCTCAATAATTCTTCTTGAGAATCTTCCCCATTCGGGGCTCATCTAATCTGAGTGGGCCCCAAAAGTGCCGGGACCCCAGTTACAATATACGTGATGAGATGACACTACGAGGACAGGAAATTAGGAAAACCCAATCTCACACCTGCCTTAAAAGAAGTTACAGTGTGTATTACCGAACACCAAGTTTCCCTTCTCTGGAGATGAAAACTGCCTGTATACCAAGTTCTGGGGGTGCGAGGTACCTTAAAGCTATTAAAACATACTAACAAATGTCTTAATTAGGGCAGGCACAAGGAGTCCCATTAATCTCCCTCTGGTCCCCTCTGAAACCACTTCCCCCCACTGACGCAGCCTTGGGTTAGTTTCTACAGTATAAACATTCTGGGACAACAAAATTAAAGCCCTCCCCAAATGAGATTCTGTACACTAACTGCAATTTATGAGTCTCAAGGCAGAAGCTTCAACCACAGTGCATTATGCTGTTCTTACTTCATTAATGTATTCTCTGGTCTGTTTTTTTCCCTACCCCTCCAGACAGCTTTAACTTGGTTCAGAATGCTACATAAGAAATAGAAGGCTGGGGCGGTGGTGGCACACGCCTTTAATCCCAGCACTTGGGAGGCAGAGGTAGGCTGATTGCTGTGAGTTGGAGGCCAGCCTGGTTTACAAAGTGAGTCCAGGACAGTCAAGGTTACACAAAGAAAGCCTGTCTTGAAAACCAAAAAAAAAAAAAAAAAAAAAAAAAAGGAGGGGGTGGGTGGGTCTTATTTTGGGTGAGAGGGCTTAGGAGAGGCAAATGTAAGGAAATTAGAACATCTAGGAGTCCAAAACTGGAAGGAGAGAAGACAGACTAGAAATCATCCGTCCACCTTCCAATCCCACTTTTGCATGGAGATCTTCTGCACTGGCATGCTCTTTGTAACCTTTCTAGGCTGTCCCTGTGCCAGGCCTGGGTGCCCCCCCTACAGGAAGAAAGATTCCGTTCTACACTTAGCTAGGAAGGTGAGAAAGGCCGTCTAAGCATGGAATGGCATCCAAGGCTTCTGATTGTCTGTTCCAGGATTGTGAGCTGGGGATGCAGTGCTCCCCATACAAAGAAAAGAGATAAAATCTTGGTCTGAGGTCCAGCGGGCATGTGGGTGGTCCGGTGCCAAAAGCATTTTTGTGTAACCTTGATGCTAATTTGGGTGGTGAGTGTTTAACAGAAGGACACACCTTGGGTGTCTTTCATGTTAAATGGAAAAGTTTGAGTGGGGGTGTTAGAATTTAGTTCTGTAGCTAGAAATAGACACAGTGAACATGAGGCATGAGGTTTTAAGATAGGAAGGAGCAGAAAAAAAAAAAATGGAATCCCGGGACAGCAGAGAAGTTCCAAGCTCTAGGCTCTGGACAGAGTCAGGAGTCTTGCTTTTTTTTTTTTTTTTTTTTTTTTTTTTGTAGTGAAGACCAGGCAGTGTTCTGATCAAGGCTGGGCCATCAGATCATAGGCTCATCCTGGGAGCACCCCTTGGCCAATCCCCTCACTGCAGATAACCTCCCATCTTCCCACATTTCCTTTGTTTTTGCAAGAAGGAGATTGAGATCATGGTGGATGCTCTGATCCAGCCAATGGTATGGGCTGAAGGCTCCTCCTTTTTCCAAGCTTTAAAGTTTGATTTCCTGACCACCTATAACATGCATGGATCCCTACAATGAAATGTAAGGACATCTCTGTTTGTCAAAGAAGTCCTGCACACGCCCTGCCTAGGGCCTTCGCATCTGCTGATCCCCCTTCTAGAAGCACCACGATCTGGGTAGTCCTGACTTTTCCCACCATTCAATTTACTGCTTAACTGTCAGAAACTCTTTGCATTCCCCCAGGCACCATGATATATATGGAGTTGTAAGTTGCTGTAGGCTTTCTCTGGGGGTGCCAGGCCCCATCTTGGGAATATATATAGTTCTGTGGCCCAGGAACATATTCATAGGACAGCCTTTACCTCCAATATGTGAGGCAGAGACCAGACAGGAGGCATTAAAAATTAAACAACAGAAGTGTCAATTGCCTTCCAATCTCAGGTTTATAGACAGGAGAATGCTTAATGACAGGTGGCCTCTGTAGCAGAGGTGGCCTCAGAGACACATTTCTCTTGGTTTTATTTTTTAATTAACTTTTATTTTCAGTATTTTGTCCTTTTTCCTGCCCCTACTGGAATGAAATTTAAATGATAAAAGGCTCACCATGGTTTCCAGAGGGCCAGAAACAACTCCTGCCCAGGCTGCAAGGCAGTCTACAGATCACTCTGCCTCTAAATTCTAACATAGCCAACTGGCACACATGGTGTCCCCTAATATGGCTCCCAAATGCAGTTCTTTGAGCTAAAGAGGGTACTTCTTCAGGACTTTCAACTGACAGCATCCTAATTACCTATTTGGGGGCCCCTGAAATAGCATCTCTTCTCACTCAGGTCTCATCCATCCTCTGTAAGGCATGCCAGCAAGTTGTGTACATTTTATTCAGTGTCTATCAAGTGTGCCTGTAATGTAGGTATAGTCTAAGTCTTCCTGTGTGGCATGAAAGGAAACATATTCAAAATTAGAATAGAGCCAGTATCAAATCGTGTATGTGTGTGTGTATGTGTGTGTGTGTGTGTATGTATGTGTGTGTAAAACATGCATACACATATAAGGTGTAATGACACTAGCAAGTAATCTATAAAGTTTCCTGTCCTAAGAATCCTGCTGTCCCACATCCATAATCTCACCTTCTTTTCAGTCACTCGTGTTGATGGCAGTGAGATTCTAGTCAGCTGCGGCCGACGTCAGCACTGAAGCCCTGAGGGACTGAGTAGCTCTCCCAAGGTTGTCCATATGGCTAATGTGTGGGATGACATAGATATGAACCTGAGCACTCAAACGCCGGAGCTCTTCTCAATCCCACGTAAGACCAAAGCACACAAGAGTGTGGAACGGTGAAAGCAGAAAGAAATACAATTTGGGAAATAAACTAGAAACTAGACTGTGCCGGATCTTAAATGCCATGAAAAGACATTTGGCCCTTATTCTGTAAGTCAGAAAGAAATACCAGGTTTTGAACAAAAGGTCTTTGAATGAAAGGGCTGACAGCTTTAACCCAGTAGTTTTTTTCCCTCTTATTCTAAATTAAAATTGTGTGTGTGACTTGTGTATGGTGGCACTTTCTTTGCTGACTCAATGGGCCACACTAACGGAATCTTTGCAGTGCCCACAACAGTGGTTGTCATGTGTGACCTAATATCTATTGTGACAGACCAAGAACTCAAGATTCAAAGTTAGAGTGCTACCTTGGCCTTGATCGCCCAGTGACCTTGAATTAAACCTACCTAATATCAACACACAGCACTGCCCCATCGGTGCTAAACAATAAAAATGCAAGCCCTACCTCTGGCCATTTCTACACCTACTTCCGCTATTCCTCAGAATATAAACAGTTGCTTTTGTTTACTTGTAGATGAGACAGCCTTGCTTTGGATTGGTGTGCCTTTTCCTCTCTGTATTACCTGATTTGAAAGGGACTCCTGTCAAAAGAGGCCATCTTGCTTATCTGCTGTGCAATTTTCCCTTTAACATTAATTGTCGTATCACACAGCTTTACTTGAGCAGTACTGAGAGGGGAGGAGAAGGAACACTACTGGCCTGTGGCTCCCCACTTGCTGCTCACTCGGACCCTCGCTTCATTGCCTCCTCCACATTTAGTACAGAGCACTTAACCTTCCACGGGATATTTTTATGCTCCATTTTCTGCGCTATTATGAAGGAGATGAAAGCAAATGGAGTTCACTTTGGATAGGCGCTGTCATCACCCACTTACATGGTCCCCACCCTTCTTCTTTCCTAAAAGGGAAGCACGCAGGCAGAGAGAGTGAAGGTGTTTTCAAAGGAAAGGCTTTTCAGAGTCAGCTAGGCAAAGATAACTACGTTTGCTCGGGATGTCAAACTAGCAAAGCATCCAGGGTTGATTCATCCAGATGAGCATTTACTTTGTAAGGAAACGGTCCAGGACTGCATCATTCTGGATGTTTCCTTCCTTGTCTCCTGAGACCTTGGGACTCTGCCTTCTCACGTATTTCAAAGGAAACTACTTGCTTTCTGTCTCCTCTCAGGGATGTTGTTAAGGTTACCTATCCGCATGTAACTACGTAGCTTAAAACAGCAGGTACTCTTGCTTATAGCAATGCAGTTGGGGGTCAGGCTCCTCAACAGTAGCATACATCTGCTCTGCAGGAGTGAATCTGGTCAGTTGCACTGGAAGACTACACAGGGTCCATTTGCAAGATGCAGGCACTCACGTAGAGGGCATGTGGTGTCTGGAAAACAGAGTTAAGTCTATTGGTTTAGAGCATGCCACCTCAGTTTCTTGCTGAACAGACTCTTCGAGAAGCCATTGTTCCTTCACAATATGGCAGCAGGCTTCTAAATGCCCTTGCTCCATGGAACAAGAAGCAGGAGCCAGATCTCTTTAGGTCTGGACTTAAACACCAATGGTTATGAAATAAACCATGTTCTCTAATATGCCGGGAACTTTAACTACCAACAGGTTGAGGGTCACTGGGCTTGGAAATGGATTTTTGTAAAGAAAGTCAAATTAAGATGCAGCTACAGGATGGACCCAAGTCCAATAAGACTGGTGTTGCTCTATAGACAGGCAGCAGAAACCAAAACAGATGTGCAGACTATGATGATGCTGCTGCAAGGCTACCTGGGGAAACACCATATTAGGACAGAGGTAGAGATGGGAGTGATACAAAAATCGGCCATGGATCCACTGGAGAGGCAACGAAAAGATGATTGCATAGACCTCCCCAGGAAGAAGCACTTGGTCCATATCTTAGAAATGGGGCCTCAGAACCAGGAGACAATCTATTCTCACTAAGTCACCTGGTCTATGGCATTTTGTTACAAAGGACCAGCAGACTGATATGGGAACACATAACTTTATTAATTTTTTTAAAATTTTATTTTATTAATTTATTCATATTACATTTCAATGGTTATCCCATCCCTTGTATCCTCCCATTCCTCCCTCCCTCCCATTTTCCCCTTACTCCCCTCCCCTATGACTGTGACTGAGGGGGACTTCCTCCCACTCAAACTATGGCACCAGCCAAGGACAATACGTACAGTAAACTTCAAACCCCTACCCAGATCTAGCCAATGGACAGGACATTCTCCACAATTGAGAGGAGAGTCGGGTCTGACTTTCACACGTACTCTGGTGCCTCATATTTGACCATGTCCCCTGGATGGGGAGACCTGGTGGCACTCCAAGGAAGGATAGCAGGCTACTAAGAAGAGACTTGATACCCCATGGGAACACATAACTTTAATCAAATAGTCACAGTGCCAACCACGACTGTAGGGCAATCTCAGGAGGGAGGGCCTAAAAAAGTTTCTGGCCATCATTAAGTCACCACTGACATAGAAACAGGTTCTATAGATGATGTGCTGGTTACCACTGTACCCATACCTGAAGCCTGAGGGGTGCATAAGAAATATTTATTAAAATAAAATGAACAAAAGTTTCTCTACATTTAATTCTTTAAAACAATGTTTCCTGTATTTGTTTCTGAAAGATTCTGTTGCAGGAATACAGGCAAAAGGATACCGTTTGCGATTAGTGGCATGTGTTTCTTTCTTTCTTTTTCTTTTTCTTTTTCTTTCTTTTTTTTTTTTTTTTGTATTCTAAATCTCAGAATTCCAAAGCAGTAACTGGCTGGCTCACCCCTGAGTCCCCCACCCACCCACTGTTGCTTGGGCGCAACTCTGGGCATAGAGAAATGGTCCAAGAATTAGCTACTGCTATGCAGCTGGCTGCTCTGCCTCTGGATGATATGCATGGAGTTCCTTGTCCACTGGAGAACATCTTTAGTGTAAACTCTGTGCTGGGGCACATGGGGCTGGGCCTTCTTCATGGTAAGACTCAGAAACAGACTTACTCTCCATAGTTCCTAGAGTTACCAACGTTCAAGGAAGACTAAGGCAAGACGGAGAAAGAGGAGGAGGAGCTGGCGAGGACCGAAGAGCGTCAAAAGTAGCTGATATTGATAAAGCTTCTACTGTACCATGTACTTGGTATCCAACATACGTTCTACATGTTTTTTTTCTTTTCATTTGTGTATGTGTGTGTTTGCGTGTGTGTGTGTGATGCAGTCGTGTATGTGTGTGTGCAGGTTTGTGGGTGTGACGGCACATGCATGCCAAACAGAAGATGTGGAGGTCAGAGAACATCCACCAGCTTTGAGACAGGGTCTCTTGATTGCCACTGGGAGTGACAGGTCTTCTATGTACATTACCTTTCTTAATCAGCACAAAATTATTGTTATTATCCTTCCTACTGAATGCCAGAAGAAAATAACCCGTATATGTAACACCACTCACGAATATTGTGATGACAATTCATGCTTAAGTCCAGAGAAAGCCAAAGTCCATGCTATCCGGGACCCCACTGAGCTGCCTAATCAAACCACAACCTCCGGGTGCTATGTTATTGTGTAACGCCCTAGTGATGCAGCAGACGTGATGGAAAGCCTGTCGCTCTTGAATCGGTGTCTCTGTTTGGGAACCGTCTGTCTAGCTCATTCTCCTGATTCAAAGGACAAATTTCTCCCAAAGTGCACAAAACCCTACTCTACAGTTTCATACCAGTTTACACACACACACACACACACACACACACACACACACACACACACACACACACTTCCCTGCTCTGTGCTAGTCCACTTAAATATACTATTGGCACTTTCTTAATAACTGTGGTCTCCAGAGAAAACCATGTGAAATGTATCAGTTTCTATCTACAACTGACAAAGGCAGGAGGCAAAAAGAGGTGGGGGCTTGTTATCCCTTTGGCCTGCCACCTGCCCTTTCCTGGCCAGCGTTTCTTTCCTGGATAGTTCCGGCTTAAGAAATGTTATTCTCTCTGGTCCTCTTTTTTTCCCCTATCTCAGCTTGATACTTGAAGCCTCAAAGTCTAAAGGAAGAAGGAAGAGGAGAGGGAGGGATAGGGGACAGGAGGGAATCACTGATAAGAACAAAGACCCTGTTGAACTCCGGAAGCTCGTGGAGCAAGTTGGCCAGAGGCACAGACTTCCAGCAACATGAAAAGATGAGCGAGGACAAGGATTCCGGGAACTTCCTCTCCTTGTGGTGTGGCCAGGTCATAATGGTGCTGTGATTATGCAGCCCAGGCTCATTAAAACAATAAACAAACCACAAAGGCAGTTACTAAGAGCCCTGCTCTCTTACATACTTTTCCGAAAGGCAAGATGAATGGAGCCCTGTCTGCTACCATTTACCAGCCACACTCCTGGACTTTGGTAATACTGAGAATGGTTTAAAAAAATAAAAACAAAAAGCAGAAACCCCATATATAATAAACCCCTGCTATATTGTGCAGGATGACAGAGAAGGAAAGAATGCAGGTATTTATGTATTCAAGAAAAAGTACTTTAGGTGGATCTTTCTGGATAATGAGAAGATCTTGATTTAAATTCTCCACTCAGCTTACAATTTTCTTTGGGTTCTATAGAATAGCTCTAACTCGTGCTATCTTGGAAGAATAGCTGGCAACATTTTCCAAATGCTTCCCTGGGTGGCACATGCATATGAATTAATGAAAGATGAGGAGATTGAGAGATGAAGGCAACCAATTGGCACGCTAAAATTTTCCACTTCTCTGGCACCTTTCTTCTTCTCATCTAAAAATCCCAAACTGCTACTTTTAAGCTTGGTCCAAATAACCCTGTAATTTCAATAATGAGACATGATAGGGGGATTTAATCCTAAACTGTCCATTTCTGAAATACAGCCTGACTAAACTATGGGTCAGTCAAGTTCTTTTTTTCAATTACCATGTAAGTATATCTGGCAAAAAAAAAAAATATTACTTAAGACTCAAAATCCCACAAGTACAATTGTTCTCCATTCAGAATCAACCTACATCTAGACTTTGTAACTTGTACTTAAAGACACTCCGGCCTAAGTTCTATTCCCAACATAG
Source organism: Acomys percivali (assembly GCA_907169655.1). Taxonomy (NCBI): domain Eukaryota; kingdom Metazoa; phylum Chordata; class Mammalia; order Rodentia; family Muridae; genus Acomys; species Acomys percivali. The sequence goes on from OU015752.1 coordinate 91,836,534, forward strand.
AGTCTCCAGTCTTTCCTTCTACCTGCCTCAGGTGTGAACAATTGTGTACCCTGTGGATTTCCCAAGAAGTCGCCTTCACTTCCTTCTGTGTTCTGGATGATGTTCCAACTCAAGACTTCAGAATACAGTGTTGGGGCTAGGTAGCTCTGGTCTAGAAGAATTCCTGTTCTAACCCCTGTTAGCAATAAAATATAAATAAGTAAACAAAGAAAAAGGTCCCAGGCAGAAAGAATACTTGGTAAAGTAAAAGGAAAAAGGAAACTAATTCACAGACTTTTTGCCAGGATGAAGTAAGTTGGGATATCAGGGACTCAGCAGGACAGGCAACACAAGGTAAAATGAAAGGATGTGGCTACCAAAATTAGCCAATTGTCAAAATGCTTCGGTCTCTTGAAGACTTGGATCACCCGGGTGGACAGCCACTTCCATCTTTCTCACTGTTACTCTGATAACCGGTACCTGTAAGATGCATTTCCCACACACAGCTTTTCTGTGTGGTTATCTTTGTACAGTAATACAAAGTTCTAATAGCCATCCATGGGCTGCTGCAGAGGATGCCAAGCACATCATACAAGTGGCTTCCTATAAGAACTCAGCAAACCTTCTGCCCTTGTCTTCATCTCACAGACAGAAATTGAGATGCAGGAAGAGGAGGTAAGTGTTGAATGGTCAGATGGCTGTTTAAGGTAAACACTGGGGTTCAGAGTCAGACAGATAGTCTCCCCTTGTAACTTATATGTGATGCCCCCCATCTCTTTTTATACGTTGTCAGGGTGAGTGTGAATGAGGAGTCTTTAATGTTTTACGTCAGCCCGACGCTGACCCTGGCTCATTGCAACAGAAAGGAAATCGAGCTTAATGTCAGCAAGTTGGCTTCAAAACCTCTTAGTCACTGACAGCTGTGCAACCTTTGGCAAGTTGTTTAATATTCCAAAATCTCCACTTCTCAGCTGGAAAAAAAGAGCAAATTCTGAAAAGATTCTGTGAATAACACATTCTAAATGCCTAGCACCCAGTGTGTGGTAGGTACTTAAATAATATGCGTTATTAATGCAGTTTGAAGGCTGGAGATAGCAGGCATCAGATTTTATTTTGTGTATATATATATATATATATATATATATATACACAATATATATATATTATGTATGTATATACATATACACATATCCATATTCATATACCTATATAATCTTGGTTCCTTGTAACTGAATATCAGAAAGAATTGCAGATGATTCATTGTATATAGCAACAGCTTAAAATATGATATGGTCTGAATAAGCAAACAGATAAACGATGCCTATATAATATAAATAACTCATTCTTAAAAAGACATAGAAAAAAGTCTGTTTGGCTGTCTTTGTACCTAAAAACCTTATAAGTAAAATAACACATGTCCTTTGATGTTGCGGTGGCATTTAAAGTCTCCTTTAATATAACAAGTGATCTCTCCAACCCTGAGGCTGCCCTAGTTCAAGGCCAGGGTACAGGCTGACTGGAAGGTAGACAGCACCACCTACTGAACTGGGATTTCCCTCATTGCAGAAAGAGCTGCCTGTCAAGGCCAAGCCAAGGCACTCATGTCCAAATCGAAACAGACTTTAAGTGAAAGGGACGGTGTCCTCAGCGAGACAATGTCTGCAGGAAGGGAAGGGTTCCTTCCCTTTGCTTACAGGGCCTTTCTTTGTTACCCATGAGCCACTGTTGGCATGTCCCATTGGAGGCAGGCAGCCTAGTGGCTCTCGTAGTAGTTTGAGTTAGGAACTGAACGAGTTTCCCAGGGCTCCTTCTCTGCACAATTCAGTTGCACCTTGGAGAAAAGTAAGTGTCGTACAACACCAGTAAAGGGCATAGAGTTCTCTGAAGTGTGTGAGCATGCGGCCAACTCACCCAGTATTGAGATGTCCTCAGAAGACTGGGGTAGTCACCGGAGCCTTGGTTTGTCTTCCCAACTCTCAGCAAGCCAACAAATTTGGGCTTTGGCTCATCTGACCTATTTCCTCTCTGAATGTCTGTTGAAGGGAAGGGTAGAAAAGAACAGTAGCTACCTGTGCAGTACTTGATACTACTGAGAGCTAAGGTGTGCCGTTGGTCCTGGTGTACAGTGCAAGCTCTGGAAACGTTTAAGATGTGAATGATGTAGCATGTGGGTCAACTGGCCTGCAGTCAGGGGGTGGATCACTCCTTCACCCCATGCCCAGGACACATACCGTATGAATCCCCTTCCTTGACCACCCTGGCATCTTCCCTTTAATAAACTTGCCCTCATCACCCATCACTTTTAACTCTGCTGCTGATGCTGTGTGAAGCTCAGGACCTCATAGAACACAGCTTTGAATTAAGGAAAACCAGGCACTTGCTCTGCCTTAGCACATAGCAGCGGTCTTAGAAAACACAAAAAGTCTTGCTGTGTTCCCACCTACTATTGTTTCCTTTATTTACGCAAAAGTGATGTCCATTTAATGGCAGGTGCTCTTTGAATTTTGATCTCCTTCTTGGTTAGCAACCTTGTCTCATAATGTGGGGCGGGAACATTTCTCAAACAGCCAGGCAACCAGGAAGGGTGACAGTACCCCACACCATTCTGTGAGGGCAAGCCTCCATTGTTTGAGAGGTTACCTGCATCAAAGACATTTTCCGCTTATGTCAGTTTCAACTTTTAAAAGGTTTACTGGGAAATAACCCCACCCCCGCCATAAGCCAATGGGGTAGACCCAGTGAAGAAAGACCTTAGCAAGGCAGTGCTCACAGGGCAACAGAGGGAAAGTAGTAAGCTGTTGGGAGAAGAGTTGGGGCTCAGAGAAGAAAGGGAAAAATGAATAGCTTCTGAAAGCTTCAGCTCAGTCAAGAAGTCCCTGACACTGACACTGACACCTCTGCTCCCCCTGTTTTCCCAGATACCCCTGGTTGTCCCCCCCAGACCCAGAGGACAGCATGGGGAAGGAATCCAGGCTCTTGCACTTCCATCCCTCAACCTCATGGTGATTAAGCTTGTGTGAGCCCCTGCTTCCAGGCTACCTTGCAGACAAAGAAATAAACTGAACTCTCCCTCTCCCCCTCCCCTGTCCCCCTCTCCCTCCCCGGCTCCCTCCCCCTGTTCCTCTCTCTCCCCCTCCCCCCTCCCCCTCCCCCTCCCCCTCTCTGCGTCCCTGTACTTCTTCCCCTCTGTGTATGTGTCTCTGTGTCTGTGTATATCCCAGTCTAGCTCCCCCTAGGTCTGTCTGTGTCTGTGTGTTTGTGGCTTGCTCTGTGGCTGACATTGTATCCACCCCCGTGTCTGTCTGTCTGTCTCTGTCTTTCTGCAGTTCTTATTTCCCCTCCTGCTCACTTTGTGTCTCCACCTATGTTACTGTCCCATTTGATCTTTGTTGCTCTGACCTCTCTTCGTTTTCTAGCAGCAGTTAGAAAAAAAAATGACTGTCTTTTCTTTCCATCTCTCCAACTCACCTGTCACTCAGGTCCCTGACAGAAACTTTACACCTTAAGCCATGGAATACATATTTATTCCTGGACATAGCAGTACTCTGAGCGAAGCCGTACCCTAATCCTCTCAGGTCTTAAAGTGTGTGAAGATCTGAAAGGCAGCATCCCATAAATACATGACCTCCTTAAGCCTCTCTGAAAGGTCCAGAGAAGCTATGGGTTCCTGGCGACAGAGAACTGCCCACCATGCACATTAGAGTGCCTGCAGCAGCCACTGGAGGGGGCCTACAAGGGCTCATCCACACCATCTCCGGCAGCGTGTGGCATCAAGTCCATGGCTTGGCTTGTTGACAGATTACTGGCAGCTCTCACACCCTGGAACACAGCTTCCCAGACTGAGCTGTGCAGACAGCAGTTTAGCCTGCAGGTCAGAGGGCAGCCAGGCGTTATCTACCAACTGACTGTCTTCCCTCTGCCTCCCTGACCCCCACCATCTCCTACAGACTCTGACAGAAGGGGCCAAGGCACAAGTCATCTCTTTAAGACTTAGAAAAGCAAACAGCCTTCCAATATTCTCCTTACTTTTCAATGAATGAGACTCAGCAGAGTCCTTCTTAATAACTGATACCGGAGGGTACATTCTGAAACATAGGCAATCAGGGTGACAGCTCATCAGCTTGTGCCACACACACACACACACACACACACACACATACACACACACACTCACACTATTGTGCTTATCAAAGCCATCTTATGAATCTTCAGTTGATTAAGGATGAAGATTGAAATGCATCCTAATAACCAGAAAATAACTTACATTCTAACATCTTGATTGTACTAGACTCAAAGGGCAGCAAAATGTGTTGAAATGCACATATCTAATCACAGGCAGAATTAACAGATTTGCAGAGGTTCTGCTTGAGAACATTATGTGTTGCTGCAACACAGCATAATCAAATTCCCATTTAATTTCATTAATGCTAAAATTCAGACAATTTGCACATTTCCATTCTTCCTAATATTAATTTTGGGGTTATTTGAGAAAGCATATTTTAAAATGGTTTCTTTCCCATAGATATTTTTAAACCAAACTCATGTGCATTAATATTGTATTATTTGATTAAAAAAAGAACATGTCCCCTCTTTCTTTTAAGCTTAATTCCAACAACCAAACCCCTGACTATAAATGGAGCTAGGCAAGTCCCAAAGGGAAGACTCCTTGTCCAGGCAATGGGGATGTACCTCAAGTTGCTTTACCTCTGCTCCCCGTGCCATGTTCTGTCATCAGTGGTGTTTATATATGGGCCGATTGTCCTTCATGGGCTGTCTAAGACCTTCACAGTTTTCTCTTCACTTCTCCAACTACCCAAACCTTGCAACTCAAAAAGTATGAATTCCATTATATACCTACTATTCACCTAAGACTTTCTTGCGTCCATAGCAATATGCTACTGACCAATAATCCTGTCCATAACTATGATTCTGTCATGTTTTGTTTCATTATTGTTTTTTAATTGTTTATTCATTTAACCTACTGGCTGTAGCCCCCTCCCTCCAAACCTCCCTCCTTTTCCTGCCTCCCCCCACCCCTGCCTCTTCCTCAGAAGCGAGGGAGCTCTACTTCCCACCCACCCCAGCTCATCAAGTCATCACATCAGACTAAACATCTTCTCTTCCCCTGTGGTCTGGCAAGGCAGCCCTGCCAGGGGGAAGTGATAAAAAAAAAAAAGAGCTGGCAACAGAGCCCATGTCAGAGACAGGCCCTGCTCCCATTATAAGAGGCCCCACATGCAATCTGAGCTGCCCATTGGCTACATCTGTGTTGGGAGCCTAGCTCCAGTCCGGGCATGGGTCTTGATTGGTGCTTCAGTCTCAGCAGGCTCCCTCTGGGTCCTGGTTAATTGGCTCTGTTGGTCTTCTTGTGGAGCTCCAGTCACCTCCATATCCTTTTCTCCTTCCCCCCACTTTTCCACAGGACTCTCTCTCTCTCTGTATTACCCTTTTTTTTTTTTTTTTTTTTTTTTTTTTTTTTTTTTGGCTGTGAGTCTCAGCATCTGTTTCGAAGCCCTGCTGGGTGGAGCCTCTCAGTGGACAACTCTGCTAGGCTTCTGTCTGCAAGCCTAGCAGAGTATCCTTAATAGTGCCAGGGGTGGGCTCCTTTCCATCGGGTGGATTTTGGGTTCGGTGTGGCATTGGTTGGATCTTCCCTTGAACTCTGCTTTATCTTTATCCCTGCATATCGTGTAGGCAGGGTAAACCTGGAGTGTAAGTTTGGTGGTGGTTTGGTGTTCCCCTCCATCTACAAGGAGTCTTATCTAGTCCTCTTTAGTCTCTATGGCCTCTGCCCATAGGCGTCTCTGCTAGAGTCCCCTTCATAGCCTTCTAGGAGCCTACCTTGACTTAGGTCTTCAGCTTTTTACAGAGATGGCCCTTCCCACAGTTTCTCTTTTTTCTACAGGCCTTCTGTCTTCCCACCCCATTTCTCCCAAGGTCTGATCTCCACTCTTATATCTTTCCACACTCCCTCTCCTAACTTGTTTCCTCTCTTCAATCCCTACCTCTGTCTATTCTATTTCTCCTTCTCAGTGAGATTTAAGCATCCTCCCTAGGATCCTCCTTGTTACTTAGCTTCTTTGGGTCTGTGCATTGTAGTATGTTAATCTTGCACTATATGGCTAACATCCACTTATATATAAGTACATACCATGTGTGTCTTTCTGGGACTGGGTTACCTCACTCAGGATGATCTTTTCTAGTTGCATCCATTTGCCTGCAAATTTCATGATTTCTTTGTTTTTAATAGCTAAGGAATATTCCGTTGTGTAAATATACCACAGTTTCTTTATCCATTCTTTAGTTGAGGGACATCTAGTTTGTTTCCAGATTCTGGATATTACAAATAAAGCTGCTGTGAACATAGTCGATCACGTGTCCTTGTTGTATGGTGGGGCACCGTTTAGATAAATACCCAGGGGTGGTATTGCTGGGTCTTGGGGAGGAGCTATTCCCAATTTTCTGTGAAAGCATCAGATTGATTTCCAAAGTGGCATAAGTTTGCATTCCTACCAGCAGTGGAGCAGTGTTCCCCTTTCTCTACATCCTCACCAGCATGTGCTGTATGATTCTTACAATCGTCATTTGTTTTTTATCTTCAAAAACCTTAGCATACTATCCAAATACTCTAATTTCCCCTATAATGGCCATACAAAGCTTCATTTTCATTCATGAGTCTGACTGATTGGTGCCAAGTCTAAGGGAAGTCCTACTTTAGAGTTCCAAAGGATGACTGTGGCACTAGGAATGGACTACTGCTGTAGTCTCGCAGGTCTGACACCCAGCCTAGGTCAGCCTTGTCACAGTTGCATCGTCTGCATGGTTTCACTTAAATTTTCTCCACAGGGGAAGGATGCCACCCTAATATTTGGAGTTTTATACATCATATAATCAAAACCAGAAGAAATAAAAACAAACAAACAAACACACGACATATAAGCACTGATCAAATATATTCAGATATAAATATCTGAAACTAAATTCAAGCTGGCAATAGGCTCTAGAAATGCTGTTTTTCTTGGATACATTGATATATATATATATATATATATATATATATATATATATATATATATA
>OU015752.1:91843599-91858589 GCA_907169655.1 Acomys percivali
ATATATATATATATATATATATATATATATATATATATATATATATATATATATATATGACAGACACATAATATAATAAAAGGGTAAACTCTATCTTCTCTGTCTATCTGGGATAAGTAACAGAAAGGAGTGTAGATCAGTTGTTCAATACACTATATATTGGGTTCTAAGCTGATCATTTTAATCATGAAGTCTGTGATACTGCTGAAGTTGCATTGAGTTGCACAGATTTTGAGAACTATATATTCTTGGGAAGAGTCAGGCATATCCACTACATCTCAGCCCAAGGCGACCCAGTACCCCTGTGCCAGCTCTTTAACTATATTCTAAGTTAAATACATTTTTTTTTTTGCCTGAAGAGGCTTAAAGGAACCCATTTGTTCCCCTTCAAAGTCAGAGCATACAAAGGCATATCTAGAGGTTTCATGTTGTATAAAGTGTAAGCTTTGGAAAAATGTGCCTTCTTCCTTGTCATATCCAAGTGGAGAGGCCTCTGCTCTCCAGATATGGGATAACTACACACAACCTCCTGCATTTGAAAGGAGAACCCGTTACTCAGCTCAGAGTGCCCATGGAGAGAGCTGTCCAAGGCTGCACCCAGGATGTCCATCAGACAGTTGTTTGCACCTGGATCTGGGGAAGGATAAAGGTCACATAAAAAGGCAGAATCACAAGACCCTCGATGCTGGAGTTGAGTTTTCCAGGCAAGCATCCTGCTTTAATGGGCAGCTGCTGTGCCTCTCCTTCTGGAATTTTCTCATAAATAGGGCTGATGTAGTTGCTGCATTGTACCTATTGTCAGGATTATCATAAGTGGCATGAACTGGAGTCATAGCCCAGCACCTGATACCTCATTGCACTGTCTCCTCCAGTGGGTGACTAGGCCAGGACATGCTTGTTCTTCCTAGTGAGTCAATGCATGGTACAGTGTGCATCACTAGTTTTTAGCATCAGCAGTGGTAAAGGCATGGTTCCTGAGCCACTACGTCTCTGTCTCACTAGCTGTTGGTGATGTTGTTCACAGGTGGTAATTGCCAGCAGTCAGTCTCTGTCCTCCAGTCTGAAGCCCTGACCTCCCTGGAATCTATAAGTGGTTGTTTTCTTCTACTTAATATATTTTGGGCTCAACGCCTCCTTGTGTCTTACCTAACTCCTCAACCCCTCTAAAGGTGCCCCCAAAAGTGTGGTTATGTGGGCTGAGGGCCACACTCCATAGGAGGGCCTCAGGCTCAAATTAGAAAGAGAAATCACAAGTCTTATGTTCTGATAACTAGCGTTGAAATTTTTGTTGAATTGTTTTCACTTGAAAGAGCTGTCTTTGCACATTTGTCTCTTAGCAACAGCATCTGGTGTTCGGCCTATTCCAATAGCCTTGGGTGGACTGTCTTCCTCCTTAGCATGTGTCTCAGAGCTATGTAAAACATTATATTTATAGAGGTGAGGGCCGTCTAGTTGCCTGCTAACCTTTGGCTCTCTTTCTGACTCCGGCTTTATAGTTAGACAATGCACAGCAGCAGATGGAATTTGATAAATACATGGTGACCGGGCTTACATCTTTCAGTCTTCCTGTGCTGGCCATATAGACAGGCTCGTAGTCCCAGAATTTCAAGACTTGTGTGCTTCCTTATAGGCTAGGAAATAGCATGTGTCTCATCAGAGATGTAGAAGGCAGTAGCAACAGTGAGATAATGGTTTAATCACTGGATGTGGGGAACATTTTCACGCAATATCGAATGTCTATTTTTCTGTCTTGTTTATGTGAGGCAGCAGCTGGCCCTGTCAGAGCTTCTTCTCCCCTGTAGATCCTCCAGGAGCTTCTGGAATCCCTGGACTAAATGGGTTTAGCACTATGATGAAGGACCCAGCCTCAGGAGAATGGCTACAAGCTGGGGGAAACAAATACAGACACAAATTTACGCCATTCTCCACGAGCTTATATTTATTTGTCTATAGTCTCTCCCTGTTTACTCTCCCTTCCTGCCTATCCTGCAATGTGGGGATCAGGAACTGGGAGGGGGAGTTGGGAAGGGAGTGGCAACGGAGCCCACATGGAATTCTGGGACTCAGACGCCAGAGAAGAGACCCAAAGGTGCAGATCTAACATTATTGGTCAGTGTAAAGGCCTTTTAAAGGTGAAAGGGCCAGTCAGACTATGTCATACTAGCCTCAGGCACCAATAGCAGTCAATCAAGTTGAGGCTATGTGGGGGATGTGGGGTGGCAAGGTCATCTCAGGAGACTTCTGTGAAGAAGGGGGAAGCAGTCACCACCCTAGCCTCGGATCCATTTTGAGACTTCACTAGTGTGCTAGGAGTCCCTAGTAGATCAACACTGTGTGCAATGGATCAGGACCATTGGAGGAGTCTTTGGAGTCACAGACACTTTATTTGCCATTCTCTGTGGGCCTCCAGAAGGCTTATCTCAACACTCCTCACACTGCAGACCTCATGCTCTGACATGTGCAGCCTTTCTAAGTCCACCTAATTAGCTCTGCCATTGAATGAGGCCAAGACACTGCGCTTGTCCATATTAGTAAGTACATATGACATCCAGATAAGTATAGCCATCCATTGATGAAGTTTTGTCTCTTTGATTAAACCTGACTGAAATACCCTTGTGTTTTGTTTTCTCTGTTCGATCATCTTTATATCTCAGAGGAAATGTTGAATACGCTTATCTGTTGCTCCACACAGAATTCTATGTTTAAACAGCATCTTCACCATGTCTCAGACTCCATTCATTACCAGAAAGTCTGGTAGATGAGAGTATAGGGAATGCAGCCCTTATTAGAGTTCTCTGCCTCTGTCAAGAATCCCTGTGGGGTTTTTGTGTGTTTATTTCACAAACACTGATGTTGTGGAACCAAAACAAAAGCAATCTGGGTGTTCCAAAAACGATGGTTCCCAACAAGTGTAGTAATATAAAGTTCCCAATTTTACAATTATTCATGATGGTGATGATAGTATAATAACAGTAAGCTCTGGCCACAGGGAAGATATGTCCTTTATCCACCAGAATTCCTTAAATAAGGAGTCGGGATGCTCACCTCAGCCAATTACACAAACATAATGTGACAGTGGACTTACTGCCCACCAATGAATAGGCCACATGTGAATGACTTGGTTTCCAAGCTCTTGACCACTAATTGTGATTTGACTGGGCTTATCACATGTGCTACTCACTCCTGAGCCGGGGCTTTCAACTGGTCATTTTGAGTGTGTTTATATCAGACCAGTTATGCTGTCCATTTATAATCACTGATAAGAGTATCAAATTCAAATTAATACCAAACCAACAAGTTTCAGGGAGATTTTGTAAAAAGAACGAAGGTGTTATTGACCACAAATGCAGACAGCTGGCCTCATGCTTAAGAGTGAAGTATGAATTCAAAATGCATAAACTAACCACTCTTCGAAGTAAAGAATCCTATATGGTAAGCTCATATATTAACCTGATAAAAAGCCCTTTAGCTCAGTGTGTACAGTTTGGATATTTACTGGGAGATAAGCCAATATAACAACCAGAAAGTAAGCTCAGAGTTCTTTCAAATAAGAAAAACAAGCATAGAGAAAAATAAAACCTCTTCAGTACCAAACAAATTACTCAGGGAAGACAGAAATAACAAATTTTAAGTCTTTCCTTCCCAGAGGTCAGAGCTAGTCATAAAGAAATTTAGAACATGTCTATCCAGATTCTCAATAAATTAGCTTAACCTTAACATTATTTTTTTTTGAGAAACCCTCCTTCCTGGCTATAAAATATGTTCTCATCCTACCTCCTAATAATTTAGCTGTCAAGGTGACCAGCGAGACAAGAACACTGAAAGATTCTGACCGCCCACACCTTTGCGATTCCACTGAAGTTCATAATAAATTATATAGCAGTCCTTATTATTTCAGCTAAGTATATTTTAAAGTTTTCACTTAGAGGATGTGGCTTGTTGTCTGTTTCTCATAATCACTTATATCCAACTTAATGTAGCATACATGCTGCCAACATTCAGCTATGTTTACCTCTCAGAAAGATGCGGTGGATAGTAAGTGACCCCTTGGAGGTAGCACATTGCTGAGTCATGGTACCAGAAACATGTGGTGAAGTTTGGACAGATACTGAGTACAGGGAGGGTGAGCTCTTTTCTTAACATTTAAAACTGAAATGTACTTCTATATCATAAACTCTCTAAAATTCCTAATAGCCACTTGTGTCTTCAACTGTTACACTGGGGAGGGTCAAGGGTGTCATCTCAAACTCTAGCCATGCTGCAGGAATGAGAATGGAGAAAGACAAGAAGGCAAATGCACACTTGGCTAGACCTCAAGGTCGAGCTGATATGAGGCGTTATCCAATCTTCAGAGGAGTTGGAGACAGGCAAGTGGGGTTGTAGAGCGGGTCCCAGTACCAGGAGGGCCTGTGGGCCATGGACCCATGGCAGGGAGAAGCTGAAGCAGTGAAGCTGACTATGGAGAGACTATCAGGTGGGCTTTCAAAACTGGCACACTGCTCAAACTATGGCACCAGCCAAGGACAATATGTGCAGTAAACATCGAACCCCTACCCAGATCTAGCCAATGGACAGGACATTCTCCACAGTTGAGTAGAGAGTGGGGACTGACTTTCACATGAACCCTGGTGCCCCATTTTTGACTATGTCCCCTGGATGGGGAGGCCTGATGACACTCCGAGGAAGGATAGCAGGCAACCAAGAAGAGACTTGATACCCTATGGGCATATACAGGGGGAGGAGGTCCCCCTCAGTCACAGTCATAGGGGAGGAAAGTAGGGGAAAAACGGGAGGGAGGAAAGGGAGGATACAAGGGATGGGATAACAATTGAGATGTAATATGAATAAATTAATATAATATTTAAAAACTGGCTCAATAGAGTGCTACCCTTGGTCTGCTTCTCCCCCTGGAGTATCCAGGCATGTCGCACACCAGAGTGGACCAAGAGGGAGTGACACTTAGCTGGGGCGGGTGGTGTGCAAGCAGGATCTCAGTCAGGATCTTGGTCAGAGTGAGTTTAGATGAAACAACCTTCCCCTGAGATATTTTTAGTGAAACTGTTGTCTCTGAGGGGTGGGGGTAAAGGCTATATAAACCTTGGGGAGTAGGTAGGGGTTCTCTGGGTGAACAGGTGAGGGGGCATCAGTTGCTAGGAGGTGAGGGGGCACCATTTGCTGGAGCCCTAGGTGCTGGGAATGTTTCATTTGCCTGAAAAATTCCTGGTATCTGCTGGGCATGTCCTTATAAGAAGTGAGGAATTTTAACCTGAAACCTGGCCACCAGGCTATGTGACTATTCAAAGGTTGCAGAGGTAAGGGGTGGTAAAACTACTTACACCAGGACGTGCATGCTCAGAACCACCAGAGGGAACAGTCCTACTCCTGCTGGTCTCAACGTGAGCTCTTTGGGGGTTGGACATATCTCAACCTCACTCCTGCTCTGGGCCGGCTTCCCTGCTGCACATCTCACCTGTCCCACACTAGAGATGACAAAAAATAAATAAATAAGTGAAGCATGTGCCAAGCTATTGTGTATTAGTAATGTGCCCTGGGCAGGTGTGGCTAACAAGTTGCATTAAATGAAATATTTTTCACTGCAGTCATAGCAGGCGTGCTCACTCTGATCCCGTGATTGTTGCCTTTCAGACATTTGTGGGATGAGATTTCTTCTGGTGTCTGGTGTCCTGTGACATCAGGGGCATGCCCATGAATTCTCTGTCCTGTCCTCTTCCACAGAATAAAACAAGCCCCAGTCATTTCATTCTTTGAAGTAGCCTCCTGCAGTGAGTGGCAGGCCAAATATAATGACAATATCTTTTAAGTGATCAGAATGAAAAGCCCTCCTTGCTCCAGACTGTAGTTAAGTGCTTCTCTAGACATCTCTCGTCCTAATCTCCACCCCTCCCCCAAGTTTCTTTTGCTTAATGAGGCTCTGGACTCCAACAGATGCTTTTTCTTTTGTTATGAAGTAGGGAACGGGTCAGTGGCATTGGTGGTAATCAAACAGATCTTTCCCTTCTACTCAACCATGATAGAAGTTAAAGGTGACATTTGTTTTGCCCTCCCCTTCCCAGTGCTTTTTAGCTTTTGCCAGAGTACCTAAAAGTTGGACATTAGAAAATAAAGGCAAGGAAGATGCTCCAGTCAGGGGAGCCTTTCATGTACAAGTATAAGGGACTAAAAGCCCCAAACCCATGTGAAAAAGCAGGATCCTAGGGCATGTATTTGTAATCCCAATGTAATGCCAGTGTGGCAGTGGAGAATGATCACTGGCCAGCCAGTCTAATCTGTTTAACTAGCTCCAGACCACTGAGATAGCATGTTAGAAAAAAAAAAAGAAAGAAAAATCGATGGTTCTTGTACAACTATGAACAGAATGTTAGATTGACGCCAGTCTCCAGATATCATTGGTAGATTCCAGCAAATACACATAGACCCAAATGATCCCCCACAGAGGCAACTGAACTCAACTCTGTCCCCTTACAAACAAGCCTTTCATTCCATTTCCATGTATCCTGCCAGTTGATTTTCACTGGCTTCTATTGCTCTTAGGGCTCCAAGGAGAGACAGACAGCTCAGAGGTTAAGAGCATTGGTGGCTCTTCCAAAGGTCCTGAGTTCAATTCCCAGCAATCACATAGTGCCTCACAACTGATCCGGTGTCCTCTTCTGGTGTGCAGGTGTACATGCAGGCAGAACACTATGTACATAATAAATAAATAAATAAATCTATTTTTTTAAGAAAAGGGGGGGTGTGCTCCAGTCTCCCAATCTCACATCTTCACTTTATAGCTCCCAATATTAAAGTCAAACTCATCCTCCAGAGCCTTCCTGAAACTGAGTCAGACAAGAGCAAAGGCTCAAAGTACAACAGTCAAATCCTCCCAATGAACCTCTCTACAGATTTACCCCATCACAGGGCACAACACTAGACCCATCAAACTCAAGCTCCCTCTGCCAAGACCTCTCCAACTTTTCAGAATCTGGAGGTAGGTGACAGATGTGGCATTGCTGCCTGAAGAACTGTTGCCTAGGTTGTCTGGAGCCTGCTTGGCCGTAGTGACATGTTATCTATTATTGCTGGGAATCAGTAGAAAGAGACTGTATCCCATTTTCTCAGCCTATGGCACTTATTCTTTTGTAATTGTGAAGATGTGTAGATTACTCAGATCCTATCTGTGCATAAAATAAAATTTCATGTCCTTTTAATACCAGAAAATGTTTTTATTCCATGACCTCTATTGAGGAAGCATTTGGTTCAATATAAAGTTCTATCACATTTACTTTTAATGACCTAATTATGGCATTTGAGCACCCACAGGCCTGACTGCTAAAAATTAATAGCCCTCCAAGTCTCTTGAAGTAATTTCAGGGGTTTGCCCTAGCCAGTCTGTCTTCTGTAACTCCCATACCACACTGGGCCCGCTTCCCACTCCTCTCCCACCTGTGCATGCCTGCTGTGCATGATGCCTCAGCCTGGTTATTACTGCTCACCATGGGATCCAGACATGGCAGGCCAGATGCTCTCCAAGCTCCCAGCTCACTCTTGCCAACATCAGAGGTCTGACAAAGGCCAAATTTTTCAGAGCAGACACCAACTTTTTTCCCCTCAATGTGGCATGATTTCTGCCTACCCCAGTCCTCTTGATTAACATCTCCAGAAATGTTTAACCAGTTCTTCTCATTTCTGCCTTGCTCTCTATAACCAACGGGTCCCACATATGGTCCCCTCTGGATGAAAGGCTCTTGGAACTTCCATGAGATGACTTAAAATTCTAATATTGGTCTGGAGGATGAAGCAGCAAGCTTGGGAATGGCGTTAGGCAATGTGTACCTAAGAGGTGACGATTAACACTTTGCTGGTCAAAAAATAATTTATCTGGGCTTTCACAGTTTCCTTACACTATTTTTTTTGTTTGTTTTTAAATTAATTACATCTCAATGGTTATCCCATCCCTTGTATCCTCCCATTCTCCCCTCCCTCCCATTTTCCCCTTATTCCCCTCCCCTATGACTGTTCCTCAGAGGGATTACCTCCCCTTGTATATGCTCATAGGATATCAAGTCTCTTCTCGGTGACCTGCTGTCCTTCCTCTGAGTGCCACCAGGTCTCCCCCTCCAGAGGACATAGTCAAATGTGAGGCACCAGAGTACATAAGAAAGTCAAATCCCTCTCTCCACTCAAGTGTGGAGACTGTCCTGTCCATGGGCTAGATCTGAGTAGGGGTTTAAATTTTACCCCCTGTATTGTCCTTGGCTAGTGCCTTAGCTTGAGCGGGAACCCTTGGCCCAAATCTGCCTATCATAATGTTCTACTTATAGGTTTCTAGGACCCTCTGGATCCTTCTACATTGCTATTCTCACTTGGTTCTCTCATCTAGAGTCCCAATAGGATGTCCTCCCCTCTGTCCCAGTTTCCTGGTAAGGCAAGGCTTTTCGTGGGACATGCCCATTGGGCTAATATGCAGATAAAAGTGAGTATATACCATTTGAGTCTTTCTGCTTCTGGGTTAACTCACTCATTATGATCATTTCCAGCTCAATCCATTTATCCAGAAATTTCGGGAATTCCTTGTTTTTGGGTGAAGACATCAAAGTGACACTTTACACAGATGTTTCACATCTAGGTATGTGGAAACACAGCATCACAAGGAGCTTGTTTTATGAAACATTAATGTGTCAGTGTTCGTGTACTCCTTCCATGCACTATCTTGGGCAGGGGATGGTGTGCACAAACAGCTCCTTCATGGAGAAGGAGCAGAAGTTTGACCTTATTCAGTCTGAGTCATGTTGGAGCGGAGAACTGTTTCAAGAGCTGCACAGAGACCAGAGGCACTGATGCCGGATTTACTCAAGTTAAAAAACGGCATCTACACACCAGCGATGCTGCCCCTAGGGAACACTGGTATGGACACTAAAATAAGCCTGGTAGAACTGTAACTAAGGTTCAATGGGAACAGTCTATCTTGAGCACCAAGGTTGGTTATCTTTCACTTGCAGCCCTTCCTGTACTTAGTAAGCATCATTTGTGTTAGAAGTCTCCCTGTTAGTCACATGAAGAGTCAAATTTTATGCATCTTTCCCAACTGTAAAGCTATTTAGCTTTTTTTGATTTGACATTTTCAGGGGAGAGATGACATTGTTTATCCTGCCACTGGACCCTTAGGGAGAAAATACAGGGGACACCTCCCTGCCCTTAGGTTATAGATGACTCGGGATATCTATTGCTGGCCTTTCTGAAGCTGGTAGTAACATCAATGAGTTGTTCACTACCTACTTTAGCCAATGAGGTTTTAAATTTTTAAACATCAGTCCTTGTGCCTCATTTGCTTACCAAGCAACCTGCAAGTCTTGAAACTATTTTGGACCCAGATGTCCAAATACTGTCTCTCCATATGGACGTTACATGAGCCTGTTTCTCAAGCAGGAATCCTGTGGTCTGCATGAGAAACATACTGTGCGGAATAGTAGGATCCAGGGTCCTGGCTGAGGATAGATACTAGTCAACTCAGTCTGAGAGTTATTGGGCACCCCAATTGTCTTCTTGGTGGAGAGTGAGCCTCTGCCCAGGACATGGCATCTGCCGATTTGTGCTCCTGTCCATTTCTTCCTCTCCCCAGCTTCTCTCCTCATTCACATGGGTGTTTTCCCTTCAGTCTAGGCAGACCCAACAGCATGGCCTGGGCAAGCAGTGCAGGAGTTGGCTTTCTCTAGGAATGATGAGGAAAGTTCTCTGTGGGATAAGGCATAGGCTGGGCATTTTGGGGATAACAAGGAAGCACTGATGATTGCAAACTATCTTTGATGTGGTCATTTCTTCTGGTTGCAATGTGGTGAAATGATAAGCTTGTTGTCTCAACTCTGTGTAAAAATCAGAGACCAAGATTCGCTTATAACTTCAAACCACAGCATATGTAATTATAACTGCAAATATGTGTGCAGGATAATCAGTTCAACAGGGAGCTACAATCCAAGCTCTCTAATAACGTATTACTGGATTTCCTGTTATTTTCTTACTTAGTATATTGAATTTGTGAAAGAGGTTTTATCCTTGGTTATCTAGGTGGGTCCCATCCAGGAGTTTAAAAAGCTCTACTCATAGAACTTCTTATAGGAAAAGAATGTCTGACTATGAATCCATGTTGGTTCTTCCTCTTCTTCTTTCTTCCTACCACTCTCCTCCCTGACTCCTCCTCCATTTCTCCCTGTCCCCTCCTTCATGCTGCCTTCCTGCTTCTTTCCATCTTGTCTCTTGCATTTCCTGTGTATTTGCACATGTATGTGCATATCTGTGCTTGCTAATGTGGATGTGGATGCATTTAGTGTGTGTGCAAGTGTATATGCATGCTTCTGCTATTGAATACAGAAGTCAAAGGTCAACCTCTGGTGTTACACCATTGCTCAGCAGATGTCCACTTTGTTTTTTTGCTTTGCTTTGCTTTGTTTTGTTTTGATTCTCATTGCCCAGAACTGAGTAACTAGGCAACCTGGCTAGCCAGCAAGTACTGGGGATACTCCTGTTTCTGCTCAGACTGAATGTATGAGTCACACTACCATGCCCTTTATTAAGTGGCTGCTGGGAATTGAACTCAGGTCCTAGATGCTTGCACAGCAAACACTTTACCAACAGATCTATCTCATCACCCCTCACCTCCTTCCTTTGACATTGAACAAAAGTGACTCTGAGTGTTAGGGTCTGAGCAGACTCCTTTATGTTGGGTAAGAAATCTCATTGGCAAAAAAGGAACATCCTAGAACACTCTTAATGGAAGTCTATATGGTTTATGCCCTGTTCAAAGTCTTTGGCTACCTAATATGATATCAAATTGTAATTCACTCTTCTCTATATTAAACTTTGATTCAGCCTTTTCTTCACTAAATCATTGGGTTAGGCAATGAGTTAGGGAACTGGGAGAGAAGACAGATTCTCAAGGAGGCCACAGGAAACATCGAAACACTAACCTTTCATGGAGATGTCCAATAACTGCTTGTCACTGCTTAGCTAAAAATAAACCAAAAGTGGAACTCAGGGTCAAAGATTCACCCATCACAGGACTTTAAGCTGACCTCAAAGCTAGAGGGTAAGATGATGGCAATAAATATAATTATCTGTTCTTTTCTGACCCAAAGCTAACAAGTACTAAAAGGTATAGAGTAAGCACAGACATAAATGCAGCTAGCTGTCTCTTATCTCAATACTCATCCTAACTTCTGAGTGACACAGAACATTCTGAACTGACTACAGAGTTAAAAAGTCTAATAGCTAACTATTCTTCAGTAGGCCTGAAAAAAGTGGAGCTAGTCATCCTGGGCAAAGAGTCTTCAGACCCATCTCAATAGACCAAGACTTGAAGTCACCAACCTTTGTTCCTTTTCTGGTTTGTTGGCCATGTTGCTTTTTGCAAGGCTCTCTTCCCCCCACCTCCAACCCTCCCATACTGTATTTACTCAAGACTCTCTTAACTTTTACTTCTGCCCCTTTGCTTCTTTGTCTGTTGTCCAAGGGAAAATGCTAAGTAGTATTAAGGGGTCATTGTTAGGTGCCAGAGAGCTTGAAGTGTGATACCTCATGAGAACTTTGTAACCACTCTATGGAAAAGTTAAATAATCTGTGCAATAATCATTCAACTGGAAGATGAGAGACTGTTAAGGTAGCATCAACCCTGGCCTGCTTCCTGAGACTTGCTGATAAATCCAGCATCTCCTTCCATTACAGAGGGGCTCATCTTGGGCCTAAGACAGCTATTGCAGATAAGAGGGGTAGACTACAAGGTAGCAAAAGCTTTGCTCTCAGAAAGGTCTGGAGCTATGGGAGCCGCTCAAGAGAATGAGCACCTCCCACTACATTAAATGTAAAACAACTCTCACAGGTTTCTTGCAAAATAGAACAAAGGTCAGAAAGTCATTCCTATAAAATGCCAGTAAGTAAATACTTTAGCTTTTCAAGGACACCCGTCTCTAAGGTAACCACTTGATCCTGCTGTTGTTAGCATGGAAGCTTCTCAGGTAGCGGCTGAATGCCAATACAACTTTATACACAAACATCCATATGATCTGACTAGCTGGAGAAATTAAACCAGGCAGTTCACAGCCAGTTTCGTCCAACTTGTTCTGCAGGACAGAGATATTCTGAAAACTCTCCTGAGAAGTCTTTGTAAGGGAGACATCCACCAAAGTTGTAGGGAAGCCAACCTTCCAACACCTGAGACACTGAAGTGGACTTTCCCTGACTTGAGAAGATGGTTTAGTAGTTAATGGGCTTTTCATGCAAGCCTGAGGACCTGAATTCAGCTCTTCCCAGAGCCTGCATAAAGCCAGGCATGGTAGCACTTGATTGTAATGCCAGTGTTATACTGAGATGGGAGGCGGAGTTAGGACAATCTACAGAAGCTTGCAACTCAGATACTCTGGCATATCTAGTGGCTTCTCAAGGGGAAAAAGTGATAGATAAGGTCGCCTTCTGGACTCCATCCATACTGCATGGCATGCATGCACCTGTACTCATTCACAGAACACATGCACTCTCTAAAAACTAGAGTCTCCCCTTCCCCATGCCTTCCTTGACAGTCTTCTTTCCACACCCCACCTTTGACCTTAAGGTAGAAAGCCAAATGCCCAAATAAACTTAGCTTTTGTGTGTAAGAAAACTATGCTAATTTGTCACCAGTAAACTAACAAAGGTCCAGGAATTTGCTCTGTTGAATTGCCATGTTTACTGTGGTCAGGCTAGCTGGATTCAACTGTGGGAAGCATTCCATACACCTAACCGGAGAGCCACTACTGAAAAGGAAAAAAATGATGGAGACCACATCATTTTCTTTAGAAACCTTTGTGACCTTTGTTAAATGAGTAAGAAGGAAACTTCTTGCTCATCAAAATATTTCTTAAGTACATCCAGGTGTCAGTTAATTACAAGGGGGTGTTCTGAGAACTCTGTTAATCAGTCAATGTCATCTCAGTTTGATCATCACACCTCACTCACTCCACACAGCCCTGAAGGCAGTCAAGAAACATAGAAAACAAATAGTAGTGCCCTCAGCAAGGGTGTCCTCTTTTATCAAATATTTTTATAAATAAGTGGCAGGATATTTTTATAAGCAACCAAGAGTATCGTCTAGTCACATACAAGCTAGCAACAAAGTCACCCACTAAGCTTTGTCCTCTGTATATGACTTTGTCTACTACATATGACTTTGTACACTGTATGTGACCTTTCAGCATGCTTGCTAATACAGATATGTCTACAACAGCATTTTCACAGATGTGTGCTTGGTCATGCTATTAATTTTCAGTGGCTACCATGTGACTAAACAATGAGAAATTTTCATCTGTGCTTTGGTGCTGTGATAACCACTCTATGCATGCTCTGTTATTGGGCAAATGTCCTTAGGTAGCAGGTATCTGAATTATTTCAGGAATAAAACATCGAACAGATGATTTCTCATTTGGTTCACCATTCCCTACTTCTCAACAAGTCTAACTTCTTCTGCAAGTTAGTGTATAAATATCATATTAGTCTCTGAATATATCTTTGTATCTGTATGTTCCTTAAAACAGAAACAATAGCCTTTTCTACTTCTCTTTTTACATTTAATGACATTTCTTGGATGTCTTTCATATAGTTTATAAAGAATGATCCTTTTCTTTTTTTTTCCCCTTTTCTTGCATAGTATTCAATTGTAAAACAGTATTATCATTCATCTTCCTCTGTTCATGGACATTTTGGAATTTAATAAACCTTTACTATCAAATTATTGTTTCATGAATATCTTTGTGTGCACATAATTTCCCATGCATCTTTGTCAGCAGTATGAATTCTATAGAACTAAAATTGCCAAGTCAAGAGAATGTCCAGTTTCAAAATTTAACAGTAATTTCCTCATTTTTCATAGACATATGCCAGTTTAGATTCCTGCTGCTGAAGTAAGAGAGGATATAATTTTCTTCAAACTAAAAACTGACTTTTACCAATTTTATGTGTAACAAGTACTACAGCCTCATTTTAACTTGCATCTCTCTTATGATAAAATCTGTCTATGTAGATCCTTCACAGCTCAATACCAGGAGCATCCCATTTTCTCACAGGAGCCTGAATCTTGACTTTTAATCTTGACCTTAGACTGACAGATCCATTTACCAGAAATGTAATATGGCAAGGAAAGTCATTAAGCATATGCTGTAAATATTTTCCAATGGTTTCATCTGTATTGTTACTATCTAATGTTTCTATTTCAGCAATATAATAATTGTTGGATGTTATCTATTTGAATTTACCCATTCTCCCGATTTCACAGAGAGGTTTCCCCTATTCTCTCCTGAAAATACATCCCTGCATATTGTTTATGTTTTCAGTGCTTCTGTTTGAAATACTTATGCATTTAAGATGAATATTGATATGAAGCAGAAAATCAATTTAAAAATCTACTCTCAGTCCCGAAATTAATATTTTTCTCAGTGCTACATCTCACAATATATATTTCATATATGCACTGCCAGATTTTATATGTTTGCATTTATTCAGTTACTATTTCTAGTTTCTAATAAGTATAAAGTCTATTTTATTGTTGTTGTTTTGTTTTAAACACTACCTCCATATGGCCCAGTCTAGTCTGGAGTTGACTATTTAAGCCAGGAGGCCTGAAACCCCAAATCTGCCTATATTCGCCTACGTAGTCCTAGGATTACAGGAATGGGCAACTATTCCTGGGTTATTTATTATATTTTTCATGGCAATTCTCTTGACTCTATTCTGTATTAAACCTTAATTTTGTTTGGATAAAGAAATGTAGTGACTTATTTTCCTTCATTATTGATTGTATGGATGTCTTTTGGTCGGTGTTTATAATTTAATTTCTGTTTAGCCTGGTATAAAATGTTACATTTATATTTTCTCTGACAATGTTTAGCTACCACTTCTATCCAAATCTCTTGAATAATTAAAATCTCTCTCTCTCTCTCTCTCTCTCTCTCTCTCTCTCTCTCTCTCTCTCT
>OU015752.1:91866983-91914647 GCA_907169655.1 Acomys percivali
TGTGTGTGTGTGTGTGTGTGTGTGTGTGTGTGTGTGTGTGTGTGTGTTGTATTCTTCTTGCTCTTACCCCTCACACACTACTTACTTTTTATACTATTTTTATTTAAAATTCCTTTTACTCAAGAAATTTTTACTAATCTTATGATATATATGTGTGTGTGTATGTGTGTGTGTGTGTGTGTGTGTGTGTGTGTGTGTGTGTGTGTTACTTTTCCTGATGTTCTGATACAAGAAACTTGAGACAGAAAGGGTTTTTTCTGGCTTGTTATTTGAGAGAATCATTTCTTTCCAGTCTTGAAGACTTGACTTTGGGCAGGGAAGTCATTCTGGGCCAGGCAAAAGGCTAGCTGATGACATCATGTCTGTACTTAGGAAGCAGAAAATGAACAGAAGGGGGTCTGGGCTATAAGGCTCCAAAGGCCACGCCCAGTGACAGATTTCCTCATGTGATGCTCTATCTCCTAAACGTCCTACACCCTTCCCAATCAGAGTGAGGATCACGTGTTCACACATGCAAGCTTATCAGAGACACTGCACACTCAAACTACAGTAGTAGCTATGCAAAATAGGCTTACTGATAATAAATCACAAAGAAATTTATTTTAAAATGTTTCTGGTATACATATAAGTTTATCATTTATTAAGGCTGAAAACAAATTTACATACTAATAAGATGGATGAGCTTGTTTATTTTTACTGAAAGAATTAAATTCTTTCTGAATATTTGATGCTGTATGACATAGACAACATATTTTAGAATTGATCAATATTTTGGTTTTATAATCATTAATGCCAAGAACACCACTTTGAATAAATACATAA
The DNA here is from genome assembly GCA_907169655.1 of Acomys percivali. Classification (NCBI taxonomy): domain Eukaryota; kingdom Metazoa; phylum Chordata; class Mammalia; order Rodentia; family Muridae; genus Acomys; species Acomys percivali. The sequence continues at coordinate 91,867,806 of OU015752.1, forward strand.
TATAAAATGACAGAAGTAGGTTTAGGACCATTTTAGAAATTGTTGGAAATTCTGTCATATTCCCAAGCCAAAATTCATTTAAGCATTATTTATAAAACTCAAGTCAACAACTCAAGCAGCAATTTTTAAAACCAAATATTTAAACATGATACAATCCGAAGGCATACTAATTTTAGACTTACATGCTGATGAATGACGTTAGGAAAAAATGAAAACTCCTTATTTTCCATAAATAGACCAATATGTTTCTATAAGAACAGAAAGTTTTGTGTGTAAGAAAAACAATACTGTACTTCAGGGACTGGAGAAATGGCTCAGCAGTTGAGTGCCTACTGTTTTTCCAGAGGCTGCCCTTGCAGTACCCACATCAGGCAGCTCAACCACCAGTAAGTCCAGGGGATTCAAAACCATCTTCTTGCCTTGTAAGCACCTGCACACATGTTTACATGAACACTTACATGCACATACACTCTTCTAAATCTTAAAAATAGACTGCTGTCCACAACGTACATTTGTCTCAAGCCTGATCTGAGGTGTTTCAGGTGGCAACGTGCTGGCTTAAAGTTGTGATGTGACAATATGCACCGTGCTAAGTGGGTGCATTGGATGTTTAGAGCCAAGACCTCAGTGCTGCCATTAACAAAACATGGACAAGCACTGTCAAAAATACCTTCAATTCACTGAGCATTTGCTTCTGAATTCATTTATGGTTGGTCATTCACAAACCTTTTACTGTTGCCCACCTTGTTTTCATAGCCCTCTAGACTCAGTATTAAAAACCAGTACAGTTTCATAACCTATAGTTTAGGAAGTTTGAACTTGTTAGATGTAGAGCTTGTTAGAGCTCCTTAGGTTTAACTTCAGAGGCTCTAAGACAAAGAAGTGAGCCCATTGCTTTCCTTATGAGAAAAATAAGAACAAGATTGGTACCTTGTGGTTCATATCTTCTACCCCCAATATTAAGAGTGTTAAACCCACTTTTATCCTGAATGCCTATGTGTGTCTTCTTGAAATATACTTCAGGAGACTCAAGAAATGTCAACGGGATCATGTGGAAACAAAAGCATTTGTCCTGCACGTGGAGGTGGCTGGGTGGCCCTCTTTCAGGGTAATCATTGTCCAAAATGGTACAACACAATGGGGCTGGAAACTCAGATATGGATGTAGACAGAGGATCTCATACTGGGAGTTCAGACATCAAACTCTCTGACTTTCTGCTAAGGTCAGAGGCTAGAAACTCAATCTAGAAAAGTTTGTACAGTAACACAGGAAGGGATTGAATCCAGGAACACTAGGGTCTCCCATTACAGCCTCTGAGTTACCATGCTCAGTCTGTATGTACTGGTGACCAAGGCTAGTGTCTTGAGTCATGGGTTCAAGACAGTGGGTATTAGTCTTTCATGGAAGGCTGATGTTCACAAAAGAAACTTGTAAGGAAAATCCCAAGCGTAGACCCTGAAGAACTTTGGAGGAGTGAACCAGTTGACTCTAGAAAAATAATGTGCTGCCACCTAAGGCTATGGTGGCTCTGGGCCCCGCGCTGCTGCAGAGGGCCATGTATGTATGGGTCTGTATCCTACTGCAGCCATGGTCTGTACTGATGTTCGTGGCCCATGTTACCATTGAAGGCCATGTGGATGACGTTGGTCTGTGCTGGGGCCTGAAGTCATGTTGATGCCCACAGGCAACAGCTGCTTCGAGGCCCTTGTCTGGGTCTGTGATCCTACTGCAGCCGGAAGTCGTGCTCACGCTCTGTGCTGTCACCAGAAACAATGGGAAGGCCTATGATCCATGCTCCCACTGACTGAAGAGGCAAGGAGGCTGCTTTTGCTTTGATATAGATGACTGCTGATGCACAGATGAGAGGTGAGTACATAGAAGGTTTCTGTGACAACCGCTACCCCTAACTCAACCACCTCCTCCCTCCAAAAAGGAGTAAAAGCTTAGACAGGAAGCCATCCAAAAAAAAAAAAAGTCTTAAAAAGTGTGATGGGGAGGCAGAGGCTGGCAGATCTCTGTGAATTCGAGGCCAGCCTGGTCTAAAAAGTGCATCCAGGACAGCCAAAGCTACACAGAGCGCAACTCTGTCTTGAAAACAAAACAAAACAAAACAAAACAAAACAAAACAAAAAAAACAAGCAAAAGTGTAATGGGATGCTCAAGTGTAGCACTCCACAATTGATGGCCGAGGGGCTCAAGAGGAAGGACTCAGTTCTAATTAGTGGGCAGGCACTGAGAATTTGGTCATACTCCGGAGAGTATGTAGACAACAGAAATTGGACTTTCCCCTTATTTTTTGTTTTAGTCTTTTTGGAGCATCACAAGGATGGAGAGGGATGGACATGGAAGGTTTGGGAAGTGAGTATGATCAGGGTGATTGATGTGAAAGTCCCAGATAATCAATAAAACTGTTATGTTAAAAAATAAAAACTTTTCAGGTTTAAAAAATGTCCTATAAATTAGTAGAAAAGATATAAATATTTCATATGTAGAAGACTAAGTGGAAAAAGGTCAGTTGTAGTTGTGTTACATCTACTTGGAATAGGAAAAGTATAACATATATTCCTGTTGTTCTAGTCTAAATAAATTTAACATGAATAGTATACATTTAAGATTCTAGACTATTCATCAGAAATCCAGGATAAGATGCAATAATTACCTATTTTGTTGACAATTAAAAAGAAATATTGGCTACCATTTCTCTACAGAAAGCAATATCTTTTATTTTGATTATTCTAATAAATTGGTCAAGCTAATATGTATACTTCAGTCAATTTGGCCTGATAGATTTTTTCAATAATAAATTTTATATTTTTCCTTAATTGTCAGAAGTAAGAATCAAGTGAATTCCTGGAGGCAGATTCATGTTTTAAAAAATGTTTCAAAGATTTCCTATTGTAAGTCCAGCTATTTTTTCCTTTAATACTGTCTTTATTGTTTATTTTTAACCATAAGGCTAAAAATATCAGTTGTCCACTTTTATTTTTACTTCAGTTAAAATAAGATTAGAAATCTCAAGGGCTACAGTCCTCCCCCTCACCAATTTGTGAATATATACATTATTGTATATAGTTTATATGTATTCTTAATGTTGGGAGCTTGATACTAGGTTTTTGAATATAAACAATTCTAAAAATATCAGTTCATGTGGTAAGGTAGAATTTGCTTGCATTACTATTATGGCTAAAGACTTGGAGGTTGTAAATGAGGACCAATGCTCTTGTGAAGACAGGAGGCCTGCCTAGACAAGCCTGGCTACTTTAATGTCATGTTGCTGTAATTGTCATGTGAAGCTGCACAGTCAGGAAGATGGACCTCAGGGTCTCTCTGGGGGAACTGACACGGTGCAAGAACAGAAATCCAGATGCTGAGATTCCCCAACAGATGACAGATGTTACTGAGGAGATGTCCAATAACTGATGTGAGAATTTTTCTAGGGTGTGTTTTAGACATTACATTTAAAAAGCAAATTCATAATGCATTGTTACTTTTCTGTTGTGATAAAATATCATGACCAAGGCAGTTTATGTATGAGGGCGTTTATATAGGCTTACAATTTCAGAAGAATACAAATCCTTCACAGCAAGGTGACAGAGCAGCAAGCAAGGGGCACAAACCAGAAGTTGAGAGCTCACATCTTTAAAATGCAAGCACGAAGCAAAGAATAAAACTAAACATGGTGCCAGGTTTTTAAAACTTCTGAAATCCTTTCTCTAGGGGCACACTTCTTCCAGCAAAGCTATGCCTCCTAACGTCCATCTCCCCTACCCCGTGAACTAAAATAGAATACCACCAACTGTGGACGAAGGAGTCACATGTTCCAACCAAAGAGGGGCATGTTCATCTAAAATAGCATGAGTTACAAGAACGTCATGATCTATTCATAAGAAATTTCAAGGTACACGTTAAAATACATTAGGCTCACCCTTAGTTCCACAGCCTAGAAAACCCATGTTATATTAGAGATTACTAACTTTACACATTTATGCTCTTAATCTAAACTTCAGAACTATTATCACATGGTCATATCCTATAGACAGCTGTACATAAAGATCTTATTAGAACAGGTTTATGTTTGTGAAAACTCTTTGGTGTTAGTGATATAGTGATAACGTGATACTTTTAGGGATACAGCATCAGTTAATCTTTAATTATCCATAAATCTGTATTGACTACCTGTCCTGACCTAGAATGTAAGCCACATCTTCTCTATACATGGACCTTGTATTTTCCTAACCAAATAGTACTGAGAGAAATGACATTAGATTAACCATGAGCATTCATTCGTAACTAACAGGTAATACATGGCAATGATGCTTGATGTTTATGGTAGAATTTATGTGGTTGGGGAATTGAGTGAATGAGGAAAGATGCTTCAACTGAGACCATGGTTGAGTAAGCCAGCTGTCTTGACAGACATGGCAATAAGAGCGAAGAGCTTTAGGTTTCATACTGACTGACCTGAGGAGCCATGGTGAGAGGAGTGGAGGCAAAAGACTATGAACTTAAAGAAGCCTGGTATCCAAAATGGCTTTTATCATAGCTGGAATGAGTAGGTGCCACTAACTAAATAGTGGGGACAAAGTCACCTAGAGTTATGGATTAGTCAATCAGATGAAGACAGAGAGAGTTCAATGGTCCCCAGTATTTCAATGGTAAAACAGATGGGACTAGAGGCATATGGCTGTGGTCCAGCACTTTCCAAGTAGAAGAGGATCCGAAGTCCAAGGTCTTCCTTGATTCAACAGCAAGTTCAAAGACAGCTTGGGCTACATGAGACCCTGTCTCAAAAATAATTAATTAAATGGTGAATCTTGATGTCTACTTGAAATTGTGAAGAACCAATAAGGAAGAACCAATTCCTTATTGTCAAATACTCAATTCCTGCTTCTTGTATTTACTCATTGTTACAGTTTGAATGTGAATGCCTGCCCCAGGCCCCTTTATCTGAGCACTTGGTGTCCAGCAGCTGGTTTCAGAAGGCTGAGGAACTTTCAGGAGGTTGAATTTCACCAGAAGAATTGAGTCATTGATGGAGATTTAATAGCCAGGCCCTGCTTCCTGTTTATTCTCTGTTTCCTGACTCGGCTCACCATATGACCAACCACCTCCCACCCCTACTGCCAAGCCCTTCCTGCTCTGATGGACTGCATCCCTTCTTAAAACAGGAACCAAACAAACCTTTCCTTCCTTAAAGTACTTCTTGTCAAGTATCTGAGCACAACACTAAGGAAAATGACTAACACATCCATATTTCTTTGACTCTCCTTATGGAGAATTGCCATTTATTCACAGGTAAATTTCTCAAGGTATACGCCATCAAATGAAATAGAAAAGTCAAGTTATACACATGTGGAGCCCACCTTGTTCCTATAAAAATTATGTTATTTTTATTTTATGTTTATTTGGTTATGTGTAGCTCACCAAATAACATCTAAGTTTTATGATTTGGGATCTTCTCCACGTCACTGCATCTTTATACTTTGCACTTATTTAATTAGGGGAAGTGTTGATAAAAATGACAATAAAATTTGAGTAAATAGTCTTTGCTATGAATTTGCATTAAAATTGTGTGCTCATATTTTTCTCTAAATGTTGTTTTCTGCACTCATGAATAATAAGATTGATTTGTATATTAAGTTTTATTTTAGCTCTGTAAGACAGGGTTACAAAGTGTTTTCCCCTGTATTTCCTTCAAATAAAATATAGAGGTTACATGGTCACCTTTACTAGTATTTTTTCTTGTAATTAAATTTAGGATATTTGCTTCAATACTAATACTTTTAGAAAACATTTTCTATCTCTCTTTTTTGTCTAGTATTTGAAGATTTTTGTATATTTTATTTTTCCAATCTGGAATTTGTTTTGATGGTGGCATGATGGAAGGGTCCAGCAGTTCTCCAAACACTTTCTACTAGTAGATATTTTTTGGTTCTGTTTAGGAACCTTCCTCTTTATTAGGAAGTTTTCCATACTGCCCCTGCCTTCCCCAGCCACAGCTAATGCCTGAAAGCACACCTGTCAGAATCCTTCTCTGGTATTTACCCCTAAAGTCAAGAAGCCAAATCATACCCATTTTCATAAAGGAAATCTTAGAGTATTGAACACAGATCTACCCATAGCCTGATAAAGAGAAAAAAGCAGCAGGCTTAAATGAAGATCTACCATGCAGAGAAAGAACAGAGGCTGGAGGATGGGGAAAGTTGTTGGCAGGTGTTTGGCACTCTTTTCTACTGTTCCAGTATTTCTAAGTCAATGATACTGATTTTTTTTTTAATTCACTACCTTTTTTCCTATTTTTTATTAACTTGTGTCTTCATTTTTAAAAGTCTAATTGTGCCTACATTGTGTGTGTGTGTGTGTGTGTGTGTGTGTGTGTGTGTGTGTGTTGTTTATTATGAATCAATTTTATTTCTGTGGTTCTCTAAGTTAATTCTCCTTACTAAATAAACTTTAACCTTTTTGGCTTCATATGTTACATTTTTATCTTTTCTTTCTTTCTTTCTTTCTTTCTTTCTTTCTTTCTTTCTTTCTTTCTTTTGGATATAGGAAATATCCTTCCACTTTTAAATTGTGTTCTTTGGAATTTTCATCAATATAGCACACAAACCTAAATATCATGGAGAACTGGTACTGGAAGGAAAGTCTTTCCCTGTAGGAGCCTATGGGACTGATCTGTGAGAGGAAGTTAGCAATGTATGGAAAGAGAGGCTTAACGGGACTTAGAAGCTTTAAGCAAAGCTTCATTGGTAATTCTGGAAGACCAGAATGGAGATGAAAATGTGAACAAACAGTAAGTTCTGTGCTCACAAGGTTTTGAAAGAGGTTGTCAGGTCTATTGGGGATTACACTAGATGTTATTCATATTATGTTGTGACACAAACTAGTTGACATTTTTTCTGTGTCATAAAACTTCCTGGAAAGCCAAAATCCAAGGTGGTGGATGAGCAAGTCTACTGCGGAGAAATTAGTTTAACTCAATACTCAGGCTGGAACATAGTTATTGCTGGCATCTTTTAGATAAGCTTATAGTACAAACGATAAGCAAAATCTGTTTTAAAAGCTTATACTTTCCCCAGAAAACAATTGGTTGTACATCCTGGAATGAAAAAAGTATGGCTGGTGAAGAGACTAGAACCATTCAAAGAACTCAGATACTTGCCTGTGTTTTGGAATTGGCTACCTTACCTGTTCATCAATGACTCAAAGGTATGGGTAAATTTACTCTTTTGAAAGATTTTGATTTGAGAAGAAATTTCCACAGAACCATGTCATGCAGTGCCAACAACGAGAATATTTGCCAATGCTCAGCCTTCCTGGCATTTGGAAACCAAACAGCTATCATCTGAAAGGTCCAGCCACTACTCAGGCTGTCAGCTGACGCAGGTGATGCTCCTTTTAAAGATGCAAGAGCAGGAAGTTCATGGAAACCTACATCCACATTTTAGTACCAGGTTTTATGGTGGTACTGTGGTCCAAACTCAGGAAACATCTGTGAAAGGCTATCTCTGTTAGAGAACTCCCTGGACGTATCTGTGAGGCATGATCTTGGTTTGGTTACTTGAGGCGGGAAAGCCTATCCACTATGGGTGGCATTACTCCCTGGGCTGAGATCCCGGACTGTATAAAGAGGAAAAAGCAAGACAAGTAGAAGCATTGACCTTTCTTTACTTACTGAGTGTGAACAGAATGTCACCAGACACCTCAAGATCCTGACGCCTTAACTTCCCCACCATGATAAACTGTACCCTGAAACTGTGAAACAAACACAGCCTTTCCCCTTTAAGTCACTTTTCTTAAGAGTATTTTTTATCATAGCAACAGAAAAAGAACCGATATAGATGCCAATGTCTTACTCAAGATGAGAAAGTTTTCTGCTAGTATTTTGTTGAATGTATTTTCCAGTTTACTAAATTTTCCTCTTTGTGGTTAAATATTCAGAAAATATAAACATTTACTCAAATCACTGGATTTCAAAAGTTTTAAATGCCTTCTTCACTCTTCCATTCTGTTTTGAAAGGGATAATACAAAAGGCCTCTCTTCCATTTCATATATTCTCTTTACTGAACAAGCATTTACCTTTATTTTGAGTTTCATTTCAGTGATTCCAGTGTAGTGCTTTTATACGTTGTCTTGATGAACTTTCTTCTTTCTATTTTAATCATTTATCTGGATCCTTTTGTACCTAATTTGGGTTTCCCTATAATTCTTTGAGCTTTTAAAAGTTTTAATCAAACATTTTGCTTAGAATTTGTTGCTAGAGAGCTATAGTATTGGGCTGGAGAGATGGCTCAGCCATTAAAGGCTAGGCTCACAACCAAAAAATATAAGAGAGCTATAGTATTCTCTTGCAAGCATTATATTATACTATTTTTGGCACTCAAACCTTTATTTACTTTAAAGTGATCATGAACTGCAGTTCTGTTTATATGTCTTGAACTCAATTGAATTACAGAATCCTCACTCAGCACATTAAATTTTTCGTATTTCTCAAATGCCTATATTGAGATTGGGATCACATGTCTACTGTTTTTAGTAAGTACTTGGTATCAGCTCTCTCAGGACATCTTTATCTCAAGCGAGCACCACACTATGGTCTTCCTACCATATTTTGATTATGATTAATGATGTGTACATAGAACACACAATTTGTCTCAAGAACAAAGATATGGATATGGACACAATGACCGATAAACACCTTTAACAAGCTGAAAGAATTGTCAAGGAAGCCTAGTGAGATTCAAGACAGTGCAGATACATGGGTAAGGTAGGAAAACAAGGTGGGACTTAAAAGCTCAGCAAATATGCAGGTATAAGTGAGTAGATACCATTTGAGTCTCTCTGCTTCTGGGTTAACTCACTCATTATGATCATTTCTAGCTCAATCCATTCATCCACAAATTTTGGGAATTCCTTGTTCTTAATAGCTGAGTAGTATTCCATAGTGTAAATGTACCACAGTTTCTTTATCCATTCTTCTACTGAGGGACACTGAGGCTGTTTCCATGATCTGGCTATTATGAATAAAGCTGCTATGAACATGGTTGAGCAAATGTTCTTCTTGTGTGCTGGAGTATCTTCTGGGTACATTCCAAGGAGTGGAGTAGCTGGGTCTTGAGGAAGCCCTAATCCCAGTTTTCTGAGATAGCACCAGATAGATTTCCAAAGTGGCTGTACTAGTTTGCATTCCCACCAGCAATGAAGGAGTATTTCTCTCTCCCCACATCCTCGCCAGCATGTGGTGTCGCTTGAATTTTTGATCTTAGCCATTTTGATCGGTATAAGATGGAATCTCAGAGTTGTTTTGATTTGCATTTCCCTGATGACTAAGGAGGTTGAGCATTTCTTTAAGTGTTTCTCAGCGGTTTGATATTCCTCTGTTGAGAATTCTCTGTTTAGTTCTAAGCCCCATTTCTCAATTGGGTTATTTGGTTTGGTGGTGTTTAATTTCTTGAGTTCTTTATATATTTTGGATATTAGACCTTTGTCAGATGTAGGGTTGGTGAAGATCTTTTCTCAGTCTATAGGCTGTTGCTTTGTTCTCTTGACAGTGTCTCCAGCCTTACAGAAGCTTCTCAGCCTCATGAGGTCCCATTTACTAATTGTTGATATTAAGGCCTGTCCCACGAAAGCCTTCACTTACCAGGAAACTGGGACAGAGGGGAGGACATCCTATTGGGACTCTAGATGAGAGAAGCATGGGAGAATAGCAAAGTAGAAGGATCCAGAGGGTCCTAGAAACCTACAAGAACATTATGATAGGCAGATTTGGGCCCAGGGGTCCCGCTCAAACTAAGGCACCAGCCAAGGACAATACAGGCAGTAAACTTTAAACCCCTACCCAGATCTAGCCAATGGACAGGACAGTCTCCACAGTTGAGTGGAGAGTGGGATATGACTTTCTCACATACTCTGGTGCCTCATATTTGACCATGTCCCCTGGAGGGGGAGACCTGGTGGTACTCAGAGGAAGGACAGCAGGTTACGGAGAAGAGACTTGATACCCTATGAGCATATACAGGGGGAGGTAATCCTCCTCAGGAACAGTCATAGGGGAGGGGAATAAGGGGAAAGTGGGAGGGAGGGAAGAATGGGAGAATACAAGGGATGGGATAACCATTGAGATGTAACAAGAATAAATTAATTTTTTAAAAAAGCTTTAAAAAAAAGCTCAGCAAAAAGAAAAATACAAAAGAACCAAGGAGAAATCTTTAAAATGACAAACTCAAAATGGAGTTGACCTACATACCTAATCTATAATCTCTGTAGACAATGTAAGAGCTCAGATACTCTTGTAGTGGGGTCAGCTATAGTGCAGACTACGTGGTGTGCAAGCTACTCAGTTTGTGCTGTTCCTACTGGGAGTCTGCTGGCCTCTTTTGAGTGATACATGGTTTTCTCAGGCATTGATGGTGGTAATAGCTCTGATGGCAAGGCCCTCTGACATTGACAGACCCAGAATGATGAGGGACCAGAAGCACTTGTAGTGTGACCAGTCAATGGGATGTGCTCAGATGCTGTTTGGGGAAAGGTCATGGTAGGAGCCACAGCACACTGTCTCTAGGAGTTCCCATCCCTTCCTGATACCTATGCACAGTTAGGAAACATTTCAAAATGGCAAGGTGAGAACCATATAGATGAGGAAGTAGCAAGAACTGACATCCTTTTGTGCAATTGGCAATGCATGCCAAGAGGTAGGCCTATGGCTGGCACCAGGCTAAATTCTGTTCAGCCTTTTTCTTACACTTATGCATCTGGAGATTGTTAAACCACTTTCACTGGCACTTTATTCTCTTCAACTCTTTACCTATGCAGCATGTGCCCAGAGAGGACAAATACTGTAACTATGAAGCTGCCCATGCCTTCTCTATAGGCAGTATAAGATCAGTGGCCATAATGCTTTCCTGAACTGCATGTGATAGGATCTTAGATATGGTGCAGCTGGCAGGAGCTGTAGCAGCCACATGGTATTGACATAGTCCAAGGTTATACCCTTGGACTCAGACAGCATGCTCTCAGATCTTCTTATTTTGGAAGCATGGTTCTGTCACTCTCCTTCTATATTGCTACCCTTGTCCCCTGTAGTGCTGAACATCAAATTAGATTAGGTAATAGCCACTCTACTCAGCCTATCTCCATATGTAAGGTGGCTATTTCTCATGCCAGTATAGTGGAAATATCTTCGGGGTCCAAGGGGTAGAAATGACACATCAGTTTCTGAGACTTAGAGTGGTATCAGCAGTGAGATTAGTTCACTTCTCACTGGCTGTGGAACTGTCCAGCATACTGGAAGGTGATGTGAGAGCCTTTCCTAAATCAGAACTACTGTGCAGCTCTATCTAAGTGGACTACCAACCTATAAGGACTGAGGAACTTTCAAGAAGCCAAGACACTCAACATTTATAACTATGGAGTTTGCCAGAGGGGTGTTCCTCTCACCCTTACCCCAGTGAAAGGGAGAACCCACCCCACTTTGTTCCATGGTCTTAGCAGAGTGGCAGATGCCAAGCTGTTTTTCTATGTTGTTATTCCATGTCTGTAAACTTAAGAGGTTCTAACCTGTCTCTTGATCACCTCAAAATGCAGTTCTGTACTTACTGCCTCAATTCTCCTCTGTGGAGAAAGTTTGTGAAGGGCTCCTTAATGTCATCAGTATCAATCCTGATCCTTTCTTGCAGGTGTCCTATATAAATTGAAAACAATCGTAGTTGTAGTTGTGCGAGAGGAAATGTCAGATATAGCATGGTGTACAAAGTGGAGTAAGAGCTTTGAAGTCAGGCCTAGGAAAATCTACAAATAATATTCCAGGCAAAAATCAACATGACTTTACTTTTAAATAAGTAAACTTGGAGCACCACTAGGAATCCGCCGGAGTTTTAGATGGGTCCATTAGTCCATTATTGGTCTTGGTGGAAGCATATAACAAACCCTGCTAGTTTAGCAGAAGAACATGATCACACAGACTATATGATAGAAATTTCGGAGGTGCTTTATCTAAAGTTTCAAGACTACACAGAAGTATTGAAGAAGACTCAGAGAACATACCGAGGAATGACAATGAGTTGGCCTTTCAACATCCCTTCACTCTGAAATCTTTCCAAAAGTTTAAAGGACACCAAAGGCCCAGTCCTTATAATGTTCTTATTGATAAGAACAACCTACCCAAGCCTTGCCCAAAGGCTTCCACTATGGGAATGAAAGCCTATGTTAAGAAACTCAATTGAGTTCCTGTTTGTCCCAAGTCAAACTTAGAAAAGACTAACCCATTTCTTTCTCTTCCTCATTGATCACAGTGCTGCCTTCTCCCTGAAGTCAATGGCTTGAGTTTTCCCTCTGCATATCTGCCAAAGAATGATCCTGCATGGAAATTTTTTCTTTTAAAAGAAATTAATTAACACTCTCAAGCCATGAAACATAATTTCCTTTCAATAGATCCTCCACATTGAGGAAGGGAGGCCAAAAATACAGAAGGAAAGAAAAATGGAGAAGGGAAAATCTGCCTTTTTAAAAGTTCTCATATTTATATCACTTTGTTTCTCATTCTTACAGGGGAAATAACAAGAGGTCCTCTGATGAATGTTGCAGATCGCCATGGTTACGGTTCAGAGATGCAGCAAAGAGCAATTATGGTGGAAGAGAAGAAGGAAATGCACCTCTTTGTCAGAATTTCATAGCAGCTGTAACAACACGAGAGCACCCAAATGAATGCAGAATAACTGAAATATTGTGACATGTTAAATGCCAGCACATTAAAAAATTGTATTTCAATGTCACATTATTTAAAACGACAGGAAGCATTAATTCCTGTGGCAGCAGGGAGCTGGTTAGAAGAGTCAGGGTGGGGGGAATGGAACCCAGCATCCACACTGGGAGGAGACTTCCACACTGTGTATGAAAATATGCTGTCAAGTGGAAGAAAAATAGCAAAGTAGAGAATCAATTTGACCTGATATTCAGAGTAGGTGTCACTACCCTAGATCAAGCTTAGTGCCCATCGTTCGAGGACTATCCCGCCTAGGCTCCTCTGTGTAACGTCAACCCCAGAGTTTACAGTAAAGAAGTTTGCCTGATGGGGAGAGTTATTCCACTTTAAATGACAAAGCCAAGGAAGATATGCTCGCTAACTATGTGCTGAGTGTGTTATGCTGTATTTGAGGATGACGTTTCCTGTGGTTAGAGAGGTCTGGGGAATGCTGGGAGTTGTACTGTATAAAGAGAGTTCTTCATTCTGCTTGGGTAGCTCAACTTTATTGAACATGTGTGTGACAGATGATCCCAATTAGAAGACAATCAGGACATTCTAGACCTCCACCCAGTAGTCTATAGATACCATTCTGCCTAAAGCAAGATTGAAGCTGCTACAAGGTATCTGAGCTACAAAGCAGGTGCTTCTGTTCTTCCAAGGCCCTAATGGCTTCATCCTAAACAGGGACTTGTGCTCACCTCACAGCTAAAACACTATCACAAAAGCAGGTTCAAAATCAACTCTGAGCAAAGCCTCACACTCTCAGGCCATTATAGTGTCTCATCTCAATTGTGCAACTGTGTGCGTGCCCCAGAGCTTTCTCCAACTTTTCACTCTGCTAGAAGACAATTGTCAACAAGATTACCATGAAATAGCCCTCACAGGGGAACAAACCTATTTCTAAATGATAACAATAGTGACCTGTGGTTTAGAAAACGCATTCATGAATATACTGTCCTACAAGATTATTGGATGAACTAGGGAAAGTTTCAAAATGTTTCTCTGGGAAAATTAGCAAATACGGCTCAGAACCAGCCATCCCATATGGTTTTAGGACCTATGCCCCTTCCATTACCCGAGAGATATATGCCTTTGTGTATTCTGTTCTATTTGGCTTTGAATTACTTCTGCACATACAGAGTTCAGTGTCTTTGACAGAATAGCATAAAATAGCATCAGTTAAACTTTTAAACTGCTTTTGAGCTCCTCCTCTGTATTTTTGTTGTGTAACAAAGCAGTGCAAAACTTACTGCCTCAAAACAACCACTCAATTTAGCTAAGGAATGACTTTAAGGGCCAAGATTTCAATGAGAACACACTACATTTGTGTCCTTTCTGTTTCCTAGGGAGGCTTCCCATTGTTTCTTAAGGTGGATTGGTCTCAACACAGTGGTCTCAGATAGTCTTCAAACAGGTACAAGTCTTCCAACCAACAATTAAAAGACATATCATCAAATAACGCAGGCTCTGAACTCACAGGTGATCTATTCACTAGGGATAACAAATCTACTCATACTTAGTTGATGGGATCGGCACCAAAATCCATTTCCTTGTCCTTTACACAAGGCTTTGACCATGTTCTAGACACATACAACTAATGATTAATCTTTGTTTAGTGAATAGTTTGTGAATAGTTTGTAGGACTACATGTGTGGGTGGATGCCATAATTTGATGTTGTCATCCATAATGAGTCTTTATCTTGCTTTTTGAGACCAAGTCTCTCCTTGAAACTGTTGCTCATCTATTTGGCTAGATTGGTTCACCAGTGGCCACCAAGGATCGTCTATCTGACTGCTCAGCACTGTGATTACAGGGCTATATGGCAGCCACCTGTAACTTTCATTTGAGTTCTGGGGATTGAACTCAGTTCTTCATGAATGCCCTACAAGCATTTTCTGGACAAGCCATATTGTAGTGTCCAAGATTTCAATAATTTAACAAAGGATTGTGTGGAATTTAATGGTCAAAGATGTTTTTTTTTTTTTCTTGCTCAGATGCAGGTATAATGGTCTCTGGAGTTTAAGAGAACCATGGAAGAACTGGAGAAAACGTCAGCTCTCAGTGGTTCTATAGACATATACAACTGAAGGTTTGTGGGCGTTCTTTGTTAAAAAACGTATTATATTTATTCAAGCAAACCCCTTATCCATTTTCATAGGAAACACTTTAACAGTCCTTCTATTTATAGTCCCTAGTCTGTGAAGGGCCTAAGTGTCATATTACCTTACTTTCACAGATAAATACTACCCAGTCATGTAGGCTGTGATAGAACATATAGAATCGCTTAAATCGAAGTCATTAATCTTATTTTCTAAAGTTTCCCCAAGACTGCTCCCCTCTATAGTCATAAGCGCTGACAAGCAGAGATTAACACTAACTGCTTTACTTTTGGAACTCAGGTACAGCTTGTCTCTTTAAGGGTGGAAAAGATGAAACATTGCTGTTGAGTTCAAACATAGAGAAAAGCACAACTGATAAAGAAATTTGATGCTTTTTTACACCCAGAGAATACACTCTTGTAATCAACACTCATATTCAAAAATAGAAGTTGACCCATGACCCTTGCTTAGTGCACTCCCTTCCCATAAATGGCCATATAGCCAAGCACTGTGGTTTGGATTCTAAACACCTCACTTCTGAGCATTTAACACTCATGGGATTTTCTACTTTTGCCCATTACTTTTCCTAAATTCTTAACTCTTACTTGATATTTATCATATTTCAATGTTTATCGAAATGAGGTGAATAGTGAACATCCATCCAATGTTTAGTTTACAGTTTTGTGTGTCACTATATTTTATGGGTTTTGCTGAATAAAGTCACTGTATTATAAAATGCACATTGGAGCCAGTGCAAGGGTGCGGGGTGGAACTCAGGAGTAGAGCTCATGCCTAGCATGGACAAGGACTTCATGTGGTCCTTGGAACTAAAAGAGGGAAAAGAAATTAAATTCCATGGGCTGTAGGAATAAAAGGACATGTGTAATGTTCTCATCTCAAATAAGCCTCTAAATCATCTGTCAGGCCTTGGGCAAGTAACGTCATTTTTCAGTTTTGTAAATTTTCTTTAGAAAAGTTTGTATTAAAATGTACAAGCCCCAACACCCTTTCACTGAAACCCCATGCTTTGGAGCTGTTTATAGTAACTGTACATTCCTGAAATTCTATATCATGTTTAAAGTAAGTGAGGGAGTACTATGAGAAGTGTGTGTGTGTGTGTGTGTGTGTGTGTGTGTGTGTGTGTGTGTGTGTGTGTGTGTGTGCAGGTGCGCGCCTCTCTGCATGTATATAATGTATGGGTATACTCTGCAGATGTATGTGCATGCATGTGGAGGTCAGAGGTCAAATCAGGTATTTTGGGTTTTTTTCCTTTTCTGCTACTCTGCATCTTATTTTTTAAACAAAGACTCTCGCTGAAAAGGGAGCTCATCAGTTTAGCTAGACTGCTCGCCAACAAACCCCAGGCATCCACCTTTCTCTGGTCCTCACAGTTGGATTACAGATGCATGCTTCAGTGTTCTTCACTTTTTATGTGGATGCTAGGGATCCAATCTCAGGCCCACATGTTTGCAAAACAAAAACAAAAAGAAAAAAACAAAAATACAAAAAAAAAAATGCTGTACCTACTGAGCTGTCTCCCTGAAGGTGATGCCATGGTTCTTGAAAGAAACTCATGCAAAGTTAGAATATTTGACAATGGCAGCATAAAAAAAAAATGGGATTGTTTCTAAATTTATTGTCAAGCTGATGGCTGTCAATCTACTGCTGAATGACTTTCAAATAAATAAATGATGGTGCTGTCAACCTGAGTTAATACGCAACACCAATACAATGATTGAATGGGTCCCTCCTTGGAGGGATTCTTAAAAAGAATAGAATGGGTTGAGGAGGCTATTCGAGCAACTGCCGCTGTGGCATCTGCTGGATTCAGGGACAGCATTGTCAAGGCTTCCTTTGTGTGCTGGGCAGTGGAGTTTCCATAGGGAAAGAGCAAAGACTGGGCTCTAAGACAAGGGCTTCATTTGAGAGCGATAGTGCTTCCTCACCTTATTGTTTGCTGTGTGCTCCTGTCAGATAACAGAACTTACAAAGCATCTTAATTAGAAATGAGGATTATTCTGTACCAAAACCCACTGGACAGCAGACTGCTCTGTGACGGCAGGCAGCTCATCTCAATACCCAGTCTCAATAAGTACTGGACAGTTATTCGTATTGTACTGGGCAAATAAACTGTAAACAGCAGTAGATTTCTCATAGGCCTTCCAATAATTAAATTCTTTTACTTCATATCAAAAGGGTAAATGATAATCAGCCCAAAATCTTTCTTTCCCCGAAGAAGAAATGTTAAAACACAGGAGTACTGGCAACACAAGTGTCCTGCGATCCCAGAGGCATAAGATGAGACAGCTGTTAACAGCATGTGTGAGCTAGCAGCAAAATGTTGAACTGCCAGTATCTGAGGCTGCCATTTGTGAAGTCTGTCAAACCTTAATGTTCCTCCCTATTACCTCTATAGTTAAATGAAGGTTCTCTACCATGTCTGTCTGCCTCATAAGAATCTTAGCTCTGTGAATCGAGGATCACATATCTCTGGTTCTTTCATATAGGCCCAAGACTCAGAATAGTTCTCGGAGTAAAGAGAATACGAGCTATCCCATGCCTCAAAATCCAAAGCTTCACATTGTTTGGTATGCATCATATAAGTATTAAAAAAGTGTCATTATCTCCTAAATCAATTTTTAGTTGGCTGTACAAAGGCATATTGACAGGGATAACAACTGAGGATGTTTTATGGAGGTTCATTTCTGGATGGACCAAAACAGATAGCTTTAAATCGCTGCTAGATTATGGCCAGGTACCATTCATGTATTTGGAAGTCTTTTTGTTGTGCTGACCCATTCAACTTTGCAAAGTGATAGTATTATGGGTTCACTGCTGATGTCAGTGCCAATTACTAGGAAGACTATGGAGGCTTCAGAGACTACTGACAGTCTGAGCCAAGAGAAGAAAGTCCAGTCTAAACACTGCTTGGAGTAGCTGGGGACATCGATACGCCTCTGTCAACTCCACATCAGGGCACTTTTCACTGCCTTTCTCTGCAGTGACTTGACTAGAGAAGAGTTTGCTATAGAAATGTCTTGAGTGTTTCAGGCCTTGCATAGCATGCTTTGCTTCCCTTTTACTCTCCATAAGCACATATATTTTATGTACTTCTTTTTCACTTGCTGTACATGAAACTGGATACAAAGGCTATGAAATGTGGTACCATTCTATAGGTAGCCTTAGGACATATACCACATCCTTCTATAGACAAAGAACTCAGGGGTAAGGGTGAGTGGGAGAATTCTACCTAAACTAGGAAAGTATCCTACTTGCTACAGAGAAGACAAATCTTAGGTAACAAAGGTAACAAAGGCCATTCTATCAATTATTCATAGTAGATGCCACCAAACAATCACTACCTAAAACCTATAAAGTATTAAGAAGTACCTATTTTTTCTCTAGTCATCTACATTATTGCTTCTTAAATTGGTTACCTATCCCCCACAAGGAGTCAACTGAAAGCTATGCTCTCTGTGGCTGTAGGTCACTATGCCTTCCTTTTCCACGGAAAAGGGCACAAAGCACATTATTACTCAGGCCACTATGTGCTTATTATGGGTTAAGTATCACAGTGAAAAAGGTTCTAAAACACAAATGAGAAAAACGTTGCCCCTACTGAAAACGTACAGTTGTTATCTGCTTATTTTAATGTTAACTATCAAGGTTTAACATTTAAGCAAGGATCCTTGGTTATATACCATTGCTTTTAAGTCCCATTCCAGTTAATAATGCTGGACTAAGAATGCTTGACCGGGCCTGCCTTCTCCAGTTTGTAACGCCTTTCTTGACCAAGGGCACATAGAAGAACTAAGCCATGCTGTCTCCAGTAACCATACCACCTGGTCAGCATGGCCAACTTGACGAACTTTTGGGAGAAATCTGCTCATTGTTGATGTCATCCCAAAATCATGCTAAGAATTTCTGTCTGGCTTGTACTGACACTACTTTTGCAGTATTTGGTCAGGAAGGCTAACATAATTTAGACTGTGGCAACTGACTGATCTATTTAGTTTATATTTATGGGTAAAATAATGTCTCTAGAAAATGTTTTGAAATATATGTTAATGTTTTGTTAATAAGGCAAAACTAACACCATGAAGTTTAAGACATGCCAAAGCATATCCATATCTCATTATATCTAATTGTCCCAGGACTTCAAAGTATTCATTTTGACCATCTTCAATTTTAAGTTCTTTTTGACTTCTTAACAAGGAAAATTTTAGTTCTATGCTTAAAACCATGTGACAGTATCCATTTAAGGACTAACTATACACAGCCACTCTTTCTCCTTATCCATAACCAGTCTTGAAAGAAAAGTGGGGCAGAGTATGTCAGACAGAATCATAAATACTTAAAAAAGCAAAATGGGAGGATGGTAAAACCATCCTTGTTTGCCTCTTACATTTTAAAAATTGGATTTGTTCTTAAAGCCAATTTGGAATCCTTTTAACATTTCTTTGTTTTAAATTAATTTATTCAGATTACAACTCAATTGTTATCCCATCACTTGTATCCTCCCATTCCTCCCTCTCCTCCTCCCACTTTCACCCTATTCCCCTCCTCTAGGTCTATGACTGAGGGGGATCTCCTCCCCACTTTATGGTCATAGGTTATCAAGTCTCATCTTGGTAGCCTGCTTATTTTTTCTTTGAATGCCACCAGGACTCCCCACCAAGGGGAGGTCATCAAATATAGGGTATCAGCATTCATGTCCTTTTAACATTTCTAAGCATGACCAATTGAAATTCTACCTGGCACTGTGTGCATCTCAGAATCATATGAAGTCAATGTGAGAATAATCCAAACTCCCTCCTTTAAAGTTCCAGAAATATATGAGAGAGAGAGGGCAGGGGGTGGCACAAAAATGTACGGCTGTGTGGCTAGATATTATATTGTTATATATTATTTCATAGGGTAATGTAGACAACTATCTATTCACCTCAGAAAAAATAACCACAACAGAACGAGACATTTCCAACCAAGTCTAGGTTGGAGAAGCAAATAGTTTATTGGAAGTCATAACAAAAACATTGGTTACTCAGAAGCAGTTTGCATCACTAAAATTTTTTTCTCTAGTGAAGGTTTCAAGAATCATGGAAGTTTCAGTTTTCAAGCTCCTTCCTGGCTTGCAGGTCATTCCATCAGAGAGACTCTTCTTCCAAGAATTCCTCTATTGATTATGTACTTTAGATAAGGACATTGTGTGTGGATTTTGCAACTTCCATGAACTTCCTAGCCCTCGTAAGTTTCCTTAGCTCTCCAAGTCTCAAGAACCTCAGCTGGAGGGGCAAACTTGATTTCCTAGCTGTATAAGAAAATAATTTCAAAGAATTCTGATTTCTGACATGAAAAAAATTACCTTCCTTCCCAGTAATGTAGATAATCTTCTGTAGAGTGCCTTCAGTGATGTATGCAATCCATTGGTTTTTCCATCTGGCTCCATTACTGACAACTGATCTGGTCTCTGTCCTCACAGTCCTCAGTTCTTGCTATTAGAGTACTTCAGTGCTGTCCCACACAAGTAGTGATGTCTGAGAACCGTCCCACCCAGTCATAGCATGTAAGAGATACCAACCACTCTTGGAATTTAATACTCCCTACAAATAGCTTCTATCCACTGAGGGATGGAAACCATAATATAACCATTCTCATGTTCCATAGCAAGATGGAATTCTAGTTCCCACAATACATTGCTCATTAGTATGTCTCTTTGGCTGGTCTTTTCCAGCTATCCCATCCCTACCTACTGGTGCTCTTGGGAAGGCACCCGAATTTTGCCTCAGGATCTGCTTGTGGGAGAACCAAGTGCAAAATGGTGGATCTAGACAAAGAAACTGAGCAAGGGGACTTTCTGTTTCTTTGATAATAATTATTGACGCTCAACAAAGCAAGTTCTTTGATTAAAACATGACCCCAAGAACCCCTGAGGCAAGAAGGTAGTAGTAATAAATTCCTTCCACTTTTGACTCTTGTAGCTTGCTTTTGAGATCATAAATACATTATCTTGAACAGATACTCTCCTTACCCTAAAAACTGTGTAGATGCTTATCAAGGGTTAAATATATGTCCAGGTTCACAGTGCAATATGCCTAGCTTAGTTAGAATATACCCATCATATTCAAAGAAGTGGCAAATCTCATTAGAGAGCCCTGTGTTTTGTGAGCCAAAAATCTGAAGGGTAAGAAAAACAGAGCCCTCAATGGACATCATAACATAGAATACACCATAAGAAACCCATTATTATTTCTCAATAAATGTTTATAGAGGACACTCTTGTTTCCTAGGATAGCCAAAAATACTCATTATTAAGAATCAAGCATATACACATAGGAAACTAAAGTGTAGGATTTAAATATACTCACTTATATCTGCATACTAGCCCAATGGACATGTCCCATGAAAGCCTTCCCTTACCAGGAAACTGGGACCGAGGGGAGGACATCCTATTGGGACTCTAGATGAGAGAACAATGGGTGAATAGCAATGTAGAAGGATCCAGTGGGTTCTAGAAACCTACAAGTAGAACATTATGATAGGCAGATTTGGGTCATGGGGTCCCGCTCAAACTAAGGCCCTAGCCAAGGACAATACAGGCGGTAAAATTTAAACCCCTACCCTGATCTAGCCCATGGACAAGACAGTCTTCACACTTGAGTGGAGAGAGGGATTTGACTTTCTCAAGTACTCTGGTGCCTCACATCTGACTATGTCCCCTGGCGGGGGAGACCTAGTGGCACTCAGAGGAAGGACAGCAGGTCACTGAGAAGAGACTTGATACCCTATGAGCATATACAGAGGGAGGTAATCCCTCTGAGGAACAGTCATAGGGGAGGGGAATAACGGGAAAATGGGAGGGAGGGGATAATGGGAGGATACAAGGGATGGGATAACCATAGAGATGTAACAAGAATAAATTAATTAAAAAAAAATAAAATAAAATAAAAAATAAATAAATAAATAAATAAATCTTTAAAAAGTTTTAATATTTGAAATAAACAAAAATTTAAAGTAGCAAAAAAAAATAAATAAAAAAAAATAAAATAAATACTGTAAGGTAGAATTTTCTCAAGTTTACCTTCCTTACTTTTTTACTATGGTCTTTATTGCCTTCTATTGTCTATTCTAGACTCAAATGTAGCATAGTTTATAGTTTCATATTTTATACCGCAACAATTATTTGTCTAGTGTTAGGGGCATATGATACCATTTAAAGCACTAGACTGTAATGGCAGACACAAAATTTGACTGTTGTGCTCTATTTATATTAATCAATATAAAATCTTATATATGTAAACTAATTATTTAGATCATATTTATCAGTAAGTACTGGGGGATGATTTATGATAATATAGAAAATAACCGGAGGTATAAGTAACTTCAACTAATCTGTTAGGAAAATCTTCAATGAAAAGAGAGTATATAAGTTAAGAGGCAAAAGATTAGACAGTCCACTACATTAAGCTTTGGGAACAGACATTTTCTAGGCAGACAGTAGAATAAGTAGAAAAAGAACTAAGTCTTTGCTGGACATGAGTTCAAACACTGTGGAGAATTCAGTATCTGATGCCTAAGGCACAATGACATATAAGGAAATGTGCAATTCAGATTATATCCCAGACTGATGCCAGTCCAATGAGTGTGCATCCCTATGTGTTGGTATTCCATATAGAAATTTGTGTAAGCATTTAGAAAAGTCTATACTTGCAAGAAAAACAGTAAGGTATATTGAATTATATCCCATAGTTGCCAGCTATGCACTAATATGTCCACATTTGGGAGTGAGGGTCAGTAAACTCATGAACCACGGAAACCATGGAAAACAGCAGCACTCAATATTCTCGCAGAGCTTTGAAAACTTCTGATAGCGATAGTTTGCCATCCAAAATGGAACTGAGGTCTGCTCATTAGGAAGTTCATCACACAACTAAGAGTGGAACGGGCATCAGCTCCAGAAACCAAACTATTGAGCCAGTCCTTGGTTTACACCAGACAAATGCAAACATTCTGCTGGTTCATCATTCCAATGCAGTCAAAATATGGATGTAAACTAGATGCCCATCAAAGGATAAATGGATAAAGAATGGAATACTTTCTAGAGATTTATAAAACAACTTAAAATCCTGTCATTTGGGGCAGCATGATTGGGACTAGGGACACTATACTAAGTAAAACTTCTCAAAGACCCATACTGTGTTAGTTGATTCTCAAGATAATGAACCTAATGTTCATGATATTGAATCTCATATAGTGGGGGGAGGATTTCCTCCTCGGTCATAGACCTAGGGGAGGGGAATAAGGTGAAAGCAGGAGGGAGTGAGGAACGGGAGGATACAAGTGATGGGATAGCAATTGAGTTGTAATCTGAATAAATTAATTAAAAATAAAATAAAATAAAAACTATCACAGTCCTCACTGTGTTTCTTAGCAACCTCACCCACTCCTGAGTGCCCTTAATCTTGTAGCGTGCACTGTACCTCTCAACTCTGACCTTAACTGCACCTCTGTTCTTCCCACCTTTCTATGACAGTGTCTCATTTCCCTCACAATACCTTTTCCCTAGGCCCATCCTGAAGAGGAGTGTTCTGCAGGGTCATCCTAGCTAGTCACTCTTTCTTGTATCTCATTCTCTGCCTTGTTCATATTGTTTCACACATCTATAGTATTTACTAAGATCCCAATCTCTCCGGCACAGTCTCACTCCTACCTGGTTGTTTCATTGCTCCCCCAGTGAGTGGGTTCACAGCGAAATTCACTTCTATCCTGAATGCAGCCTACCTCTACCGTCCCCCTGGGCTTGTGAAGGTCATCACCAAGTCTATTATATAAGTCATCAGTCTAGGCCAGCCTTAAGCACCCACCCCTCTTTGTTCCCTACATCCAGTCACCAAATAGTCCATGTGTTTCAAATTTGAGGTGTTTCAGCCACTTGTTTTCTATTTCATCACCTCACAGGACAGACTAGCATTTGATTGGCTTGCAGTATCGTCCACCTTTGGTTCCTGCTTTAGCTTGTGTTCTTTGCACTCTTTCCAGGACTCCCTACCAAGCTAGAGGCAAAGTATCATATGGTAAATAAATACAGAAGTGAAGGGAATGATACATCTTAAAGTCATATAGACACCTTTTCAATGGAGGGACCATTTATTGAACACCAAAGTGATGCTTCTTGATTTAAGTTGCTTGCAGAAAAGAACATGTCAGAGGAATTTTTGAGTGGGACGTAGAATTTCCAAATTATCTTAACTCCCACATGTTATAAGTTTAAACCCATACAAATAAGTTCAATGCTTTTGTACCTTCTATATAGACTGCAAATAAATCTGTTACCAAGACAAAAACAAAACAAAACAAAACACCTAAGCAATCCTGGATTTTCCAGTGCCTGCAAGGGTGGAGTCCAGACTCCGGGATATTTACTCCCAGGCCAATCCTGACCTGGCGTTTAGTGCTTCATGTGGAGACCAGTTTCACAAAAGACATTTGATTTTTCTCTTTTCTTCTCTCACCTTCCTCTTCTTTTCCCCTGTCTGCTCATTCCTTTTTCTCTTGTTTATAGCTTGTCCTTTTTTTAAAAACAGCAACACAGTGTTTTGTTCTGTATGTTTTATTACGTACCTAATTTTGTTATCTACCTATCCTTCACAGTTGGCTCCCTGTCAGAAACTAACTTTGACCTGTCAGCACTAACTCATGGGATTCTGCAACATTGTTTCCTTAGTAAATTCCATATTATATTTTCTGTTACTGTGTGTTTGACTCTCTAATCTTGGGCAAAGTCTGCCTGTTTATGGTTCAGATCAGTGACATATATTTAATCATATTAAGAGAAGACACTCAAATGTCTCTTAAATATAGGAATTAACACTTTCATTCTCACACCAAGACCTGCCATAGCTCTTAGTCAAGTCTCCATTTGCAGCAGGCCATACCTAGATACACAGAGGCTAAATTACTTGCTAAGCAATGGGAGAGCCAGAATTTATACATAGATGCTTTGGTTCCAGAGACACAGTTTTCATATTATTGGCTGACTCAGAAAAAAAAGAGCATTGGAATTGATTACCATGCGGCCACATCACTAGGAAGTACCATACCTAGGGATTTAGCCTGAGACTTCTGGCTCCACAGTTTATGCATTCAGATCTGCCCTGCTCCTTATAGTTTTAATTGTTTTAAAAGCAAATGCATTTTTGCTCTCTGTGGACCCCGTTTTAATAAGCCCGTTTAAATATTCATAATTCAAATGTAAATTCCCCTGCTACAGCCTTTTGTGATTCACAGACTCAGTGAGTGTCCTCTGCTCTGGGTGGTGAGGACCTAGTGAGCTGACCTGCCCTGAGTTTATCTCACTTCCTGTATGATCAGACACCCAGAACAGACTGCTGAGCCAAGAGGTTAGAGTAATCTGTCAGAGCTTCCAAAATATTAATTGGATAGTAATATTTCTGCTCTATAGGCAGCTGGTTCATAACCTCAGTGGGAAAGTACTAAATGGAGCTTATAAGTGTTTTAATTCTAGGAGA
This sequence comes from Acomys percivali, assembly GCA_907169655.1. NCBI lineage: Eukaryota > Metazoa > Chordata > Mammalia > Rodentia > Muridae > Acomys > Acomys percivali. The sequence goes on from OU015752.1 coordinate 91,893,178, forward strand.
AATGACAATGCTTCAGAATGTCTCAGGAGTTCACTGAGCTGGTCATTTTCCCCCAAATTCAATTCACCAAGCATCTGGGCATCAGTGGACCCCTCAGTACACAATTCAAACCTGTCACTGTCTGGTCTTTCTGTTTTCTGTGGCCCTAGCAAGTTGAAACGCTGCTTTTAATATTCGTGCTTTCTTATTCTCCTTTAATCAAAGTAGTCCTTAATTGGTTTAGGTTGTGAAGGAAATTGCGTTAAATTTTATATTCTCAGTGCCCAAACTAGTGTCGCTTTCATATGTGTTTAATTATCTTCCCTAGGTGAACAGGCGCATGAGTCCTCAGCGTTCACCCTGGCCTCTGTTCTTTGAAGTCGATTTCTATATGTGGCTGACTTGGTACACAAAATTCTGCTTTGGCTTCATCCAGCAACTGAAAGAGCAGGTGCAGAGACCCACAGGCAAATGTTAGGTGGAGTTCGAGGGACTCTGCTAGAGAGGGGTGGGGTCCAGAGGGCTTGAGGGCACCAGAGGGGCTCGTAGGGGCTCACAAATATGGAAGGGGCAACCATGGAGCTTCACTGAGCCTGGACTAGGTTCTCTGCATACATGCTGTGGTTATTAGCTTGGTATTTTTGTGGGACTCCTGGCAGTGGGAGTTGGGGCGTCTCTCATTTCTTAATTATAATGTATTGAGATTCCATCCCAATTGTTATCCCCTCACTTGTGTCTTCCTGTTCCCACCCTACCTTTCTCCCTCTTTCACCCTACTCCCCTCCCCTAGACCTCTGACAGAAGGGGAACTCCTCCCCCACCATATATGACCACAGGCTAGATGTGGAGAGAGGGGAACACTCCTCCATTGCTGGTGGGAGTGCAAACTTGTCTTTCACTTTTTGCCTGTTCTTGTGATCCTTTTCCTCCTGCTGGAGCCTTGTCCAGCCAAGCTTGGTTGATATCACTGGAAGTCCTGCTCTCTTTTGAAGGGAAACAGAGAAGCAGAAGATTTGGGAAGGTAAGGAGGGCTGAGAAGACTGGAGGGGGGCAGGCTAAGGTCAGGATATATTAAATGAGAGAAGAATAAAAAAAAAGAAACATATGTATACATATTCTTTTAATTTCGAAAAGGAATTCTAATATGATCTACTATGTAGATATTCACTGTGCTAGATTATCAACTGTTGGTCTAAAAGAGAAGCTAAAATAAAGTTGGTTATGTTTTCAGGGAAAAGATGCCCAACGTTATGTTCAATTTCCGAACCGAACTTTGAGGTTGAATTAGTGCTTTCCTATGTGTACCTTCCTATGTAACCCCTCTATAAGTCATTCAATATGCAGTGGACCACACGTGACCTCAGTAGCTCAGTTAATGATTTAATATAAACTAAGCCAGTTTTCTGTTTCAAAATCATGTAGCTTTCTCAAGTAGTTCTAGCCCAAATTTCTGTTTTCTGTGTCTCTAGCAAGTTGAAACACTGCTTTTAATACTTATGCTTTCTTATTATCCTTTAATCAAAGTATTCCTTAATTAGTTTAGGTTGCGAAAAAAATTGTATTAAATTTTATATTCTCAGTGCCCAGACTAATGTTGCTTTCACCCATGTTTAATTATAAACTTTATACCTTTCCATTCTCAAAAACGGAGAAACCAGATAAACAACAATAGCAACTAAGCCTAAAGAGTTTCTTACATGAGATGTACCTATCAATGTTTCTATAGCAAATATTAAATATAATCACTGTAATAAACAGATATTGAAGTATATGAGAAATTTATAATCAATGATCACCATTGTATTTTAAATAATTAGTGAAGAAAATATAATCACAGTTTTCTTTGATGCCCTTAATATGTGGGGTAATAGAAGATAGCATGGACCTGCTTAGGACTTTTTTATGTTATAATCTATTGCTTTGGCTTAAGTACATAAAGAAGGTTTAACTATGCACTTCCAAAGGGGAGAAGGATATAGAAGCCTCTTTAATATTTCTGACAAATGATAGTTTTGTAAATATGATTTGCAATGTAAAACCTGATACTACATGAATAAACTCTAAAATCAATTTAGTTTAGTTTATACAAAACATTTACCCATACTTGATTCTGAAATAACTTGGTTTGTGTTTTTAAAAATATTTATTCAATATATTAGATAAACATTTCAAATATTGGTGTTTCTTATATAATACTAAAATGTAATGTTTATTTACTAACAGCACAAGTCTCATTTTAAAAGTTATTAAATAGTTCACAAAATAAGATACATGTTTTCCGTAATTCCCTTGTCTTTTCAGAGTTATTGTTATTGCAAGTAAAAATTGTTTCCATTAGTGACAAGTTTAGCTAGTAACTAAAACAACTGCAAACACTTTTCTTAAAATTGCCATTATATTCATATGGAAAAGAAGTGCTTCATGTGAAATTCACATTTTAGTATCAGAAATAATTCTTAAACATATTTTAAGTGAAATTTCCCTCTACTATTTTATTAAAAATATAAGGAGGTATTGGCATATTTTTAATCCATTTTATTTTACCCTTCTCTACCCAATCCCTTCTAACACCCCAACACCAGGTAGGCTCTGGCATTTATTATCCTCTCTAGAGTGTCCAAAATTAAACAATCTTTAGCTGACAGACCCGTGGCCCTGCCAGAGAACACATGAGACAAATAGTCTGTTGCTGTGGACAGTCTGAATCACCCCCATATCCCACACCTGGGATTAAAAGAAAAATGTCTTTACATAACATAACTGATTTTTTTTAAGACACCAAAATTCTCACTTCAAGGAGGTAAAAAGAGCTACGTTTGGTGTTATTTAATTGATGTGTATAACAACTTTACCTGTCATCATTTTTTTGTGAGTTCAGTACAAATGTCAACACAATGAAATAATCAAGAATGCCTTAGATTTTTAAGGCAATGTTTTAGCTTTATGGACTTTGTGAGCGTCTTGGAGGCCCTCAAGATCCACAACCCCTACTATTTGATGGACTCTGTTACAAGATACACCTAGATCTCCACCTCCACCCCACTGTACTCTGAATTCCATGGAAAACATACCCATTCATAAATCAGAGCAGAAAAGAGTATGTCATGATAACTCCATTGTATTCATATATAGACATCTAAGTGTATAAAGTCTATCTCCAAGTAGTTGGTCATAAATAAATACTATGTCTTCTATAGGTTACCCTTAATGTGTTGCCTCCAGAGCTCTGTAATGCATATGACAGTGTATTTGTCCTATTGTAATAATACAATAGTTATAAAAAAAAAATAAGACATTTTACACATAGTGATGGCTTTCTTGGTGGCCAGAGGCCTACACCATCAGAGAAAAGAAATATGAAAAGTGCATCTGTGTTATGTTATGTTTTTTTTTCTCTCTCCTCTTAGAAATATCCTTGGATTCAAACATTGGTTTCTGTCTTAAAGACCTCATCTAATTCAGTTTCCTCCCTATGCTTAACCTCTAAATACAGAGTGGGGATTAATGTCAGCACTTAGAGCTTGTCAGTGATCACACCTTGTCAAAACCATAGCAGAATATGTATTAATCAGGATTCTCCAGAGGATAAGTGGCTTGTGTGCATCTGTGTGCCTGTGTATAAAAAGAAAAAAAATCTATTGTAAAATCACTGGCCCACACAGTTTTGGAGATTGGCAAAAGCAAATTTGGCTGGTCAGACTATGAGACTAAAAGTGCAGGAAAAGCCAATGCAGTTCAAGTCCCAAATCCTCTCCTAGCACAGCTCCACCTGCGTCCAAGGCAGAAAGTCTCTTCAGCTGGTCAGGCTGGGCTCCGAAGTACTGAAGCCAGTATGCTTGCTCTAAAGCCTACAGATTTACATGTAGACATCATCCAAAGGTATGCTCATAGAAACATACAGGAGACTGTTCGACCACCCATCTGAGTCTTGATCAAACTGACGTATCAGTTACGTCACTGTCCATCTCTTTGTTACAACTTTAGGCTGTGCCCTTGATTTTAAATGAGATCATTGTACTCAATTAGTATCACATCATCAAAGTGAGCCATAACCTGTGGTGATAGAGGCAGACACTAGGGTGATATGTCTTAAGCCAAGGATTGCCCACATTTGCCAGTAATAATAGAAGCTAAGAGAAAGAGAGCCAGTGGTTTGCTTTGCTTTGGTTTGGTTTTTACTGACTGAGAGAGAAGCTGGAGAAAGAAGGAGGGAAGGAGAGAGGGAGAAACAGAGGGAGGGAGGGTGGACCTGAAGATGCCAGTAATATGATTTTGGACCACTATCTGTAGTGGATGTAAAAATGTTTTTGTTTTGATCCCAAGTGTGGGATAGGGAACAGACTTGTGAGAGAACAGGTGATGTTTATCCACCAGAAGACAAACCCACTAGTGCGGGGGCGTGGTTTTTGCCAGCTGAAACATCTTAATACAGCTCTGAGAGGAGATATATATATAGGAGCCCAAAACAGGAGGAGGGACTTTTTGAGTGTTGGTATTGTTTGGCTTTTCATCGGTCCACTTCCAGATGCTCCTAGAGAGAACTGCGCCCATGGAACGCTTCGGAACTTTGGTTTCCAGCTGTTCCAGGTTCTAGCAGCAACTTTGGTTGCATTGCTGGTCTGCTGAAATCCTGCTGACTATGCCAGGTGAATCGCTCCCAGGAACTGAGTCCAAAAAAGGTCTACTCTTCTTGTTCTTTTTTCTCCTAAGGTAGGTGGCTTGGAAGGGAGGATAAACATTAAAGAACCTCAAATAAAGTAGGTTAGGAAAAAGTCGAAGCCTACAGGTGGTACCCAACATGCTTTGGGCATAACGGGTAACAACTTCTGATGTTGTGGAGGAAGATACAGGTTTTGGAGATGTTTCAGGGTGTCAGCAAAATCATAGCTGCTGTTGCAAAGTTCTTTCCTGTTTTATACCCAGAGGGAATTTTCTGTTTTTTCTTTGTCTTTTTACGTATTACATTTTTTTAAAAGTTTGGAAGAAAGACAGATAAGATACAAAAACTGGAACGGTCAGTAAATTCTATACTTCTGGAAAGGACTGCAGAGTTTGGCTGTACAACTGGAGCATTTGCCGGGAGAGGTTGAAGCATTTGGAAAGCAAAAGGCGCCGCCATTGGTAAAGGGAAAATACCTGGTAACTGACAGCCAGTGTTTCCCACAATTGGCGCCAGGCCCTGCTACACAGGCCAGGTGTCCAGAGCACCAGTATGCAGAAGGGGGCAGAGAAAAAAATGGGAAGCCAGAGGGGCTGTAAAGATTCCAGAGGAGCGGGAAAGCTGACAGGCCAAAAGGGCTTTGAAGACAAGTGCTCCGATAGAGGAATTCTTTAGGGCTACACAGACACCATCAGCTTTTCCAGGCTTTATGCAACAATTACCTCTATTTTTGCTGCTTTATTCTACATAGTGTGCAGCCATTAATTGTGGAATGCCTAATAAATGAATATGGTAGTGTATTACCATGTAGCTTAAAGTTTGCAACTAAATAAGCCAAAAGCTTTACTTGAGTACGGATTAATAATCAATCAGGACTTTTCGCAAAGGGCTTGGCTAGCAGGGAGAAGGCTCCTGACTGGGCTGCACTCAGTGACCCCACGTGTGAAAAGAGAGAGAGAGAAAGCTGGGGACTGAGCAAGGAGCCTGGAGAACAGGCAGGAGCACAGTGATATTGAACAGAATCAGCTGGAGACTCCAACAAAACGAACGATGCCAAACCAGGGCGCAGGGTGGAAGGGTCAGATTCGCTTTAGTGAGCTTCCTTTTTTGACTCAGGTATGTGTCCTGGGGAGCTTTTCAGAAAGCTATCTAAGAGTCGCTCAGAGGCTCCCAATGTTTCCTCCTGTAAAATTAGGAGTAAGAAAGAGAAGAGAAAGGAGAGAGCCAGAGGGGTGGCGGAAGAGCCAGTCCTGCTGTCTCTCTGGAAGGGAAAAGAAAGTGTCAGATCGCAGCTGGTAAATAAGATGTTACAGTGAAGCTTGAAAAGCCAGGCTCTCTCTCCTTTATAAAAGGCTCTACCTGTGTAACATGAAGGAGCTCAGTGACAGACACATTAAAACACCATTAAACTGTGAAATAGAACACAGTGTGAAAATAGATTTAACCTTCACAGCGTATCGATCTCTCCCCCGCGCCGTGCCCAAGTTCTTGGACAACTGTTTTATAATAGGTTTTACTTATTTTCCTGTTGCTATTCTGACTTCCTCAGAGGAGGGTGTTATTTTTAAAAGCCCCTGACAGCTGAGAGAAGCAGGCTTGCTTCTCAGGGAGCGCCTGGCCTTGGAATGCTCCCGCCAGCTGCTTCATAAACAGAAATCGGGATTGTGAAAGAGAGGAATGATTTTTTGTGTGTGTGCTGGCTGCTAGGATGACAGACACCCAAGGATGCAGAGGAAAGCACTGCCAGGTTCTCAGCGAGTGTGGGGGAGGGAGGGTTGCATCCCTGAAACTCCAGATAATGACAAAGTTGGGTATCTGAGCTTCATATGACTCCATTTGGGCACCAAGGGACAGGAAGTACTGCTGTCTCCTGAGATGGAGCTTAGGGTTCATTTCTACTTTCAACATGGACTCTCTCTCTCTCTCTCTCTCTCTCTCTCTCTCTCTCTCTCTCTCTCTCTCTCTCTCTCTCTCTTTTTCTCTCTCTCTGAGAAACTGAAGAGGTTATGTTCTCTACACCAAAAACATGTAAGTGGAAATAACCATCATAAGAAATGTGCAGAAGTTCCATGGATGGCACTGTAAAATATTACATCCCAGGTTGAGAAACATACTACTATGAATTGTGAAGGTAACAGATTATGCACAAAGACTTCAAAGATGTAATTAAGTTCCAGCTGGGTGTTTTGGGGGTATGTAAAAAAAATTCTTTCTATAGTATGTGATAAAAAAATATCTATTTTCAATAAAAGGAAAAACATCAAAACATCTAGCCAAAGTTCATGTTCAGAATAGATCTGTAGAAGCTTGGGGGTGGGGGCAGGGATGTCACAATGGACAAAGGTACTTATGCAACAAGTGCGAGGACTTGAGTTGGAATCACAAGCACCCCCATAAAAGGCCAGGCATGGCTGCACATGCTTGTAACCCCAGTATTGTGGGACAGAAGCAAAAAGATCCCTAGAGACCCCTGGGTAGTCAGCCTAGCAAAATGGTGGATTTCTGTTCATGAAGAGACTATGTCACAAGCCAATAGGGGATAGAGTGATGGAAGAAGATTTCTGATACTCTGTTCTGGTTTCCACAGATAGGCACACACTCCACATGCGAAGTTAATGTATATTCCATGGGGTTTCTGGATATGAAGAACAATAGAAGTCGCACCCTTATTCAGATATAAGTAAGATGTCAATTATTTATTAAGGAAATGCTTGAGGACCCACTGTGTGCATCATACTCTCACAGCAGGCATTCTTGTGGATAGGCATGTTCCCTACATTTAAGGAACTTACAATCCAGTGTAAGAGACAGAATGAGAGTAAATACTGATACCTGTACCAGAACTATCTAATTACAAATGACAACATTATGAAAGAAAGGCATGGACTATAGAGAAGCTGCGCCTGGCATGGCAAACTGTCCTTTGTCCAAATTGGAGGATATTGTTCACATGGACAGGTATATAAATGGCATCCTTGTGAGTAGTAAGTTTTAAGGTGAGGTCAATGATGGGAGGGATAAGAAAGTTCTCAACAGATAGGCTGAGTGGTCCTGTCCTAGGAAGACCTTGTCGGTTAGAGGATAAAAAGGAACCCAGTGTTAAGGCAGAACTGCAAAGGAAGATGCGTGATGATAGTGGAGGAAAGGATGGAAGAGAGCCCCACAAACACAAAGTGGAGCCGACTCTCTCTAACTGCAGCATGGCTCTCCCCAAGGAGACCCAAGAGGGAAGTGACAGGACAAAAGCAGTTGTTGGGGTTTTTCTTTCCTAGTGTGTAGAGACATATTTGGAAGCGATTAAGTGTGGTCACAGGCAGGATAAGGAGACTTCAGAAGTGTGACTATCGAGGCTGGGGGCACCAGAGAGAGAGAAAGCAGAGGGTCTTAAAAGGGATTCCGAAAGTAGTATTGATGAGAATTGAGGACAGAGTGAGAGGGAAACAAAAGAGCTAAAATACTGACATTGTTCCATTCATGATACAAAAAAACAAAAACCAAAAAAACAGATCACTAAGATATAAAACCACCAGGAATATGTCCATAAGTATAATCATGAAATTAGCATTTTACAATAGTGGGGGAGAATGGATTATTTATGAAACTTATTTAAGTAATTGGCTAACTTTGTATGATTTATAACAAATCAAAATAAAGTGTTAAGGTATCAGAATTAAAGTGTAAGTCTCAAAATTTATTTTATTTCACTCTTTGTCCTTTTTGGATGTCAAGAACTTACAATATACAATATCCTGCACTCTTGACTTTCTCAGATGGTGAGATATGCTATCTTATGATTTAATTTGTTTGTCTCCTAGCTCATTACTCCCACCTCTCTCTTATTATAGCCTCCAACCCCATTAATTACTAGCTCTAATGTTGGTAATGATAATACTATTGGGGGTTAATGAGAGCTTTAAATGTTAATGCATGGTGCTGTTCTTTTTATTTGGGTTCAGTGTGTAACCCAGAGATTTTGGTACTAAAATCCTAGTTCTAGTAGGGTGATCATGAGAGACAGAAAAACTCCTGAAACGTGGGCGCTGGTAGAAAGTAATTAGGCCATTGGAGGCATCACCTCCAAAAGAACATAGTTCTCCAAGAACTGAATAAGCTACTCTGCAAAGAGCAAGCTTAGACCCCAAGTATCTACTGAGTGTATGTTGGTACGCCATGGTCTTCAGCCATGATATATGCCAGATTGGGACACAGTCAGAAGGCCCTCAACATAGCTCTGCACTGCTAATCTTGACAGTTTCATATTCTAAAACTGTGTAAGCTTAATAGACCTATTTTTAAAAATATACTACCCAACCTTGAGTATGCTATTCCATCAAACAAAAACAAAAAAATAAAATGTAAGAGAAGCCCTTCAGAGTTCCAGGCATTCTGTATTCATTCAATGAATATTACTCAATATAATGTTCATAGTGCAGTAGTTCCATCCAGCAAAGAAATGTCTCCTTATTTAATCAAGAATTTCTTCTACCCTTTTGGTTTTCAAAATGCAGGTATATTCACTGTTAAGCTGAAATTATATTTTGTAGGGTTTTGCTATTTTTAAAATGTTTTTTTGTTATTTTATTAATTTATTCTTGTTACATCTCAATGGTTATCCCATCCCTTGTATCCTCCCATTCTTCCCTCCCTCCCATTTTCCCCTTATTCCCCTCCCCTATGACTGTTCCTGAGGGGGATTACCTCCCCCTGTATATGCTCATAGGGTATCAAGTCTCTTCTCAGTAACCTGCTGTCCTTCCTCTGAGTGTTTCTTTATTTGAATCATTATTCTCAGTATAGACAGATGCTTTTGATTTTTAAATTTTATTTTGAATGCTGAATTTTAAACACTCCTGAGTTAGGAAGTGCACTTTTACACAGAATGCCAAAAAGCAGAATGCATAAGGAAACATTTGTTTGCTAAGAAAACCTGTCACCGTCAATGGATGGATGACAGCCTGGGAAAAAATATTTGTTATATATATGGCATTAAAAACGGCTAGTATTCTAAATATATAAAAAGTTACTATAAAACAAAAAGAAAATTGTCAAATATGGGCAAATACCACAAAGAAAAAGTTAAAAAGAGGGGAAATAGTCATATCCAACAAACATAAATATGTCTTCAGTCTTTAATACAACTAAAGGCGGATAAATTAGTAGAAGGAAGCAGTTTTGTATGATCAAATGTGTTAATTACAATTTTCTGGAGAGAAAGGAAGTCAGTACAGTGTAAATTATGCAGAAGGGGAGATTATTGGCTCAGTTCACAGGGAGATCTTGGAAGGGCTCTCACTGCAGTCACAGGCAGCACCAAGAACTCTCGTTTTAGTCCTTGTCTCTGTTGGTTTGCATCCGACATGCTGATTTTGTTCATTTGGCAGATAAAGTAGCTGTGAGTAGCTCCTTCCAGCCTTCCAAGTTGAATACAAACCAGACGTCTCTTTCCAATGTCTATATATGAACCCCCTGAAAGGTTCTGATTTTTCTTTTGTATCACTTGCTTTTGCTCATCCAACCATTGTAGCTAAGAGATTGACATATGAGCTTGGCTTTGATAAGGGGAGACTGGCCCTGTGGCCATTTGCCAACCTCAGTATTCAATGATGTCATTTCTCTGTTTAAAATCTATTCCTTGCTAAATCTATTTTTCAATTCCTGGAGATTGGCTCATCACATTTTACTCTGAATAACAGCACTCAGCCCCACCTACCTCCCCCTACAGTATCAGCTTGATTCGCCCTGGCCCTATTTCAGTCAAGACTTTTTTAATCGTCAGATGCAAGTGATAGGTCCTCTTTTGTCACATAGGTGGTGACATCTTCTTCCCTATCATGAAGGCCACTGTTAAGATGTCTGGAAAGAAGGGCAAACTAACCACAGGAAAGCTTGGCACATTTACTTGATCATAATTTTATATGACATGGTGTCTTAGTCATTGTTCTATTGTTGTGAAGAGTCCCCATGACCAAAACAACTCTTAGAAAGGAGAGAAATTAGTTAAGGCTTTCTTTAAGATTCAGAGATGAGTCCATTAGCATTGTGGTGGAGAGCATCTCGTGAAAGGTATGGCAGGCATGGTACGGGAGAAGTAGAAGAAGAAGCTGACAGCTGTATCTTGATCCAGGGAAAGACCTGGTCAAGTCATAGGATTTTGAAACCCCAAAGCCCATCCGCAGTGATACTCTTCCTCCAACAAGACCACGCCTCCTATTCCTTCTAACCATTTCAAAGAGTTCTACTCCCTAGTGACTAAGCATTCAAATACATGAGCTCATGAGATTATTCTTATTCAAACCATCACACTTGGAAACCTTCTACAGGAAGATGTCTATTTTATACTTAAATCATCTGAAGCAGAGACAACCGTATATGAATATGCTTGGGCAAAAGAAGTTTGATCTTACAGTGCTGAGTAGGGACACCTGGAAGTTCTTTTGTGTTCAGTTTCTTCCTGTATATAAAAAGATTGGGAAACTTTTGCCTCTGAGTTAAGAGGTAGTATCTTGCCAGTAAAGGTCATACCGTCTACAGGAAAAGGCAAGTAGACTGTCTTTAGGTGCACCTTCTAGATAGAAAAGCATGGAGACAGATGTAGGTTGGAGTAAGAACGTTAATTCTGATGGGTACTTTGGATGGAAAGGAGGCCTAGTGTCTATGGCTGATTGACATCAAGGGAGAATACAGGAGGAACATCATAACGCTGGCTTTGAGGCTTCTTTATCTTCTTTAGTTGTGAGTGTTCAGTGTGCTAAAACCCCGTGCTGAGAGTATCTCTATCTGGTCCTAGAGTTTTCATTCCCTCTTATTTAGTTTGCATTTTGAACAGGGATTCTTGCATGGCTTCATTCACAATGTTACTTTCCTTGGGCACGGAACCACAGATGAGCAAATAACAAGGAGAGCTTTAAAAAAAAAAAACAAAACTTGATTTGATTCAGATTTTATTTTAGAATATGCAGATACACTTAGAAACTTTGCCCGTTTTGTCATGGGCATGACAACTAAAACAAAACAAAACAAAACAAAAAAAAAATCTCCAGGCATTTGAAAGTTGGTTTGTGAATGTTTAAGTAACATTGTTTCCAAAGTTTCCTTGAAAACTCTGAGGCCCTGAGATCACTGGGACCAAATGGAGTTAGAATTATAGGACATGACTGGAGATGTGGGAGGGGTTGTGAGCCTCACTTCTTGCAAATCTCAGGACAGCACTGTCTGGATATCAGCAGAACTTAAAGTACGTAGGGGTAGAGCCCAGTGAAAATAGAAAAACAATTAAAAATATATTGAAAGTAGAAAGAGAAAGAAATCATTCCTAATTAATTCTGGTGCCCTACTCAACCCTAGCTTCTTTGTAATCCTACTGGGAACATCTTTATTGATCCTAGGGTCCTGCAGCAGGCTCTTGATGCTTATCTCAGCATAAAAAGAGGCTCTCATGATGAGCAGTGATTTAATTACATGACAATCACTGCTAACAATGCATGGCGAATACCAGAAACATATACATAGCAAGACTGGCATTGATAAATGCACAGGGGTGGCACTGACTATCAGGCAAGCTCCCGGCTAACACTCCTGACACTTCTCTCATAGGAAATCCTGAATATTTGAGAGCTTATCCCATTGGTTTATATTTGGTTGTTAATGAGAAATGTTCAAATTTTAAATATATTGTTAGAAAAATTCTTTTCTAAAACCTGAAAACCATATGCAGCGTTAAGGATACCCACAAGGTTCTGAGAGAACTTGCCTTGGGTAATCCAGATTCCTTTAGTGTTCATGCCTTGGTCAAATGAGATAATTATGAAAGACCGTCATGGAAGTCAACCACATTTCACACACAATAAGACCCTTCCGGAATAAAATGTAAAGCAAGTTCATACATGTTTATATACTTTTTATGTAACTATTTTTCAGCTTTATTAAGATATAATTGACAGACAAAATTATATATATATATATATACACATATATATATATATATATATGTTTTCAATTATAGAGACACCACAAAATCATTGTCACAGTCTACCTAAATAACATACAAATGGACACATCCTTTTGTGTGTACATGGTGAGGCAGTAGTACATCGTATCTATTTTGTTATCAAATTTCAAATATTCAACACCTCATTTTAGCTATAAACACAATGCTATAGATTCTCTGTAACTCATTCATGTTATAACTAATAGTTTCAGTGCCCTTTGGCTGACATTTCTTATTGCCCAAAACTTCAGTGTCCCTCTGCATCTCTGAAAACTACCATTCCTCCTCTGAGTTTGTGTTCTTAAAATTCTCCATGAAAAAATATTAAAGTGATTGTGAGGTAATTTTTTTCTCTCAGTTTGCCTTATTTCACTTAGTTTAATTTTCTTCCAGTTTATTTGTGTTTTCAGAAATGAAAGATTTCCATCTTTGTGGTCGTATAACGGACTATGTCTTTATCTGTTCATCTGCAGACGATAAATGACACGGAAACTGATAGCATTTTGAGTTTTGTTTTTTTTTTTCACTCCTTTCTGTATGCAGGTGGTTGACTCCAAGGTCATGTGTATGACAAGCATCCTTTACCATCATGACGAACTCACAGCCTCTCCACACTAACATAGCTGTAAGGAATATGGAAAGTGATAACTGTTGTTTTATACTGTGGCTGGACAAATACACAGAAATGGGATTTGGGATTCTATGATGGTGATGCTTTAGCTCCTTGTCAAGCCCACAAGCTAGTTTCTATAGTGACTGTCCATTCTCCTACTCTGAGCAATGGGCAAGAGTTCCCTTTCCTTTGCATGCACGCAACACTTAGTATCTTTTTACTTTTTTCACGATACCTCTCTGTGAGTGCTAGCTGACACCTCATCTTGGTATTGACTTGAATTTCCCTGATTATTACTGACTCTGGGTAATATTTCATATACTAAATGAAAACTTGTACATGTTCATTTGGAAAATGTCTCTTCAAGTCCCTTTCACAGTTTTTAAGTGTGTTTTTCCCTTCATTTGCCTGAGTGGTTGTCTATATTTGTTATTTTCTTTTTTTTTTTTTAATGGAAACAAGTCTTTATTAAGTAACTTTTAATATCAGAAAAATAAAACTCTTATAATTCTCTTTACAGCAAATATATAATATCAGTGCTTTGGCCATCTTAAGTTAAAGGCCATTTATCATAAAATATATGTTTTTAAACTTTACTCAACTTGAATTTATAATCCCTATGACTTCCCTACATATACATAACAAAAGAGTGTAGTAAAATTAGCAAATACTAAACTATATTGATAACTTATCATTCTTAGTTTGTGGTTTTTAGAAACAGTACACACACCTAATATATGTCGAATCCTTGGCTCATTAGTTGCAGTGTACAATGCAACAAAATACAAAACACATGCTTGGTGACATTCTTCCATATCTACAAGACGGTAGCTAGAGATTAGGATTCAATACTGACAATTAACTATCCTACAAGCAATTAGCATTACATCATAATATGCCATCAAGGCAACTTTTTTATACTGAAAAAATCAAAATAAAAACCGTTATTTGTAAATTTTATACGAAATGTAACTCTTCAAGTGGAAATAAAAAATAAAAATTTGTCTATTTACTATTGAATACACATAAGATTTCAATTTTTGTTATACTGAGAAAAAAAGCTCTTTTGTGTTGGGAAAATAACGCTTCAAAAAATGATTAGTAGAAAAACCCACCAGTATAATGGTTTGTCCTTTCAATACCAGCAAATTTGGGAACATACTGAGGATGAAGTTAAACATCCACAGGTGAAATGAACAAGTGTGTTTTAAAGAAATCTTTCCTTGTGATTGGAAATAGGTTTGAAATGAAGTAAACTGATTGGAGGTTGTCACAGCTGCTTTCATGAATTATGCCAAGGGCATTATTATCTCCCTCCCCATCCCCTACATTACTAAAAAATAAAAATATATTTATAATGTGCAAGACAAATATGGATTGAACATAAAATGTTTCACATTTTGATCTACAGTCTAAATATTAATAGCTTGATCAGACTAATGAATGGAATGTTCGCATTCTCAATTTTTCAGCCAATACAGGTATATCCCAAAGCCCATCCAGAAATGGGAAAACCCAGGTGGCCATTTCCACATTCACTGAGGCAATAGGTAGGAATTCACAATCAAAGACCATTGTATTCCTGATCCACTGAACACACCAGCCTTGAGCGCTCTGGGCGAGATGAAAGTCAAAGTAGCAGTTTTTGTCCCAAATTATAACCAGTGATCTAGTAAACTGCCATCAGCCCTATTATTACTAATTAGTAATCACAACGCTTTAAAAAGATACTTGCAATCCTGCAGAATTAGGCAGAAGTTGTTGTAAAATAAAAAACCTGTTTTGTCAAAACTGGCAGTGTGAAGAAGGCAGCACTGGAAGTGTCAGTCATCTGTGATGCCAGGCACCCTCCATAAACTCTTAATGCGGCTAGGCTTTGGGACCCACTGACCACAATCTCAGATTTTGCTCATAGGTTACACAGCCAAGTAGAACTTCAGCTTTAACAACTCTTATACAAGCTATGTCTCTGAGTCTACAAGATAGTATTAATAATTCAAACCAAACTAATAGACAAGAGACCACTTAGGTTTAGTGTTACCATAGCAGCCTTTTATAAGTGTACTAACAACTTTTGCCTAATCCCAAAAAAGCCTGATAACAGTCATAAGAATCCATTAGGAAGTTTACTGGGGTACCATTATACCCATGCCTTTACGAGTCCATATAGAGATATAGTATTTATGTATATATATATAGTTAAGAGTGAATTTGGATTGCCTGAGTAACAGCTGTCTGGCAAACTGGACATGACAGCGTTCTCTTTTCACAGATCTTGTTGGCACATTCCATGCAGAAGAGGTTGTGGCCACATGGAACTAGGGCAGCAATAACTTCATTCTCGAAGCAAATCACACAGTCGTGCTTTCTTCTTGATTCTGGAGGTGAGCTAGAGGGGGAACCACCATTGGAAGAGGAGTAACTATTGGTACCATTAGAAAAAGCAGGGATGTATATTGGAAGGCCAACATGGTTGCCTGTACTAGGTGGGTCGCTCCTAACCCTCCGAGCAAGTGGGTGTTCTATGCTCTCAGGAAATGTAGGAGACAGACGAGGAGTGGATGGCTGACTTCCTCTATGCTGAGTCTTCATGTGACCAGAAGGATCACTCCCAAATCCAGAGAGTGGGTTAACTGGTTCAAATGGAGTCCAGATAGTTTGAGCAGATGTTGGTAAAGAGTCAAAGGCAGGAGAGTCTACTTTAAGATCTTCTGAGCCTACAGATGGTAGTGTATCTCCAAACCAAAAGTTTCCTGTGCTAAATGGACTTGTTGGACTAAAGTCAGCTAGCCTATTGCTTCCAAAATAGTGGAAGTGGAGCCACTTCCTAGAGAACTAGAACTATCATTTCGGTAGTTGGACATCATTCTTGCACGGCTAGGAGGAACTGGGTTGGAAGAGAGCCATGCTGAGCCAAAAGTGCCACCTTCAAAGCTCACGTCGGTACCGTTATAATGGAAATCATTTTTCTTCATTGAGCTCTATGTAATTTCCTATGCGCATGGCGATATGCATTTCTATTTCTTCTCGTGCTCGATCAACATTTTCGGGCATCCCTGTCACTTCAAAGACTGGCTCCTTATCTCTGCTTGGAGTTACTATGTACGTGTGGGTCTGTTGCTGAATTCTCTCAATTGCTGCTCCTTTTGGTCCAACCACTAGCCTACCACACGATAGGGACCCCTGACTTGGACTGTGGTTTGACCAGGCCGATTAGGACTACACGATAACCCTCCCAGCGCAGGACCATTTTTGTTTCGAGATGCACGAATCATAGAGAAGTGTTCTGCAGCTGAGAGGATTTCTCTTTTGGCCATGGCAACATCTTCTTTCCGTCCAGTGACAACAAAAATGGGCTCTTCACCACGAACAGGTGTCTTGATGTACGTGTTTGTCTTGGCTCTCAGTGCTTTAATTTTACAACCCTGGCGTCCGACAATCTCGGCGACATGCTCGGAACTGGGCACGGGGACGCACTCAGTGGTGTTGACACTCTTCCTTCTCAGCAGGGCCGCTTGTTCTCCGTTTAGGGCGGCAGCCGCGGCCCCGCCACCGCCGGGGCCATAGGCGTGGGACAGCCGCCATCATGCCCTGGGCATCGTCCCCTCCGTACAGCACCCCTGCCGCCGCCGCCGCCGCCGCCTCCCGGGCATCAAAGCCTGCGGCAGGCAGCAGCACCGACCC
The DNA here is from genome assembly GCA_907169655.1 of Acomys percivali. NCBI lineage: Eukaryota > Metazoa > Chordata > Mammalia > Rodentia > Muridae > Acomys > Acomys percivali. The sequence continues at coordinate 91,910,101 of OU015752.1, forward strand.
CAGGGGCCTGCCCCGGATCGGCTGGGTCTGGGAGGCGGTGGCCGCGGGCGGCGACAGCAGCAGCAGCGACGGCCGGTCCTCCTCCTTCAGCAGGTCTCAGTCCAGCTCCGCTTCCTCCCCCTCCTCTTCGTCCTCCTCCAGCTCCGCCGTCTCGGAGGTCGCCGGTCGGCCCGGCGGGGCGGTCTCCTCCGGAGCCAGCCTGGCCGCCCGCCGGGCCTGGCACTGCGCCGCCGCCGCCGCCGCCCTGAGCGCGGGGGCTCCGGGCTCCGCCGGGCTGGGGTCGTCGAGGCCTAACGCGGCCAGGCGTTCCCTCAGCAGCAGCCGGTCCACTTCTTGCTCGGGGCTGCCGCCAGGGCCAGGGCCGCGGAGCTGCCGCTCGGCATCGCGGCGGCGCGCTGTCATTGGCGGCGGCGGCGGCGGCGGCGGGCGCATCAGGCGCGGCGGACAGCGGGCCCCATGGCGGACGTGGCCCGGGCCCTGCTCAGCGCGCAAACACCTTTCCTGGGGGAGGCGGCCCCGGGCTGAGGAGCGCCAGGGCCACCGGGGAGAGCGAGGGCGGGGATTGTTATTTTCTTATTGCTGTGACAAAGTCAAGATAAGAAAGGAAGGATAGGTTCTCAGTAATGGTTTATGGGGGCACAGCCCATCTTAGAGAGGAGGCACGGAAGCAACAGCGTGAGAAGTTGGTCACATTTAATTCTTAACCAGGTTGAGAACAATTCTTGCCCCCAGGATGCCACTCCATGGGATGGTAGTACTAGTGACAGAGTTCTTTATCTTAGTTAAGTGTCTCTGGAAACTCCCTCATAGCCATACCTTATGACTCTCTTAGCTGATCCTAAATCTAGTTGAGTAGACATTGAAGATTAACCATCACAAGTTCCTCACACACTGAGAGATTAACACTTTAGTGAATGTATGATTTCCAAAATCTCCCATTTATTTTCCTGGGTTGCATTTTGATTGTTTTCAGGGCTTAAAAGTTTTAATTTAATATTATGTTTTTTATTTTAAAATTTCATCTTTAATTTACCATAACTTGTTTAATATTATTTATATTACTTTCATTTGTTTACCTTCATGCCATAAGCCAAAAACCATTTCCATGATTGATGTACAGAGCTCTTTCTAGGGAGCCCCTTTTCCATTCTAGAAGTTTTAAAGTTTCAGGTCTTGAATTCAAAGTCCTGATACACTATGCTTTAGCAAAGAAAATTGTCACTTACACCTTTTGTATCTAATAGACAATTTTCCAGCACTAATTAGTAGCGAGAATGCCCCATTCCTTTGCATTCCTTGGAGGGTTTCTCAAAGGCTCATCAACTGCATGTTTTGGTTTATGTCTAAGGTGTCTACTATCCCGTGGCTCCACGTATTTGTTTCTAATGCCATACTGTTTGATACTATAACTATAATATACTGAAAATTTCAGAAATCCCCAGATTTGGTCTTGTTCAAATTGCTTTAGTTATTCATTCTTATTAAATCTTTTGTGATTCAGTAAAAATTTTGTGATTATTTTTGTTCCTATGAAAAATCTACTATATTAATAGTGAACTCATGGAATATGTGGGCTAGTTTGGGTTGTATTGATGTTTTAATTATATATTTTTTCCAACATGTGAGCACATATCTTTATATCTTTCCATTTATTTATATCTTCTCTAATGTCTTTTCTCAGTTTTTTTTTAAGGTTTATTCTATCCTTTACCTTCTTAGTTAAATTAATTCCTAATTATTTTCTTTTAATACTACTGATATTTTCCTAATTTATTTTTCAAATAATTGTTAGGACAGGACTTTGCTGGAAACTGATAAAAAAAAAAAAAACATTTCTTTTACATTTTGTGATTTAGTATAATAACATCACGTCCCCTTCCCTTTCCTCCCTCTGAACTCTCCCGTACAGCTCCCTGCTTTCTTTCAAACTAATGACCTCTTTTGTCATTTGTTTGTTATATACATATATTATATACATATATTCCCCAAAATACAAATACAACTTGCTCAGTCTGTAAAGTTCCTCACATTTATGTTTTCAAGGCTGATTTTTTTTTTATTAGAAGTCTTCCACCAAAATTTATGTGTCTATAGCAATTATGAAGGCTGTTGAGACCTATGTAGTAAAATTTAGGTATTATTTGATCCATTTTTCTTTCATGTTCAGGTTCATAACTAAAGTTATCTCTCTTGATATTAGGTCTAGGAGAGAGCTAGTTTTAATAGTGGCCTCTGGAACATAGTGGGCCTAGTATAGCAATAGAGCCAGTGCCTAGACACAGATGGGACAATTCAGCTGTGGTGACTGAGATGTCCTTTAAAATTAGATCCTTGATACTCTTGAAGCACTTTGGTTTAGTGGGGTTAACTTGCAACTTTTTATGTACGATAAAGGTTAGAATTTCCTTACCTATCAGTGTTCTGATAATCAGTGAAGTGGCTAAGTGGGGTTCTTTTTGTTTTTTGTTTGCTTTTTATTGTAATAAGCCAGGGGTAGTGACAAACATCTTTAATATCAGCATTTAGGGAAGCAGAGGCAGGCAGATCGCTGTGAATTTGAGGACAGCCTGGTCTACAGAGTGAATTAGAGGACAGCCAAGGCTACACAGAGAAACCCTGTCTCAAAAAACAAACAAAATTGTAATGGCACATTATCCAACCTTTACTAGTGATATCTGCATCAAGAGGACGTTTCATTAAGTGGCATAAGACACACATGCAAGCACATTCACACACACACAGGCAGTGTTTCACTTATATGTAGAATTGAAAATAGGAAAATATGGGGGCAAGGGTATGGGAAACTAGGGTTTCTTTCCCAAGCTTGGGTGCAGGGGGAGCCAGCGGGAACATGTAGGTCAAGAGTATAAAGCTATAGCTGTAGAATAAATGATAGGGAGCTAAGCCTAACAGAAGGACTACACTAATTATACCATTGTGGCTACAGTTTTCCAAAAGAACGAATTCTTCATTCATACATACATACATACATACATACATACGTGTGTATGTGTAGTAAACAAATGTTTTGTTGTGACAGTTCAATGTATATATTGCATATATATAAAATATATTATCCAGCTAAAATTTAAAATGCATTGTATTTTAATGTGTTCATTTAAAATGTTTAAATCTGCTACCACATAAAGAGAAAAAGGTAAATTATCATCTTAAATAATTATAGAGGCAAATTATCTTGAATTTGCCATGAAACTTTTCTATAGGGTGGCCAAGTATTACAATGAGTTATTTTTAAGTCCAAACCAATCAACACAGGAGAAATACTAATAAGTGAATTCATGGCTCTATGTTCAGTCATTGCTTAAAGACTGAGCTTCTTTACGAATGAGTGAACTAACACATGTTAATTAGCATGTTAAAAAAGAACTGTATCCATTTCTGTGAACCTGCATCTAGCCTGTAACTCATGGAAATTAGACAGGATAGAAGATCATAACAACATCAGAGTGCTGTGGGTCAGCATTGTCTGGATGACCGAAAGCCAGGCAGGAAAATCAATCAGCTTCTTCAATTAGTGAATTTTATGAAAAGTGTGACTGTAATTGCTTAAAAGGTACTACGATCATATAAATAAATAAAATATATCGATTCAATCAGAATGGGACTCAAGTCACAAATAAGAATATGTACTTTTACAAAAAGACTCATGAGAGTCCTGACTTAAACCTGCTTATTGTGTGACATGAGATGCTAATGGACCTCCTTTTCAGCTGCAATTCTCCACTACACTGAGTAGATTGAGAGCAGATTAAAGTAGACTGTCAGGCATTCAAATCTCTTCTCCAAGCGAGCAATGTGGCAATGACTAAAGTTCCAACTGGAAAAATTCAGAATTTCACATCTGCTCAGTTAACAAAAACCTGGTGAATACCACCAATAGTTTTCTAAGTAGGGTGAACTAGTGTACGCAGTAGCTAATAGAAGCAAGAGAGAAAGATGAATTCAAAGCACTCAGGACTCCTGATGAACTTCCATCAGTGAACCTAGCTGATAAAGGTTTAATTTGTAGATTTCTCCTAGCTGTAACTGTTTTAATTGAGAGAACATACTATCTTTGCAGAGCACACCTTGATAATTCCATACATTTAAGCAACGTGTAAGAAAGTATTTGAGTATATGAGTATTTCTACGTTTTCACTCAGTCATTTTTATGTGTCCAGATTCCATGCTCTCCTTTTCTCGCCACTGAGAGCTGCATTATTGTTTTAGAGATGACTCAATAAGCTAAAAGCACCACTGGGTGCGTTGGCAGAAGACTTAGGTTTGCTACTCAACTCACACTTAGTGGGTCACAACCACTTGTAGTTCCATTTCCAGGGGCTCCAATGCCTTCTCTGGCTTCTGTGAGCAACAGGCATCCATATGATACATAGATTTACATGCAGACAAATACTCATGCACATAATATAACAATAAGCTTTAAAAATAGAGAAAAGAAAGCAATCACTAGCCAGTGTGCTCCAGGAAAATACAACAAATTCTTCCCTGTGTATTTTGATACATTTGTGAGAGTCATCTCTCCAGCC
>OU015752.1:91914657-91935288 GCA_907169655.1 Acomys percivali
GTGTGTGTGTGTGTGTGTGTGTGTGTGTGTGTGTGTGTGTGTGTGTGTTAATGCCATATCATTGGTCTGTGGATAGTGTTGTAGTTAACAGGGGAACGCAAGTATTTTTGTAGATAATAATTTTATATGCTTTATATACTGTCAAGTTTTTGTTTTCTATGATCGATGCACTTTAAGTTCCATGAGTAGCAACCCATAGCAACTCTCTGTCTTTTGCCCACAACTATACCCAGTGTATCAGACACCTTTTACTGAAGAGATTGCTTTTCTTCACTGTCTGTTCTTGAAACCTGTATCAAAAATCAGTAGACTGTATAAATATGGATTCATTTTTAGATTCTCTATTTGGTTCATGGCTTTCTTTCTTATGGCTGTACCACGATGTTTGGATTACTGCAAGTTACTATATGTGTATAGGAATCTATTGTGTTGGGGTTGTGAGCCTCCTTTCTTTTGGTTTATTTTGTTTTTGGTTTTTTGTTTTTGTTTTTTTTTAAATCAGGTTCTCACTATGTACTATGTAGCCTTGGCTGACCTACAACTCACCATGCAGACAAGAAAGGCCTTACATCCTCAGAGGTTCACCTGCTGGGATTAATGATGTGTGCCACAACTTTTTTCTAGATCATTTCAGTTTTCATATGATTTTAGGGTTGGGTTTTTTTTTCTGTAAAAAAAAAAAAAAAAAAAACGTATTGGCATTCTGATGGAAGTTGTACTAAATCTATTTTGGGTTGTATTGGCATTTTAGCAATATAAACATGGCAGTTTATTTACACATTTTTGCATCTTTTATAATTTCTTCAGTGTTTCATAAATCTGATTATGCAAATGTTTCAATTTTTAAGTAAAATTTATCCCAAGTATTTTCTCTCTATCTATGATAGCATTTTAATGTTTCCAGCAAATTAATTATTGGTATATAAGTTGCTGCTTGTACTGCATGATACTTTTATATCCTATACCATAGCTGATTTTATCCAGCTCCTAGTGGCATATTTAGGTTTTCCTGTGTGATGGTTTGAATGAGAATGCCCCCTATAAGCTCATGTGTTTGAATGTTTGGTGCCCAGTTAGTGGAACTGTTTGGAAAGGATTAGGAGTTGTGACCTTGTTAGAGAAGGTGTGCCACTGGCAGTAGGCTTTGGGGTTTTAAAAGCCAATGGCAAACCTATGCCCTCTCCCTCTCCCTGTCTCCCTCCCTTTTCCCCTCCTTGTCCTTCTCCCTCCCCCTCTCCCCTATTGTCCCTCCCTCTCCCCTCCCATTTCCCCCTCCCCCATTAACCCTCCCTCTCCCCTCCCCCTCCCGTTTCCCCTCCCTCTCCTTCTCCCCCTATTGCCCCTCTCTCCCTTCCCCTACCCCCTCTCTCCCTCCCTATCTGTCTCTCTCCCCACTCTTCTCTCTTCTCTCTTCTCTCTGCAACTCCTGGATTATGTGAGTGAGCTTTCAGCTACTACTTCAGCCACCTGCTTCCACGCTCCCCACCATGATGACAATGGCCTACCCCTCCGAAATTTTGAGCAAGCCCCAATCAAAGGCTTTATTTTAAATGTCAGCTTTGACATGGTGTCTCCTCATAGCCATAGAACAGTCACAAAATCTCTGTGTATAGACATTCATTCTACAAACATGAATTTCTTAACTTCTTCCTTTAACTTCTTCCTGGGAATACTCTGTATATCTTTTGCTTCCTCAATACTTCTTACAGAGACTTTCAGTATTATGGGAAATAAGAGTAATGAAATTTAACATCCTCATCTGATTTCTAGTCTTAAAGAAATGCTTCTATTTTTTCTTTGAGATGTTGGCTATGCGGTGTTTGTACAAACCCTTTATTATTTTGAGTTATATTAATTCTATACTTAATTTGCTAAAAATTTTTATAATCAAGGGATGTTATCACATTGTTTTTACATCTATTAAAATTACCATATGTCTTATTCTTCATTCTAGGGATGTGTTATATCATGTTGATTGACTCACATATGTTGGAATATCCTCTAATTCTTGGAATGAATCCCACATGATCATGTCATATTTCTTATGTGCTATAGAACTTGATTTGCTAAGATATTGGGAAATTTTGAATCTGTGTTCATCACATGGTTATATACTTTTGTTTTCTCTGTTGAGCATCAGGATAATTTTGGACTCATAAAAAAAATCCTCAGTTCTGATTCTGAAATAATACAGGCTAATAACACTAAATGACTGAGCAGTGTGTGTATGTGTGTGTGTGTGTGCATGCATTCATACTTATGGATGTGTGTGTAGTTAGGGATGTGAGTGTGTACATGTGTTCCTGCATGTATGGGCATATGCATATATGTGTGTAGGTATGTATTTATGCATGTTTGCATTTGTGTAATACAACTATGCATATTTTACATCTTATTTCATCTTACTGCTGAGACTATCCTTAAATCAGTCTATAATGACAGTCCTTGAGTCTTTTTACAGCTTTTCTCCTGGCTTATTCTTTATCTAAGTATATACCCACTCCTGCTTTTGTTTAGTTTTGGGTGGATGATGTGTGTTGGCTAAGTCTTTCATGTTCAGTTTATATATAACTTTATTAGGGAGGTAAGTTTCTTAAATGCAGCATGTAGTTGGGTCTGAGTCTCTTTTTATTCATTTACCCAATCTGTATATTTGATTTATGAATTTAATAATTTCTGTTGCATGGTATTGCTGATAAGATGAGCTTCTTCCTGTCATTTTGTAAGTTGTTTTTGATTATTTTGTATATTTTGTGGTGGTGGTGGTGGTGGTGGTGGTGGTGGTGGTGGTGGTGGTGATGATGATTTTCTGTCTTTCTGGGGTTATCTTCTCTTTCTCCTGTATGTGCCTATCCTAGTAAATTCATATAATCGTATATTTTCAAAGTGGTGAATATTACCCATCATGTCTTATTTGAGACTCTTCTTAAATCTCATAGAGATGGTTTGGAAGTGAAGAATTCTTTTAATTTCTTCTTATTTGTGTAATATTTTACATTTCCCCTTACTTTTTTAATGGCAGTTTTTCTGGGCAATGTAGTTTTGTTTTGTTTGTATTTTTTTTTTAATCTTATCATTTTAATGATTTCATCCCATTCTCTTCTGGTTTGTGTTAACTTGGTTGGAAAATCTGCTATAAGTCTAATGGATGTTCTTTTTTATATGCTAGCTACTCTTTAGTTATTTTTAGAAATTTCAATTTGTCTTGTACTTTTAAAATTAGCTGTACTATAGCATTGTGGTGGATTGTTTTGGTTGACTATAGTGTTCACTCATTATTTCAGTTTCTTGTATCTGGGGGTGCAGAATTCTATAGATTTAGCAAGTTCTTGGTTAAAAGTTTTAAAACTACATTTCATAGCCCCTTCCTCTTTCTTAACCGTCTGGAATTTCTGTAATGTGAATATGTATCCATTCAGCTGAGGTTCTGATCTTGTAGGCTTTCTTTCTGCCCCTTTTTCCTCCCCACCCATCAGCATCCTTTACATATCTTCCTCTTCAGAAGTTCTTTTGATTATTTTGGTTGTTGTTGTCATTGTTGTTGTTTTGTTTGTTTGTTTACAGAAATATTCAATTTCACTGGTAGGCATTTGTATTTATAAGATATCTTATTTGTCTATTTTAATGATTCCTATTTCTGGTTAATTCTTTCACACCCTCATTTTTTACATTTTTCCTATTGTTTGTATTTTTGTATCTCAATGAGTTTCTTTTGGATCATTGTGTTTCATTCTTGTTCAGGCATTTCATTTATTTCTTTAAAATTGGGATGCATTTCTGTAGAGTTCCTTTGTTTTGTGGGCCTCTCATGTCTCTTGCCCTCAAAATTATGGCTGTTCATTTATTTTGTTATTTGCCTCCTCTGTTTTTATAAATTAGTTGTTGTAGGTTTTTTTTTCATATAAATCAGTATGAGTAGGCACTTTGAGGTTGGTTTGAGGCAACTGTAAAATCATAGCCTTTCATTTCCGTCATCTTTGAATGATGTCAGCAGGACCTATATTTGTTTCAGCAGTTCATGAAGGTGCTTGTGTGACCTTCCTATCATGTGCCAATCGATTCCACATAGGTGAATAGTAATGACCCTAGGTCTTGGGATTCATTCTGTGGTATTGGGTGTAGAGGGGAATGTGTGCAGATCCCTTGGAGAAAATACAAAGAAGTCCAGGCATATGCCACCATGAGCTATGGTTCCTGAGCTACAGAATATGAATAAGATATCTCAGGCCTGTCAGGTGGGATCTAAGAGATCCATGGTCCTTAACATCAGAAACCACTATTGTGGAGCCATGAGATAACAGGACCTTCTCTGAAACTTATGGGATTGGAATCTGTGTAACTGGGTAACTGTGAACGTGGGGCTGTAGGATACCAAAGGGGGAAATAGTTATCCTATTTCCTCTAACAAAACTGTGCTTGATTGGGGAGCTTGTAGTATTATTGGCCACTCTTTGGGGGCTATGAGTGATAACTTCTCATTGCCCTAATGAGTAAAAACAAGTGGTATGAGTGTTTCAGCTATGAGGAGCTCAGGTTCTATGTTGCAGAGCTGTGAACCTGAGGGTACAAAATCTGATTAGGGTCCACTTCCTCAGTCATAGCCTTTTCACTTGTAACTTCGCATAGTAGAAAAAGTGGGCATTTTTGTTGTTGTTGTTGTTCCATTTACTAGTCTTATTTATAAGAACTCTATTTCATTACCTAGTCACACTAATTTCATGAGAATGTGAATTTTAAAAAATATTATAGAATAGTTTTTAAATTTGCCATATGATGTGAACATGCATGTGTATATATATATATATATATATATATATATATATGTGTGTATATGTGCATGTTACAGTTTTATAGAAGGAACAGAATGTGCATGACAGTGTCCTGAGTCATTCTATCATCCAGTGCTATTGTTTCCACACTAGAAATGAAGGATTTGGGTCTTTAGGAAGGTAACTCTGTAGTTCATTCATAATTAAATGCCATGGTACCGAAGACTAGAATGGAACCTTCATCTTTCTGCCTCCTGGCTTTGTGGCCATCAAACTGGCCGGAGTAATTGTCACCGACTAATCCATAGCAGCTGGAGATGGGGAAACTTCTTTCCATTGCCACATAAGCCTCATTTGGTGTCCTGCAGAGCTCTGAGCTGTCTCTCCTTTAGATCACCCCATTTGAGACATGCAAAAGACCTATTGTCTGACACCAGAGAATACACAGAGGTAAAAAGACAAAGCAGGAGAAAGAGACGAAATAGGAGTGAAATTTTAGAGATCACTGGGATTTTGGAGAGACACATGAAATTACAAACTCTACAATATCATAAAAAGTTTTAAGAACACATGTGAATTGCAACTGTAATACTCCCAGGAGGCTATGGGTTGTCGAAATTGCTGCTGAAAACTAGGGGTGTGGAGAGCAAGCATTCCTTATTAGCAAGAATGAAGCACTATTTGTTGTGGAAAATTTTCATAAACAGTAGACAGAAGTAGACAGCGCAGCCAGTTTCTAAGAAGCCACTGGTGAGTTGCAAGGGAAAAGACTAGCAGGAAAAATCATCAGTAAAATGTCAGTCATTCTAAAAACGCCCAAATCTAATAGTATTCTGCCATGCCTAAACCGTGGGTGACCTCTTAAATTCTTCTCTCATGCATTACAACCCAACCACAGTTTTCCTTCCCTTCACTTCTCCCAGCACCCCCCCTCCCATCTCGCCTCTCCCTGGGACCCACTCCTCATTAAAAAAAAAAGGAGCAGGCACCTAAGGATAGCAACTAAATATGACAAAGTAATAAGATTAGGCACAAACCCTCATATCAAAGCTGAGTGAGGTAACACAGTAGGAGGAAAAGGATCCCAAGAGCAGCAAAAGAGTCAGAGACACCCCCACTCCCACTGTTAGGTGTCCCCCAAGAACACCCAGCTACACTATCATAACATATATACATAGGACCTAGCTCAACCCCAAACAGGGTCTGTGATTGTTGCTTCAGTCTCTGTGATCCCCTAGGAGGCCTGTTTAGTTGATTTTGTGAGCAGTGCACTTGTGGTATCCTTGACGCCTCTAGCTCCTACAATCCTTCTTCTGCCTCTTCTGTGGAGTTTCCCTGCCTCCACCTAGTGTTTGGTTGTGGGTCCTAGCCCAGTTGTCATCAGAGAGGCATCATCCAGGAACTGAAGAGAGCAGATGCAGAATCCTTCAACCAAACAGTAGGTGGATAGCTCTCTTTTAATGATGCCTACAAAAGCAAGCTCAAATTCTTAAGTCTAGTCATACAATGTCAATTATTCAAAAATATTTTATAGTTGACTACAACTATGATTCAAAGTTAAATGGTCATCAATAATGGCTAAAACATCAAAATGGCTATAACAGGATCCTCATTCAAAAATGTACATTATGAAGCTGGAGCTGGGTAAATGGCTGAGTGGGTGAGTAGAGTGTTCCCAGCTCAAGCATAGGAACTCAGGTTTGATTCTCCAGAATGCACATACTACAGTGTATAGCAACACAAGCCTATATCTCAATACTTATATGCTCAGATAGGCTACAGAGATGGAGAAGTCTTTGGAAGTATTCAGGCCAGCTAGCCTCGAAGATGCTAAGCAAAAGATGAGGACCAGTACTCTGTTGTTCTCTGCTCTCCACACTTGCATAGGCACTCCTACATACATACACACAGATGATCACATACACACACATATATATTTATATACATACATACATATATACATATTTATACTCTTACACACCATAAACATGCACAAATAAGTTATGAAGTTTAAGCTTGAGGCCAGTGAGTAGAGGAGGCAGTTACTGAAACAAACAGACGTTTGTGTTATTTCAAATGAAGAAGATTTAGTGATGTCATATCACTTTAAAACTGTTAACTTACTGAAAAAAAAAAAGAGGAACTGATGGGCTTAAAACTATATTTGTAAAGTGGTACAAATGATAAATGCTAGTAAATCTAGTCAAAAAGAGGTTTGCTAAGGTTGTATGCTAACCTTATCTGACACCATTACTACTGATGGGGAAGACATGAAATATAAATATGCTTTATATATGTAAATACACATATACATAGCTATATATATATATACATACATACGTATCATATCTATGATACGGTCATGATGAGATGGCAGAGAGACAGAAGTATCCTTGGAAGCTCATTGACCAACTAGCCTAGTGCACATGGGGCGGGGAAAAGAGACAGAGACAGAGACAGAGACAGAGACAGAGACAGAGAGACACAGAGACACAAAGAGAGATAGGGACAGGCAGAGACAGACAGACAGACACTCACACACACACAAAGACACACAAACACAATGTGAAAATGATGGGAGAAAGATTCTGTTTTGAGACTTTTTGTGTAGTTGTAGCCCATGTTCAAAAATTGCTGTTCCTGAGGGTGACTATAAGCACATCCAAGGACTGCGGATGTCTGAGCCAACACAGTCACTGATGTGCTCTGCCTGCGCAGAGAACTCCCACTCCTAATGTTAAATATCCATTAAATACTACCTTCTTTTTGCTATACCAGGTCACACTGCAGATGCCTCCTGTCTGTACCAGGCCTGAGCCCAACATGCAGCATGAGTAGAATGCATGGAGCTCAGCAAAGAATAGTCCACTTGTTCTCAGTAATTTAGCCTTTCGTAGGAAGGGGTTAAATGAACAAAGTAAACCCAAATATTTAACAATTTAGCAATGTTTAAATCATAGATGATGTTATGGTGTGGATGCATACTTTCTCTGCTATGCAGTTAAGCAAATGTGTGGTTTTTAGTTTTTTGAACCAGTTGTTTTGGTGTAATAATGAGCACATGTGAAAGAGACAAGATTGTATCCCAATGAATACAATGAATGAAAAGCTGACATCTCAGGATGTATCAGGCATAAAGAGTAGCATAATAAAATCATCCCAGTGAGAGAGAGAGAGAGAGAGAGAGAGAGAGAGAGAGAGAGAGAGAGAGAGAGAGAGAGAGAGAGAGAGAGAGAGAGATGGCTGGAATAATGATGCATTGCTTTTCTGGCATTGAGTGCCTAGTGAGGTTGAGATGCTGGCAAGGTGTGGAAGGCACTAAAAGGAAAATGAGCATTTCTTTGAAAACTTAGATTCTTGATATTTTTACTCATAGTCTTGGATTCATTTTTTGGAAAGAGGTAAAATTATAAAAATGATGAGTATATATATATGTGTGTATGTGTGTGTGTGTATGTGTGTATGTGTGTGTCCTGTGTGTGTTTTTATGTATGTGCATGTGCCTGTTTGTCCTTTGAAAACTACTTCTTCCTACAGGAGAAAAACATGATGTTCTTTATGCACTCAACAAGCCTTGTTGCTGGACAAATGTTAATGTATGAAAATGTGTGTGTGTTGGGGTGGGGGGATGAAATGAATCACACGTGTGAGAGATAAACTCTCTAGCATGCCATGTTTTGTTATCACACCTACCATCTGTAAAAGCTGAACCTTTCTGGACTACATGAGATCCTGAAATTTGATCAGCCAGTTAGCTCATGATAAGCAGCAGATCAAGCAGCGTTTTTGTTTCTGAGTGTTGTCCATGCGACACAGGGCCCCAGGCTTGCTAGGCGAGTGCTGTGCCGCTGAGCTACATCAGACATGTCCCCCGCCCCCATGCAACAATGCTACTTTACAGTTTGCTGTGGATGTCTAGATAGGGTAAGTCACTTTAATAATCCTGATAGTAAATATCTTCTTAAAATGAAATACAATTTGTGTTAGTGGTAGCACTAAATATTCAAACACAGTAAGACCATGGTAAGAACCCTCTGGTTTATTGTTTAAAATGACTCAACCCTCACAGAAATTTAAAATGTGCATTTTTATTGGTGAATGAAAATACATTCAAAATATAAGAGCTAAAGCTGAAGCTCCTTTCATGGTCTAAATATTTCTGATTGGCCTCAGTTTAACTGTGAAATGGGGATGAACCCATTCTATTCTGTAACTTTTAATAAAACCAGAAGTGTGGATATTATATCATAAGTTTGCAATGCAACAAACTTCATAAAGTAAACAAGCTTATGAAACTTGAAAAGAAAGCAAAATAGTAGAACAATTTATACCCAAGAACCTAGTCATAGCCTCAGTCACTTAGCCTCCCAACTCTGCCTTCCAACTTCTACACTCCAGGGGTAGTTTTGCCTTTTAACTTTAGGTAACTGAAATCACACACATTTTGTATTTCTTTATCTTTGAGCCTCCTGGGCTTGACATCGTGAAGTGGATTCATATTGCTACATGTAAAGCAGTTCAGATGATTTCTGCCAACTCCATTTTACAGTTACAATTCATGTCTCAACACATATAATAAAGGAAGTAGGTCTTCTTATTTATGAAAAAGGCAAGAAGAGGCATTATGAATAGCTAAAAACGTAGACGTCCCTTTGTGCTTATGTGCCAAAGAGTGATCTTGTGGGAATGGGTACAAGGCTTATGTGATCAACTTCAATAGAAATTGCACAGTTTTCCAAAGCAGTAGCATCGATTACATTCCCAGGCAGCTGTTTTTATACAGTTGTGTTTCATAATTTCAATTTGTATTTGTGTGATAATTAAAAGGTATTGACCAATTTTTATACTTGTTAGCCATTTGGGTAGGTGCTTCTGAGAAACTACCATTTTACATATTTCTTCTGAGATATGTATTTGACTTTTTATGATATTCTGTATAACAGTAATTTACTGGACCATATATAAATATAATATAGGCATTAGCATATGGCATATAATAGTGAGCAAGAATAGAACATAATAAAGATATTTGTCCTTTCATTTTTACTCATTTTGAAGAAAAGTTTAATTCTAGTCTTCTTCAAAGCATTAATGTATTTCCTTTTAACTAAAATTTTGTTTATAGCTGACATTTTTGCTTATTACGTGGTATAAAGATATTTTCTATTGTTTCTTTCTCGAAGTTTAATTTGCCTTCCATGGTTAGATCTGCTAAACTGATATTTGTCTGTGAGATAAGGGGTCAATATTTTACTCACATTAATATTAAAATAGCCCAGTACCATTTCACACAAAGACTTTCTCCTGTGCGCTAAAAAGATACAGCCTCTGAGAGTGCTTGGCGACTATGTGGATAGCAGCAGCAGCAGACAGGTTCTGACTTCTCTATTCATGAATTTTGTGCCCATACCATGTCATCTGTTAATGCTCACTTTTACAATATTGCCTTGTCTATTCTTGAAACCCCTACATTTCCTTATAGTCTTAGAATCAGCTAATCAATTTCTGCATTATTATAATCAGAAGTCTTTTGACGCATATACTCAATTTTCTAATTTATGAACCCACATCATATATTTTCCCTCCTGTTTCTGTGTAATGGCTTAAATATGTTTCACTCTGCATATATGCTAATGGGGGAGTCTGTTGAGTACTTTTCCACTTTTATAAAGTTCTTGAAGTTGAGAATGAGGATTATATTTTCCTTATAGCATGTGCAGGTAGATCTTATACTTCTAGCTGTGTAAAATCTAGGCAACCTTGTACAAGATTAGTGTTTTTTCATCTTAATTTTTAGAAAGAATTCTAAAAGTTTTTTTATTATGTTTATCATTACTACACTGACTTTTGATGGTCCCTAAAATATTACTGTTGCATGTGGTAGAACAGCCGTCATTTCCATGTAAGGGAAGTTCAGCAAGCTTCATGCAAAGATGAACCTGCTTTAAGCCCTTGCTCTGATACTGCAGCTTTTGTTGAATCGTCTATTAGTTGCTCAGCATCCTTTCAGGAGGCAGTTTCAGCTGCTCTGTCTCCATAAGTGTGAGATACACAAAGGCAGGAACACTGTGACACAGATCCTTTCAGATGCTTAGCATGCTTAACCTATGGATGCTTTTCTTTCTCCTGCTAATAGGTGAACAGGGAGTTTATGACCCAGCAACATCTTTTAGAATCATCTTTGATTCTAATCAATGCCTGTGGTGTGTGTGTGTGTGTGTGTGTGTGTGTGTGTGTGTGTGTGTGTGCGCGTGCATGCGTGTGTGTGCCTTTCTCTGCCTCTGTCTCTCTCTTACACACACACACACACACACACACACACACACACACACACAGTTCCCTCTACTGAGGAGCCCAACTGTTCTATATCTGTTCCTCAATCTAAACTAGATTTACATTGCTCCCACATACTAAAGTGGCACAAAGTCAGATTTTCCCCAAATAACCAAGTCATTCTATACATGTTATTCTGTGTTATCAATTTATGTGCTTGTGTTCTTTTTATTAAATTTTTTATTAATTTATTCTTGTTACATCTCAATGGTTATCCCATCCCTTGTATCTTCCCATTCTTCCCTCCCTCCCACTTTCCCCTTATTCCCCTCCCCTATGACTGTTCCTGAGGGGGATTTCCTCCCCCTGTATATGCTCATAGGATATCAAGTCTCTTCTTGGTATCCTGCTATCCTTCCTCTGAGTGCCACCAGGTCTCCCCCTCCAGGGGACATGGTCAAATATGAGGCACCAGAGTTCATGTGAAAGTCATACCCCACTCTCCACTCAACTGTGGAGAATGTTCTGTCCATTGGCTAGATCTGGGTAGGGGTTTAAAGTTTACCACCTGTATTGTCCTTAGCTGGTGCCTTAGTTTGAGCGGGACTCCTGGGCCCAAATCTGCCTATCATAATGTTCTACTTGTAGGTTTCTAGGACCCTCTGGATCCTTCTACTTTGCTATTCTCCCATGCTTCTCTCATCTAGAGTCCCAATAGGATGTCCTCCCCTCTGTCCCAGTTTCCTGATAAGTGAAGGCTTTCATGGGACATCCCCCTTGGGCTAGTATGCAGATATAAGTGAGTATATACCATTTGAGTCTTTCTGCTTCTGGGTTAACTCACTCATTATGATCATTTCTAGCTCAATCCATTTGTCCACAAATTTCGGGAATTCCTTGTTTTTAATAGTTGAGTAGTATTCCATAGTGTATATGTACCACAGTTTCTTTGTTTTTTTTTTAATTAAATTTTATTATTCAAATTACATCCCGATTGTTACCCCCCCAGTTGTATCTTCCTGTTCCCCCTCCCTCCCTCTTTCACCCTATTCCCCTCTGCTAGGTCTGTGACAGAGGGGACTTCCTCCCCCCTCATATGATCACAGCCTGCCTATCAGGTCTCATCCCAGGTAGCCTGCTTAGCCTTCCTCTGAGTGATACCAGGACTCTCCACCAAGGGGAAGGGATCAAAGAGGGGCCACCAGAGTTCATGTCAGTGTCAGTCCCTGCTCTCCACACAACTCTACAGAATGTGCTGCCATTGGCTAGATCTGGCTAGGGGTTCTAGGTTCACTGCATGCATTGTCCTTGGTTGGTACGGTAGTTTGTGTATGCCCCCCTGGGTCCAGATCCACCAGACTTGATGGTCCTCTTGTATGGTTCAAGGACTCTCTAGGTCCTTCTTTCTCCCCATTCTCCCATACTTCTCTCACCTGGAGTCCCCATAGCAAGTCCCAGTTTCTGTCGTAATCCCCTGCTGAGTGAAGACTCTCAGAGGACATCTATGTTGGGCTAGTATCCAATTATAAGTGAGTATACACCATGTGTATCTTTTTGGGTCTTTGTTAATTCACTCAGGATGATCATTTCTAGTTCCATCTATTTGCCTGCAAATTTCAAGATTTCCTTGTTTTTAATAGCTGAGTAGTATTCCATAGTGTAAATGTAACAGTTTCTTTATCCATTCTTTGACTGAGGGACATCTATGTTGTTTCTAGATTCTGGCTATTACAAATAAGGTTGCTATGAACATAGGTGAGCAAATGTCCTTGTTTTGTGGTGGAGCATCTTTCGTGTACATTCCATACCTGGGTTCTTTATCCCTTCCTTTTCTTTATCCCCACTCCTTTGCGTGCATGTGTACATGAATGTTTGGAGGCCAAGAGTCAACATTGGGTAACGTCTATTGTTGGCTTCTATTGCAGTTTGGCTACATTTCATTTATTTACTGTGTGGGTTTGTAGACCCAGGTGTGACACACTACAAATGGGAAATATGAGAACTTGTGGAAGTTGGCCTTCTCTTTCCACAATGTGTCCTAGGATTGGATTCCGGTCACCAGGCTTGTCAACACACACCTTTATTTGCTGAGCTAGCTCACTAGGCCCACCCACCTTTACTTTTGAAGATAAGGTCTCTCAGTGAATCTAGTGCTCATTGATTTTTCTGGCACTGGTGAACCTTTGAACCCCAAGGATCCTCCTGTCTCTATCTCCCAGACTTGGGCTTACAGACATGGGCCACCATACCCTACTTCTGTGTGGGAGGTGTGAAGCCAAATGATTGTCCTCATGCAAGCACAGCAGGCACATTACCAAATGAGGCATCTACCCAGCTCCACTACTTAACACTCTTAACCATCGAATGATTATATGTCTGAATGTTGTCTTCAAGATTTGTTTTCCTAAACAACAAACCTTCACTCACTTTGAGTGTTACTCCTGAAGTGAGCTTCTCCTAGGTATGGAGTGTTTCCCCATTGAGTGCTTTGTTCATATGGCATCCCTTCCTTGTTATTCCCATTGGAGGCCCTTCAGACCCCTCAAATGCAACACTGACCACACAGTCTTACCATGGCTCCCACTGTGGCTCACACACACATGTTCTTCCCACACCTGAGTTTCTACTTACTTCCACAAGATGCAGCATCCCCTCCCTAGACTCAGAGAAACACTGTAAATTATCAATATCTCATTTGCTTGAATCAAATAGCCATCTTTGTCCCTGCTGTCTCCCAAGTCAGGCAGATGACAATTTCTCCTTATTTCTTATAATGGCTCAATTAGGCTTGTATATTTTCTCTCATGGTGCAATGATATAAAAGTCTAGGACAGCATTCATTTATATCAGTAATACAACAAATGACAGAAGTATTCTCTGCACATTCCTAATTGCTAAGCCATCCATTGCAATTGGTCAAAAGTTTTGTGAAACTTGGACCTGAGTATATTATCTGCTTGAAAGCATCCAGTTTCTATATGCCTCCACCAAGAGAATGTTGAATATTGTCTATTTTTCTCATGTGTATCAATCTATGTTCAATATGTTAACCGTGAAGTTACAAGAAAATAAGAATCAAAGGCTCGTTTTCTGGTTCTCAAATATTGTATTTTTTTTCTATTGCTGAGTAAGAATTCCTCCAAATATAAGACACGGTATAATTGCATGGTTGGTCATCGACACATCCAGAAATCATATATATATATATCACACAAAATAAGCTATTTACTTCACGCATGTATTTATTGTCCAGGATGGACACCATTGATCTATCTGGATTTATTTATTTTTCTTCCAAAAGCAACATGTGAAAAGACACAGAAACAAATGGTCTGTGATTGTGCTGTCAGCCATGTGCTTCTGAGTAGCTTCCAGGCTGGTATGTCAAGTAGAGAATAGTGGGGTCTAAATCTCTGGGAGATCTGACCTACAGCTGATGGGAAGAAGATGTCTGATGTTCTGGTGTATTCTCTGGGATTCATTTCTTCAAACCTTGATCTCAAATCATTGAATAATGGTGTTTGAAGATAGGGGGTTTGGAAGGTAATCAGGATGAAGCTACCTCATGATGGTAATAGTGGTTTTAGGAGAGACATGAGTGAGTTAACACGTCTCTCCAACACTGATGCCCTCACCGTGTTACGCTACAGTGGGTGGTGGAAACAGACAGAGCACAGAGCACAAAGACAAATGTCACATCGTCAGAGAGGAGAACTTTGAATAGTTTGAAGGAGACTAGAATCTGCTTAGCCACCTATTTGGGGAAAGATATCACAATTGAAGGGATAATATGAAGAATAGCCCAGCTCAATGAGATTGTCACCACTGCTGCCATTTCCATGACATGTGGGATACTATAGACTGTTGTCTCCCAAGGTCACCACCAGGATAGAAGCAATACTATACCCATCATTGATGGACTAGATCTTATGGCTTTGGAGATGAGGAAAAAGCACAAAGAATGAAAACAAAGATATCCACGAGGACCCCATCCCCAGTCCAGGAGCCGAGCTTTTAAGCTGATTTCACACGCTCTGAACAATGGAGCTGTGTCTTGAACCTTGTAGCTCATCTTGTCTTGGATGTGGATCGATCTTCATTCAGTATATTCACATTGCGTAGGTTACCTGCCTATTAGTCACGTAGGAGTTGTCATGCAAACTAACATAGGAAAGACAGTTATGTACTGATAAAATAACTTTACAAAGACATAAATGTATAATTTACTGAAATACATTCCTACAAGGCAGGGAGTGAATTTCTAGAGAGAGGAATTCACGCTACTCACAAAGCTAGGAGGAAGTTATTTAATTGTAGGAAAAGGACAAGTTACTTAGTCTTCTTGTTGTGGAACTCCTGTCTTGGCCCTTATCTGAGGGGACGGGTGGACTTCTTAGTCCCTTTTTCAATGACAAATTTTAACACATACCACAACTCAGGTTTTCAAGACTGACCTTCTGTGTAAAGTGCTGTGAGGGACTAGGGGTTAGGCCCCAGGTATCTATGTGAGACATCTTGGGTCACGAGGGAGCCAGGCTCCAGATGCTCATGTCTTGACTATAGAGCTGTGAGAGGGTAGTGTTCATTTGTTTCTTTTATCTTTCAAATGGACATCAGCTCTCAGATTTACTGTGGTGGCTTTGCAGTGATTCCATTCCAGTAACATGCATTTTACTCAGTGCTGGTCTCAAATCATATGAACTGTCATGCTGACAAATCTGGACATGCCAAAATGACTTCTTTCTATGAGTGTAAAATGTGAATATTCTCAGGATGAAGAAAAATCTTGCAGAAGTTGCTAACGTCTTGGGTTAGAACAATTCTTCCTTTTGTATATCAAACAGTGGAAGGAGGACAAAGAAATCCACGTTCCACGCTCTTTTGGTGTCGTGCGTACAAGGAGAACAGTTCTGCCCAGTGTGTGACAGGTGCTTCTTCAAGATGGACTAGAGTATTTAATTATAGAATTTTTCATTCTCTGAGATCCTGGGCTAAAACAGAGCCTGTGAGAATTAGACCTGTACAACTGTCACAATTGTATAAATTTTAACATTTTGCTTCCAACAAACACTCGTTTTCTCACATGCAATGTTGATTTAATCAACAAGCAATTGTCAGTTAGTATAGAGCTTAGGAAAAGTTGGCCCTGTCCTGCTCTCAGATACCAGCTGGCATTTGTGTCCTGAATTTAATGTTGTGAGTTCTATTGGGGCTATGGAGGAAAGAAGTCTCACTAATGATACCTTCCTGTCGGGGAAATTATTTCATTTAGAAATTCTAAAGCAAAAGAACAGCCATGAAGGATGGGTCCCACATTTAAGTAAATAAGGGGTTATTTTGCTCCCAAAAGTTTTCATTCCAGTGACTGATCAGATCTCACATGTCGGCTTAAAGATATCTGCCTTGGGTCATTACTAAATGACAGACTATGATAAACTGGATGATGAGAACAAGACAATGAGGTATTGTTTACACAGAAGACTGAGTAACTGGTTGAGACAAAGAAGTTCTCCGGCATCTATTGTATGCACAACTAACAGATTTACTGGGGCTTTTACAATCTCTTCAAAGCTCTTTTCCAGCCAGCTTCATTAACTTGAAGTAAATCAAATCATGCAGAAAGCGGGCGCTGCCACAAAGAAACCAGGAAGAAGAATATGAAGGAAAAAAAAAAAAACAGACATGAGATGATAAAGTTTAGAATCTTTGGCATTTTTTTCATAAAATATTTTTTTGGAGATTATTAAGTTACAATGCACAAACAACAAAAGAGAACCAACACTAGTAAATCAGGTCTTTTTACCCCAATCGTTCTTTACAATACATACATAAACCTACACATAGCAAGTATGTGTGTCAATGAAATACAGATTTTAAAGGTTAAATATCATTCTAACACAAAGATATGCGTACACATTTTCTACATGCACAAAATTAATGTCTTTGAACCTGTCAGAGTGCTGTGGAGTTGTGGAGTGCTCAGTACTCAGACATTATCTACAGAGGACTTTTTGGAGATTGTTTTGTATGCACAGAGTTTTGAAGTAAGATTCAATTGTCTATACCTTATTTTGACACTCAGAAAAACAAAAGACAAATTTGGACAGCCAAGGGCAGTTTTTACTGTCTGCTCAAAATATCAGGCAACTGAAATGATTTTAACTCGCTAAGAGTCTCAGTTAGTAAGCTCGTTAATACTTCGATATTCCTAAAAACCTTCTGAATTTACTCATTCGCCTCCCTCAGCCCCCACCATCTCTTTAAGGATGCATATTGACATGGACATCTTTTTTTGGTAGTAAGCAAAAAGAGAAGTTGGAAAAATGGCATTTTGCAGCTATAAAATACTATCACAAAACTTGTATTTTTCAGATGAGTGACTCCTTGGGACTTTCGTGGATAGACCTTGCCAACAACAGCTGGGACATGATTATAGGCTGGCATCCAATACTAAGGGCTCACCAAAAATAAATATACATATGCTTTGTAATCACAGCTGAGAGATTCCTAAATATCTGATTTAACTCTGGAAATCACTAAACATTCATTTTTCTAATGTACATTATCTGGATGGACAGAGGGTGGCAAAATAGTCAGAAACAAGTGGGGTTTATAGAGACTATGAATAACTGAACCACTCTTAATTGTTGGTGTTAAGACAGAGTTTTCATGTGGAGCAGACACTGGCATGGTACAGTTCCTGAGCTGGCACTGAGCTCATCACTGCCCTGCCTTGGCCTCTTCACCATTAGGTTTACAGGTGTGAGTCACCAGCCCCAGCTGGAAAAAGAAAACCTTGAACTTTAATGAAAATCTGATGAAGGTATTGAAATAAGTTCAACATCATCCTGGAATAAACAACCTCCTGGTTGTTCGCAAGGAGCACACTGAGACATGTGGACACCTTGTTTTATGTCCTAAGAATGGCTGAGAGACTCCCACAATCACAGATTTAATGCCTTTTTTTCTTGTTTTGACTCTCAACACATCTGGGACATCCATGCACAGGGGCCTGTGAGCAGAGCTGTGTGCATCTGTATAAGTGAAGAGTGCAGAAAGTGATGAGGGGGATGCACCGATCACCCATTTCTGGACACCTTGGTACCACTAGAGCAGCTAGGACATGAGACTGATCAGCTGTCACTGGATGCTCGAGTCCTCAGTCAGTGTGAGCCCTAGACAGTACTCCGCTTCTTCCGAAGTGGGCTGTGGCTGCCACAGAGCTTCAGCTCTGCATACTGCACCTGTGAAAACACACAGACATGATGCTGGCAGTTAGGTAACCCTAGCTCACCACGGAGTGTGTTAATGGCTCCCCAAGGACACAGACATGGCAAGGCAAAGGAAGGAAGGTTCAAAGGTAATGAATCACTTTCTAAACACAGAGCCACGGGGGGATTAATTGCAGGAAGGGTTTCAGAAGTCATGCATCATTTCTTGAAACCAAAATATTAAAAGCAGGTTTTTCTAATGAGATGCATGGATGTCTATGGGCTTCTATTTTGCCCACTGCTGCTGCCTGATCTTAGTCTTGCTTATACCAGCTTTCAAACGTAAATAACCTAATAGCTGCCTCTCAGGATTGTTGATCTTATGTTCTTACCCAACAACTGATTCCAAAGGACCTACAATAATGAGGAAAAATTCAGCCTCTTAGAGACATTTATTTTACCTCAGAGGGGACAAAATATTGGAATTGATACTAGGCTACAAACTTATAAAGAGGTCACTTAAAATTAAGTTCACTCATAGTGTAATGGCTAGAACATCTGCAATAAACATGAATACTTGGGGAGTCACCAATGGTCATTGTCATTAGAGAACACCCTGGTGGGACAGGAAGATGTGCTAATGCATGGAGGATCCTCATTCAAATGTTTTGTCATATATATCTCTGTGATTATACCAACTATACTTGGATGACACATTCCAAGGGGTGGTGCCAGGACCATGGAGTGATGGAAGTGATTGAAAATTTCTATTCACAGATGTTGTATAAACTCACGCTGTACCTCGTGATGGTACATTACAAGTATAATGCTTTCATGTATAGCTCTGATAGGCTTGTGTAGACTGCATTTATTTTAAACTAGTATGTTGTTGGCCACATGTGCTACCTAATTTTAGCATTTCTGCCAACTTCCCTGAGGATGTTATATGTAGTCCTACACTAGGCTACACTTTCTCAAAATCAGATAAACAGGAAGAAAAAAAATTTTGTGAAAGTCTCCTAGAAGAATAGAAGATAATATTACAATTGTTCCTAAATGCAAAACATATACCAGGTTATTATTCTCAGTTATGTCATGTAAGTGATAGAGAGTAAATATATCTTTATAGAATTGAGGTTTGCAGGTTTATGTCATGAAGTAAAAGCTTAAAAACTGAAAAGCACCACAAAGTACATTTTAATGTCTGGAATGTGGAATGAAGGGAAGAGATCCATTGAGACCTTTAGCCCCATGTGTCTATAATCCACCTGAAGATGCTGGGAAACCAATTACACTACATTGGCTCAAAGATGAAAAATCAATACTTGATTTAGGGTTCTCTCGGACAATAAAAGACTGCGCCTTTGATGATCTTGATGATGCTTCATGCCATGATATCCCCCTTTGCCCATTTAGTGTTCACTCTTTTCCATTAGAGAATTCACTGCCTGCCTGTCTTCCTCTGGCTTTGGTGCAGGCAAGTCTGCAGGGGCCTGGATGGGGCCACTCCTCGGGACTTTCTGTTATTGGTGCTTTTGTTAATCTCTGGGTGTCCACAAAATTGAGTCACTGCTGGACTAAGTGAGCATTACCTGTGACTAATACTTGCGATTGATCTCAGATTTGATTTCCCAACACCTCTTCCTTTGTCTGTGTCAGAGTAAGTAGGGGTTTGCCCTCAGCCTTCCTAAGTCTTTAGTGGAAAGAGGATAGAGGGGAAGCTGAAAAGATAATTGGGGCAAAAAAAAAAAAAAAAGGAATAAAAAGAATAATCCTCTTGTCTCCTACTTCCCCTAAAATGCCTGTCATCTGGAGGACTAAGAAAATAAGCAATGCCCCCTCTTCACTGGAGCTCAGGTAACTTCTGAGTTCATCTCACTCTCTTCAGGGAGGAAAGCAATCAAAATGAGACCAACACCGCAGCCCTGTAGCTGCTCAGTATGAGTTCCAGATCCATTCCTAAGTAGCTCTTTTGCAGGATGATTTTCCTCTGTCATTATATGCTTTGGATGAAGGCTGTTTTTCCCCCCACACCTCCCAGAAAGAACTCTTCAGGGATTTTCTGACTCTTTTTATCTCAATTACTCACACAAGCAGAGCCATGTGCCCTTCCAGGTCTCTAGCGCTGGTAAGAACTCAGCGCTGGTGCCCCAGTGCGTGGTGACTGATCAGAACATTGCATACCTTCTGCACATCCGAGGGCACCCTGGAGAGAAAGTCTAGGAGCTCGTTATTGTCGATGGAATATGGATTTCGAAGTTTCTTAGTAAATTTATTTATGCCTGAAAACAAAAAATAGGATGCATTTATCATCCATATCTACCTACCAACATAGATAGATAGATAGATAGATAGATAGATAGATAGATAGATAGATA
>OU015752.1:91935298-91950915 GCA_907169655.1 Acomys percivali
ATAGATAGATAGATAGATAGATAGATAGATAGATAGATAGATAGATAGACAGACTATAATAGATTATCTATAATCTATCTATCTTAGATTATCTATCTCTACCTGTCTACCACCTGTCTTTGAAAACATGTCTCAGTAGGGGAGGAGAAATTTTCACAACTAAAAATTAGTGTGAAAACAAACCCTGTACTTTCAATTGTGCACAAGTTGCTGTCATGTGGCATCATTCACAACAACTTTTTCCTGAAAGGATGGAGGGTCATGCTGTGGAAAGAGGGGCTCTGCCTCCTTCAGCTGTGAAAATCCCATTACAACACCAGCAGCAGGGCAGCAGAAACCTGTGCTAAAACAGGGGGACTGATTGGCTCTTTCGGTAACCACTGATTAAAAGCCGCCTCTGCTATAGAAACAAATGTCCCAGATGGGAAAAGGCCTCTACTAGTCAAAACAAGTCCCTGCTTGGATGCTCTGGACCAAACATAGCTGTGGGGAGAGGAGGGTGGGAGCTTTAGTGGGCAGAAAGAAACTGCAGCAATAGCTCTTCTTTTACTTGTTTTTTCACAGGATCCTTTCCTCTCACTGCAGAACAGAACTTGACATGTTGATTGCACGTTGCTGGCAGAAACTGTGAAAAGTTATTATTGGAAAATTATCTTACTGCAGTGACTAACTTCATTTATGGACTGCAACAGTGAAACATGTGTTTGTCCAAGCAACAGAGTCCAGAATAACTTACAATGGGGACGGTCGTGATTAGAATGAGGTTTAATGTTCAAGATGCCGATAGACCCTACTACGGCCTCTGTGAATCTTAGGCTGTGAAGCTGGAGTTCCAGGGCTGCCCACAACATGGTTTCTTCTGCAGAGAGAGATTCCTCCCAACCTTCTTTGTCTTCTACTCTGTTCCTTGGGGCTGCTCTGCCTTAGCCAGATCTCATAAGCTAGAGTCTTTTCACCAAATGTCAACCCCCCCTTTTTTTTTTCATGTTGAGTTTTAGAAGCAGAAAGACTAGGTGTCCTTCTGAAGTTTTGCCACGGGGTGCTTGTTTAACAAGGATAGTATCTGAAGGCCCGCCTGTCCCAATGACGCTGAATGAATGCTCAGCTTAGCTGTGCTCTGAATGGCTCCTACTCAGAAGCCAAGTTCAACAGTCCCCATCACATGAAAGGTTTGATGTTTCCCTTTGTTCATTAAATATGACTTTGCTTTCATCTAAGGACTAGACTTCCTGCATGGCATTGTACCTGACACAATGACAACCTCCAGTCCTTTCTTTGGGGGGTCAGATTTACATCTGCTTTGCAAATGGGAGGCAGCCATTGTTCATGAGTAAATGGTGGCTTGGTGGTTGGGCTGGGGAAGGATCTCAGTTATGTTCCCCTTTCCTTCAAGTCAAAGCTGCACTCTGCCTTTCTTCCCTCTACCAACACAGTAAGCTTCGTGTTCGGAACTAAAATTCCCCCCCAGCGTTCCTTTAAACTAAAATACTCTCACTGTGTTATTCTAAAGACATTTAATTGTAGCATGGGCTTTTTGGCAAAAGAAAACAGACAAGGCAAAGTGATGAAGGGAGACAAAGACGTATTGAGAAAAGATGTATCTTCTATTGTTAATTATATATAGTGTGCGCATCTGGAGCCTTTACAACGAACAGCAAGGCAGGGATAATATCAGAGCCGATCAAAACACTGCATTCTTAGTCACTGAGGAGATTACAAACCTGCGCGGCGGCTCAGATGCACCCATAAAGGCAGAAGTAGTCCACAATGCAGTGAGGCTGACTATGTTTGAAAAACTTGGAATAAAAACCACAAGGTATTCAGCGTGCATGCTTCAGAAGCCTAGCTCATTTTCAAGGCATCTTACATTCAACAATTTCAGGTATTCTACTAAATTACCTATTATGTGAGATCAAGGATAAAGAGGGCATTATCGACTCCTTGGTCAACTTTGTGGCGTAAGAGGGCAAATAGCAAAGGTACCGGCATGCCCAGGCTTCTATTCTAACTTCATAATGTATTAACTGTGTGACTTCAGGCATATCACTTAACCCTCCAGGGCCCAAGATGTCTGACAATGAAATCTTCATAATGAAAACTTTTTCTCTGTAGTCTCCAGGATTGATAATAGACTCCTGCTGAGTAATATAGCCAAGGATTTTATAATCTGCAATTACCCAACAATAGAGGGTAGTTGGAGTCATTATTGTAGATGTCAATTAGATAGGATTACAAGGAGGTCATGATGGAAAACAAGGTCTTTGTGTTATTATCCATCACACACACTAGTTTGGGAACACATACCCAAACATGGACATTGTGTCTGATCCCGTGAATACTAGTTCATGACTTTAGACTTATTTACAAAACTGAAATTATACAGTTATCTGTTATAGATATTGTTAGCCAAGACAGAAAAAAAAAAGTTAAATCAGATGCAAATAGCATTGCTGAGTGGTCCTAGCAACTTATAGATCAGTTAATGGAGCTGAGGACTCCAGTAGAAAAATAAAATCACTTGGAGAAGTAGGGTGGCTGCTTTCCAATACCAACCATATGGCAGAGAATGGCACTGTCTATAAAGTTTGGGCACACTGTGCACAGGTCCAAGGATAGCACTTTTGTTGAGTGCAAGACAGGACCTGTGCTTGTTCTGGCAAATCCTGAGTTCCCTTCATGTGCCAGATAGTATGTTCTCAAATGGAAGTACAAGGTAAATGGGTCACAGTTCCTTCTTACACAAAGCTCAAAAGGTAGCATGGGGAGTTTCTATCTACCATGCAAAAATGGAAGGGTGTGAGACCAGGACTGGTAGAGAGTAAGGAGAACATCTATGTGTGATGAAGAAAAGAATCAAAGGAATTATGGAAAAACATCTCAAAATGTAGATCACACAAGCCGATAATGTCCCTTAGAGACTTCTAGAAATGTATTTATCATACAAGTTATAAAAGCCCAGAAGAGCAAGGTTTCTAAGGGTGACTTCAGAATTTCTTCATAGATGACCCTTCGTGGAATTTTCCAAAGTCACTCTCAAAAAATACAGAAGTGGTGGGGGCCACAGCAGGTCACATTTATGGAGCACAAGTATGAGCATGCAGAGTCAATTCCTCATACTTTCATGTACTCCTTACATACCACTTACGCCCACCTGCCTAACTACACATTACAGAGCCAAGTGGCAAAGACAGTGTTTCACCTATCAAAAGTCACAATGTGTTCCCTGCATCTAGCAGTATTTCCCAGGAGGATTCTCAAGTTAAGCTGTTTTCATGGTTTGGTGTTGATGAATTTCTGTGCTTGAAGTGCTCCCACAAAAGTATTTGCTGTACATAACATGAGATCTTAGTGCACATAACTTGATTACTTTTTTTCCCAAAGGGTTAATGCCAACCAATTAGTTTCTGACCCTAATTCATCTGGTTTAGCAACCAGCAAAAATCAACAGGTAATATTTAGAATAAGTCATCTCAGCCTTATTAAAGTTAGAAGGAACAACCAAAGCTTTAGGCATATATATATTATATATACTCTTTCTATGTGATAAGATATGAGTCTACAGGGGATATAGTCTTTTAAAAGACATGCAGGAGTATTCTCTGAGCCTATGATAACTTATAACTAATTCACCTTGGCAAAGAAGAGGTCATTACAAGTGCAGAATATATTCCAAAATGCAATGCCTCTTTTGCATGAGGAGACAAGGCAAGCCATCACTTATTGATGGCCAAGCCTTGGACTCCATCACGTATTAGCAAACTCATCAACATGCTACAAACTGTTGTCTAAAGTGTAGAACAATGCAACTAGAATGAAAAACTGAAAGAACTTATTTGGGCCAATGAGAGCAAAGCTAACTCCATGTTGCTTAGCAATATCAGCCACAAACTAAAAAACCAGGAGAGATATGTTTTGTCAAGTTGGTGCAAAGAGATTTTAGAAAGCTGCCAAGATGTGAGACTATTAAAACAGAAGCCAGAGTGATCTGGGTGAATGGAGAGAGGCACAGGATCAACAATCAGAAGAGGAAACATGACTCTGTACTTTCTCCATGTATTAGATCCCTGTATTAGACTCTAGATCCCTGTATTAGACTCTAGATCCCTGTATGAGATTCTAGATCCCTGTATTAGACTCTAGATCTCTGTATTAGACAACTAGGGTTCAAAAATACTGGCAAAAGCAATGTCTGTGCTGAACCCAGGCTGATATTCTATTGCCAATCCCTAAAAATAGAGCATGGCAATCATTTATCATATGTTTATATTGTTTTATATATTAGTAATCCAGGGACATTTTAAAATACAGAAGATAGTTTATATAGATTATAGGCAAATACCATGACATCATATATGGGACTTAAACATCTAGAGGTATGGGTATTCACAAGATTCATGGAAACAATCTCCCAAGGAAACACAGGGAAGACTGCGTCATCCTTCCTCCCAGAAGGATATTCAAACATGCATAGCATTCAACAGCTGACCATGGCATTCAACTTGGCATGATCAAGGTAGTAGGCAAAGGCCTATCATTGTCAATCACATCTGGTTAAAAGATAATATCTAAGTGCTAAGCAAAAACAGGAGTTGGATTTGAAAATGAATACTTATAGAAATGAAGAAAAGTAAAATTATTTTAGCTTTATAATTCAGCAGTGTTTCGAACTTTGCACTTGTTCCTCAATCATGCCTAATTCTTTTAGATCAAGACTCTATGAAGAGCAATTAGACTATGTCTTTCCTTTGGCTACAATAGAGAGAGCTTTAAGATTTCACCTAAATAACAAAGAGTGGCCAGGTACCCTCCCCCACACCTTGCTGTTGTGTAGTCTTATGAGTTATTTCACTTCTCCAATAACCTCTCTCTCATTTCCAAATGTCCAGTTTGGTTTTCTTCATCAGCACGGTTCCCTCCACCAACACCGTCTTGGTAGATTTCCTTGATGGATTTAGAAAGAGTTGTAGCTTTTCTCTTCATTCCCAGGTTCTCTGCTGTTGCTTATGGGTGAATGCATCTAGGCAGTCTCTCATCGTTGGGACTTCCTTAAATATCTTCATGTGTAAGATCCCATGAAATGATGAAGATGGGGGATTCAGCAATAGTCATATGACAAAGGTTGCTGGCTTCTCCATCAATGAAGCTAGTGTGCCCCTGCTGCACTCTGTTATCCCAGTAAAGATGTGTGGGCTCACACACAGCCTTCGATTTGGTCCAGCCACTTGCCTGAATGTGAAATTTGCCATGGCATGTGTGCCAAGTTGATCCGTTTTCTTGTTGCTTTTTAAATGGGCTAACCTTTAGGTAGGCGTGCCACATCCCTTGCAAACAACCACTTACTCTTCTTTTGCCCACTGCCTAGGTAGGCACAGAAGTCTGTCCCTCACCAGACTGCTTCTGGATTTAAGCATGACGTCAGTTCATTTCTTTGCTGCCATTGAGATGATGTGGCAGAAGCAGTGAAGCAGTGGCCAGACCCATGTTTGCTGTCTATAAAGAGCAAGGTGCAGGTGTTTGCCCACCGTTTGAACCACAGTGCTTCCGCACAGTTACTAAGCTGCAGCCATATATTATTCAAAGGGATTTATGAGCAGGAAAGCCTAAAGGGAAATGGCAAGCCTGATCATAGTTTCATTTGATTGTGATTCTGCACAGGGCTTATAAATATCCATGTTGAGACCTCATGAAACTGGCCTTTGCAGAAAGATCCTGGAAATTTTCATTCCCCAAATGTATTCCTTAATCTTATGTTTAATTGGTAACAAGAGCACATTTAAAGTTTATGGTTGTGCTTTAAAAATGAGTAATTTGTTCTTACCTGGAACTGCCTGTTAGCAAAAGGACTGAGTCAGACTTACCCCACAGTAGAATGATATACCGCAGAGGGATGAAATACAAAGCAACAGTGGCTATGGCCAGAATCAAACAGGCCAGCAGCGAAAGGAAGGGGACTGTCCAGTTAAACACACTGTGAACAAACCACATGAGTGTCAGTTAAGTCATCATGTCACATGTATTTCTGGTATAGCTATAAATTAAGGCGAATTTTAAAAGTTTCTTTAGAGGTGTGTGTGTGTGTGTGTGTGTGTGTGTGTGTGTGTGTGTGTGTGTGTGTGTGTGTAAATTATGCTACCCTGAGTGCATGCTTCACTGGGAACCTGAGAAATATTAATGAGGAGACTATCAGAAGGCCCAGTTAGCTCTGAACTTGTCAGAAAACCAGTAGTACATTCTTCCTCAAACCAACAGTCCCCAACAAAACACTTACACACTGCATGGTGATTAAGAATGGCAATGCTGCCATAATGGCTTGGTGCCTACATCTCTTCAAAAGTAAGCCTCAGGTAAGTCATTTCTAGGCCAATGTTTTCTCTCTAAACATATAGTGGCTAGGAAATGTATAAAATGGAGGGTATTATTACTTCTGGGTTTTCATGCTTTTGTGAGCCCTAGATTAGGTCATGGAAGTGAATGCAGTGTGCACACTACTATGTAGTCCTTGAAATCTGCCTGGCTCCTGAGCTCCCAGCTGTGCCTGGACTAGTTCTACCACTGGCTTCACCTGCATATATAAATAAGTGGTAGATGCACTGCCTTGTACTAGGAGTATAAAGAATTTTTTTTTTTTTTTTTTAGCCAGGCACAGCAGTGCACATCTGTAATCCCAGCACTCAGAGAGGCGGAGGCAGCCAGATCTCTGTGATCCTGGTCTACAAAGCGAGTTTAGGACAGCCAAGGCTATTCAGAGAAACCCCACCTCAAAAAAAAAAAAAAAAACTAAATAGAAAAGAAAAAAGGAATGCTTTTTTTTCTGGTGATTCTGGGGGGAATGAGGAGGAGGAGGAAGAGGAGGAAGATGATGAGGAAGAGAAAGAAAAAAAATGGGCATGGTTTTATGCCCTGTAACTCCACTGGGAGGTGAGTGAGAGTTGGTTCCCAGGAGCCCCTTGGATAACAAGCCTAGTTGAAATGGCAAGCTCCAGGTTCACTGAGAGACCACCTCACAGTAATAAGGTAGAGAGCCAGAGAGCAGGACACCTGCCATCCTCCTGTTGACACAACACACTAAGCAAAAAACACACTTGTGTACCATACACACATACCATAAACAAACAATCAAGATTCCACCAATGCTAAGAAACTGTAAATAGCTTGCCCTCTCTTACACTATTACCAATATTTTTTAAACCTTTATCCCTTGAGAGGTATAACATATATTATAAGTTCCTTCATATTAAGTAAGTTTGTATATCCTTTAGAGAAGCTAAAGGACAATTTTATTAGAATTTAAGTGAAAAACATATCAGTTAGGAGCAAATCCAGGCAGCTATGAGGAAGACAGATGGAAGAAAACTCCTTTCCACATGGAATTGAAATAGTGTTTACTCAATAAGACAATTATTAGGTATCCTCTCTCATTGGAGGCTCCTAGCTCCAGGTTTTCATATATCAGTGTAGTGTTTATTCTTCCTCAAGACACTTCTCTTTACAACAGACAGAGATCATTATAGAAAACCGCACTCAATCAAAATCCAGAGTTGTGGAGCCCAGCCCCAATGAATACATCTAGAAAACACTCCCACACTTGAGCTCAGGAAGCACTGTAGAAGAGAGAGCAGAAAGATTTTAAGAGCCAGCGGGACCAGGAGTTTCTCATTGCTGTATGTCCTAGTAATCTCAGAAACTACACCCAGAAAGACTCACCATCATGACAGCCTAAATATGAGATGAACGAGGCCAATTACAACAGACATGCTAAGTGGGGAAAGGCCATGAGGCTGCAACCTACATGAGAACTGCAGGTAACTGAGGAACACTGAGGGTGAGAGAAATAGTCTTCCCTAAGGAATAACACACTGACTGGTTATTCAGTATCAAATGCACAACCCTAAACATATAGGCATACAAGTAACATTATATGAATTGAGTAGGTTGTGTTTAGGAATATACATATATGTATGTGTACAACACTAAATGAAAAAGGAGGCCATGATTTTGAAAGAGGGGAAGGAAATGGTATATGGGAGGCTTTAGAGGCAGGAAAGGGAAGGGGGACTGATGTAATTATAATCTCAAAAAACAAAAAACATAATTAAAAAATGAAAAAGCACTCCTAAAAATGGAAGTGGGCCACTGGGCTGAGGACAGAGCTCCAAGGTGCTCTTTAATATGCCTGTTGACTCTCTTGTGCTGAAAAGTACTTTTTTTCTTGCCTGGAGTCAGTTTATAAAAGTGCATAAGAACACTGAGTGATAAAGCCAACTAACTTGGGCTCTAGTCCAACTGTAATACTGGGCAACTGGGGGGGGGGTTTAATAAATCTGAATTATGATATCTTCTCAGTGAGATGGTATTATTAATAGTATGTGTATATCTATATCTATATATATAATATGCCATATATATAGGATTAAACAAGAACTTATGTTTTTAAATACAAATATAGATTTTAATTATCAAATTTGCTCTTGTTTTCCTTGTCAATTTATAAATTTGGTAAGGCATCTTATTTTTATCTCTCTTTTTAAAAAATATTTTGTGACACAGTCTTATACTAGCCTGAAGCTCAATATGCATTCCAAGTTGGCATACAACTCATGGCTATCTCCTGCCTTCGCTTGCCACTGTTGGGACTGTTATACATGTGATGCTGCCTAGAATGGAAAGAAACTAAAGAGAAGTCCTTAGCCAAGGCCACAGAGGCACTCTACATGAATGGCTATCAAAGCGCAGGTCATAGCACTTGCAGAAATCTCTGAATGCAATGCCTAATCTAAGAAACACAAAGCTTATATTTAAAAAACAGTGACAGTACACAAAGACCATTCACACATACCACACCCCAATCATGGAGACTCAAAGTTAGTGAAAACATCAAAATATAGACATCAATGCATACATATAATTATAACTGAATTTACCCATGTGGAGACACTAAAGTAATAGATGTCTATGCTGTGATAAATGCCTGCAGGATATATTCCAAACAGTAATGATAGCTAAATGTGATGGAGTTTAGGAAAGATGCACAGAGCACATTAAGAAACTTTCACTGGCCACGTTTGTTTTTTATAATGGATACATCATGAAATAGAATAAAACCAAAGCAAATGCAAATACCAAACTATGGTTTTGAATATGTTTTAATGGTAGAAAAAAATGAGCAGACTACCATACATATACAGCTGCAGTTAGGTATGAAGATGTGGCCCTTTGACCCTTGCAGATTATTTGTTAGGACTGTGCAATTAAAAGCAGAGTTCTGGTCTAACATTCTGTACCCATAAGTAAGGAACTCAGCTTCTCTCTGCTTCATTCCCATTTTAGAGTTGCGAGCTGATGAACTGCACCTACCCTACAGGAATCCTCGGGCTACATAATGAGTTAATGAACACAAAGTATTTAAAACACTATATGATGCAATGGTTATTTAATACATCTTAGCTACTTGCATTACTTTATTATAATATAAACATAACCTAAATATGAGAAGAAATCTAATTACACCACATAGCAGTATGAAGACAAGTGTTAAAATACATGAGTGTACTATTCAGGAAGAGATATACATCATGATTCCCATTCTAGCAATAATATTATCCACACTTAAAAGAGTTTTAAAGTGCTAGAGACATGATTTGGAAAAAGTAGCTTTTGGAAAAAAATACGCCACCATTCAGCTGACACAAAAAGAATATAATGGTTAAATAATTTAAATTAATACAAGTATGTTAAAAGTTAACTCAATTCAAAAATCATTATTCTACCTTTGTTTTTTAAAACAAAATACTAGGATGTTTTTAGTTTGTTTCTATTACTTGTGTGAGGTAGGAAGAAAAAGCCTAGGATATCCCTAAATCAAACTTTTTATAGGCATTCATGGTATAAAACAAATGTATATGTATTTACAGTAAGGATAAGGGAAAAATAAATGAGTGAAAAGAAGGAAGACCAGAAGGGAAATTCATAAAAATTATGGATAGGAAAGACCAGCTAGATATTGTCAGGACTGCAATCTGAGGTTAGGTTACTTGTACAGATTAAAAAGCTTTGAGAGCAACATTTAAAATAAAAAAACACAAATCGCAAATTGGTAGTTGCCCAAAGGTGAGCCATGGCATAATCTTCAGCAGTAAGATTACCAATCCAGATATCTGAGCCCCCACATCATAACAATCCAAGAATGGGAGGTTCACAGCTGACTCCAAAGGGCACCTGGCTCCATAAATAAGAGCCAACAGAAACCAAATTCTGAGATAGAAGCTTTCAGGTGCTGAGACCAACTTCACATGTGTAGTAACCATGTTTAGTATGGAAAAGTCATTAAAAATAACAAGCCATTAAAAACTAACTCATAAAAAATATCAAAAATAAATAGGATATTTAAAAATTAGACATTGAAATCTAAGCATATTAGTAACCTTATGAAATTCAAATAGAATACATGCTATGATGGGAAGATCTCAAATGTCATATGCAGGACACAAGTCAGAAACAGTGCCAGTAATGGTGGATTACATGGGCATAGCTACACAGTCCATGTCTAGACATGGATCATGAAAGTATCAAAGGGAAGCCTGTGTAGCTATGCCCATGTTACCCAACAAGACAGCAAAGTTCATTAGTAGTAAATAGGTTACTTCCTAATGATGAATAATGTCATTCATGAAAAAAATAACAATTTTAATGTGTAAAAACTACGAACAAAAATATATGGTCACAGGCTGGCTGTAGACACACAGAGACCCACCAGCCACAGGAGCCATTACATTTTTTGTGCAGTTATGTGGTAGACAGATGCAAAGAAAGAGAAGCAGAAGAGTTTGAGCATTATGAAGAGAGAGAGAACCGGAGATGAGAGGGTGGAGAGAAATAGCCTGCTATGAGTAGCCTGCCTCTCCACCTGAGGCCATTGTGAAGTGGTGGCCCATGCTACCATGGAGGGACATGTCTAGGTTCATGGCCACGCAACAACAGGGGTCTGTGTCTATGTCCATAGCTCATATCACCACTAAAGACCATACGGGTGTCCATATGTGCTACCACCTGAGACCACACTGATGGCCAAGTGTTGTGAAGAGTGGCCCATGCCCTTCATTGGCAGCAGCATTCTGGAGAGCTGGCCCCACTTCTCACCAGCTACAGCACTAAGAAGAGCAGACCTTGAACCTCAACTGTACAGCACAGCAGACTGGCTCTGTAGCTTGAGTGCAGGTGAGCCAGCCTGAGAGCATGAGAGCGGGAGAGCTGACACTGGCCCTTTTGGGCTGCAGCATTGGGTGAGCAAACTGGAGTGAGTGTTGGGGAGCTGGTGGGCTGACCAACCCAGCTACTGGCCAAGGCCACATCTAGGGACTTTGACTTGGCCCACCTCAATATCAACCTCATCTGTGAACTGCTGGAGCATGTGAAGGGAACCAGTCCTATAGATCTAAAACTTCAGGATCTCCATGACACAGGATATCTGAGAGGAGTCCCAGTGGGGATCCAGTATTGATAGGGTAGGAGAAGCCAGAGGCTTCAAATCAGACCAGTGACTCATTGCAATGAATATTTGCAAACAAAGGTGTGTGGGAAAAAGAGTATACTGTGGGACACTCTGTGACACACTACAGCTTCCATACCGAGATATTTTTTATGCTTTGTTTTGTTTTGTTTTGTTTTGTTTTGCTTTTTATTTTCTTTGAGAGGGATATTGCAAGGGCAGAGGGCAGATACAAAATGACAGGGAGATGAGTGGATTTGGGATACATGATGTGAAGCTCACAAAGAATAAAAAGTTAAAAAAAAACAGAGCATCAAGAATATAGAAAGTCAAAAGCAACAAAATTCAAGGAGAGAGTTCCAAATCATGGTGGATTATTTTAACAGATCTCTAAGCAACTGTTAGAACAAATCCACCAAAAACCAATATTTACTGCACACACAAGATATGACCATAGTAATTTGATCTTAGGAAATATACACAGTACAATATACTCAGTGATCTACTTACTAAGCTTGCATGGAAAAATTACAAAAATAAGCTATTGCTGAGCCAATATTTTCTGAACATAAAGGAATGGGATAACAATCAAGAAACAAAAAGATGTACAGAAAATTTCCATAGTAACCTAAATTAAGCAACAAATTTCTTGGCCAAGAAAGAAATGAAAATAAAAATCAGAAAATGGCTTTGGGTAAATGCAAATGATTATTATTACTATCCAAAATGTCAGCTGTGGCATTAAAGCTGTGCTTACAGAAGACTCAGTCTTTACATTAACAAGAAAGATTGAAAGTAAGTGATGTAATTGCCCAGAGGCAGAAAAATAATAATAAATAAAGACCCCAAAAAGTGATGAGGAAAAGTAAGCAAGGAAAGAAATAAGAAGCAGAGATTCATGAAAGCAAACATGTGTGCCTTCTAAAGGCTGACATAAATGACATATTCTTGTCAAGGGAGAACATAAGGAAAAACAACTATCAAGAAGGTACTGCTGCAGATCTTACAATATACAAAAAAGTAGAACATGCAGAACTGACACATCTCATCAGGTAATTGTGCTTGCTGA
The DNA here is from genome assembly GCA_907169655.1 of Acomys percivali. NCBI lineage: Eukaryota > Metazoa > Chordata > Mammalia > Rodentia > Muridae > Acomys > Acomys percivali. The sequence continues at coordinate 91,947,853 of OU015752.1, forward strand.
CCACATAAGGACCTGAGTTCAAATCCATAGCACCCATGTGAAAAGTCAAGCAAGGCTGCATGTCCCTGTAACCCCAGAACTGAGTGAAGACAGGCAGGTCTCCAGAGTTTGCTGGCCAACCAGCTTAGCAGAAATGGCCAAATTTCCGTTCAGTGGTAGACCCTGTTCAAGGCAATAAGGCACTGAGCCATAGAGACATTCATGGGACATCCTGGTCTTTCCTCTACATATGACCACCCTCCTACAATAGGCTTACGCCTCACATTTATGGATACACAAACAAAACAGTATGATATTCTAAATAATTAAGATAACTTCTAATAGTACAGTTTATAAAACACGTTATAAAAATTGAGCCTACAGAGACATAATAGAAAAATAATATGACTTACTATATATGTGTGCATCCATACACACACACACACACACATATATATCTATAAACAAGAGATGAATATTTAATTAAAATCTCAAGAAAAAACTGTACTCCCAGATGCCTCTGACAAATTCTCTCAGGTACGAAAGCGAATGACGGTTCTCCTCCTCCACCAAAATCTTTTAGAGATTAGAGGAGAGTAAAACCCAACTGGACTCTTCTACTATTGAGGAATTTGAAAGAACAGAATATAAACTAGCTACATTATTAATCGTCCTGGCAAAATCCTAGGTATGTGTCTATATCGTAAAACCCAGCAATAAAGAGGCACAAACAGTACTTGAGGGCCTTGCATCACAAAGGACAGGGGGTTTGTTTCAGGGTGGTGAGCTTGGCTCCTGTCTTAAAACCAACCACAGTACTGCAGCACATTGGCAGAAGGAAAGGAGGGGTCCATGGATGAAGCCCATGATTATGCAGAAACTCAACTTCTGTGCATGATAAAACTGAGGGACAACGAAGCACCAAGCAACCCTTCTCAATCTGAAAAGCATCTTTACAAAAACCTATAGCAGAAGTCTTCCCCAGGGATGTAGTGATGGGAACTTTCACTCTGAGGTGGAGTCAGAGGAAGTGATTTCCACCAACCACGTTGTGATTGGCGTTGTCTTATATCCACGATCAATGCGCCAAACCAAACTAAAACACATAGGGACTGCAATGAACAGATGAAAAGTTTCTCATATGACAGGAAGATCTAATAAAAAAAATCCAAAATCCTTTTCATATAAGAACTGCAAGTAACAACACCTACCAAAGGTCAATGGAAACAAAGTCAGTGGAGGAAAATGTATTTTACCTCTAAACACCAGTAAGGAGCGGGTAGAAAATAAAATCATTTTTAAAGATGGAATTTAAAGTAATAATAAACAAATCAAGAATTTGAAAATCAATCTCTCACACACTTAAGTGTCAAAAATCTAAGATGGAGAGTAAATGGTCAGAAAAGATGGAGGAAGACATCAATTCATGTGACCTGAATACTTCTGTGTGCCAGATGAATCTACACATTATGTATGCATGTATGACAAAGGCCAGAATTCTGGTGGGAGTCTTCTATGGCACATTCAGGGTTGAACACCATGGCCAACTACAGCTTTCCTATCTTGAAATCAAATAATTTATGGCATGTTTTCATAAACTTGAGTGGGTTTCCTGAGTTGGGAGCTCCCCAAATTCTAGTCATAGAGAAACATAAAAGTCAGCTTTCTTAACATGAGCCCACGACCGTCTGAGGACATAATTTTGTAAACTTTAAGGTACTTGGCAAAAAAAAAAAAAAAAAAAATGACTAGGCAGCATCCAATAAGATGGGTGCAGATCTGTCCTGCGGCCCCACCCCACACAGTGTTGGGGTTAATTCATGACAATTCAATGGTTACTTTTTTATCTCAGGCTGTGATAACTGTATCTGAGGGCAAGTGAAGTCCTCAGATGCTTGCTCTCTTAGAAGTAAAAGCTACTGGCCACACACACATTCCCGTAGATTGTTCTCTATGGCGTGTCCAAAAGATGGCCTTGTTTAGTGTATGTACAGTTGTCATGCTAGCGTGTGAATCGTCTTCTGGGCATTTGTCCTTTTTTCTTTGCTCCCTTTTTAACCAACTCTTCTTAGGGTTAAACACAAAATGTGCCACTGATATTCTGCTGAACTACCTGTGATTCTAACTGCCCTTAACTTGCTTTCTTAACCCCACTTCCTACTGAGGACAGTCCTACTTTATACAGATGTGCCATCTACACTCTAGGCCATCAGAACACCAGCGAGTCTTTACCTTCCTAGGCCCCCTTAATCTCACCAACTCCTCCTTGAAGCATTGCCTAAACTCTCAAAGATATAGGGCTGGAACCATCAGTTAGTACACTTAGCTCCTCAGGATCATTTGACAGGCTCTGTAGGAGAGTGCAGTGCTGACTAAAAGTTTCAATGTGATACGCACACATATTTGAAATTTGCATATATTAGAAAAAAGTAATCAGAGACGATAAAACAGGAAAGATTAAATACTGTTTCCCCTTCCATATATAGACAGTGGTAACACTCTTCCGGACAGTAGCATGGAAGGCCTGCTTTAAGCATTTCATGTAAAATATCCCTTGTTGCCAAAAGTTGGGTAGAAGTTTTCTTGGTTTGTAAGCACAGAATTACAATAGAATTCCAAGTGTGTGACAAATGACATCCCACTTGAATGCCCAGCAGGGAGTTTAAGGTCACTGTAATAATGAATAGGCGAAGAATTAATAGGCGTTGAGCCTATTAGCCTTCCTGTGTTGCAGCTGGGCAGAACAGTGCTCTGTTCATGGCCTGTAAACACGTTCCGGGCATGGCCACCACAGCTGTGCCGGGCACAGCTGCCCCTCAAAAGCCCTGTAGAGATGGGAGCCTGCTGAAATCACTCTGCCCTCTTCTCCCATCAGACACATTTCCTTTTACATTATGAGCTACACAACAGCTACATTTGTGTTTTAGAGATGTCTGAGAATGGAGACAGTTGTAGCAAACATCATCATCTTCCTTCCTCGGCCTTGCTCCCACTCCACATCCTCTCATCCTCCGGGCTCCCAGTACGTTCTTTACTCGTGTGTGTGTGTGTGTGTGTGTGTGTGTGTGTGTGTGTGTGTGTGTG
>OU015752.1:91954544-91965020 GCA_907169655.1 Acomys percivali
ACACACACACACACACACACACACACACACACACACACACACACACATTTCTGAGTACTGTCACTCCATATGCAAACCGTTGCACTCTGTCATGCTCCAAACACATTGCAGACATCAGGAAAACTTCAATCAACCTTTTGGCAACTACATCTGAAACAGGCAAGCATTAAAGGCATGCCATAGGCAGCTGGAACACATGGGCCTATGTTCCACAGCCTGCAAGCGGAGCTGACACTGTATTATGTGTGATTTATTCATGAACTTAAGAGTACTATATAAGCTTAACTTCCTCAGTCTCCCATCCTTTATGTAAAATGGAAGAAATCCTGTTGTCTAAGGATGTTGCCTCTAATTTCTGTGTGGAAGATCTTCAGTATATTTTACTATGTTATATGATTTAATTTAATGATTACTCAAATGCTCAATGAAGAAAAAAAAATCCCTACACTGATATTTTTGTACTATGTCTTGGCTTCTCTCTTTCCTACTCTTGTTTCTCTGCATCAATTCAGCCTATTACACTTGTTGTAAAAGCAAGGGTCTTTACAAAATTCTCTTATTGAGACTGTTACTTGGGTTAGAATTATGATAAATCACCAAGTAGCCACTCAATAGGGGAACACTCGTAGGATCCTCCCTCCGTACAGAGAGAGAGAGAGAGAGAGAGAGAGAGAGAGAGAGAGAGAGAGAGAACAAATAAACTCATTTTCATCTTCTATTTTCTGCTTCATTTAAAGAGTCTTCTTCAAGATTACCAAATACAAATAGCCAAAACACTATGAATGTAACATTTATATAATTCCTGAGTGTTTCATGGTTCTTCTTGCTGTAGGTAGTTTATTGTGTGTATGTGTAATGGTATAAATGTATATGTAAAAATATAAAAAATTAATAAAAATTAAAAAGTTGTATTCTACCAATAAAATAATAAATAAATAAATAGTCTTGAATGGAGTGAGGAAACCAGTGCCCCCTGTGGTGGTTGCAGGCAAAACCAGCAATAGGGCAGATAGGTGAAATCCACTCATTCATTTAAGTAGTTCCCTACTCCACCATTGGGTACTGAGGTTGTTGCTTCTTGCATTCCCAACTTCACAAGACAGTTTTATTTTCTACCTTAATTTTAAATTATTTCCCACATACTATTATTCTTTAAGCAATTTGTGCTAAAAAAAAAAAAAGACATGCTGCCAAGGCGACCTCATTCACATGCAGCAACCCACAGTTGCCTATGAATGGGTACAATGGTCAAAACCCATCTCTGTCTGCTACAGAAGCCCCATGTTTACAAAGGAGCATTTGAAGGCCCTGGACAGCTTGACCAAAGGGCAAAGGAGCTTCCTACTTGCAGCAGCATTGACTTGAGGTCAAAACAATTCCTTGGAAAATTACTCAAGTTTCTGTGTGGCTCAATTTCCTAAGAAACTTCCTATTTTAATTGATTTTTTTTTTACCCTACAAAAGCACCAAAATTTAAGGTTCTGATTATGAAAAAAGTGTTAATTAGTACATCAAACTAATGAAGGATTGTGACAGCATCCTTTCAGTTTTTAAATGAATTTGACATTTTGCTGTGAGTATTCAGTATCCATAGATGAGATTCACATTTGCATATTTTTAAGAGTCAGAGTAATCAAGATCCTGTACATTTTGAATTACCAACTAACTCACTTTGATTATATTACCTAAATTATAAAAATGATTTCATTTTATTTTCATAATTCATTGTTACAAAACAAAAATGCATAGCATATAGAATTCAAATGAAAAAAGTCTTTATGTTGGTTATGTAAATGTTTGGAACTGACTCATGAAACATGGTCATCTATGCTACAAACACTCAAAGGCACTCGACAAATCAACTTTATTTGAGTTCTGACTTTCATCTTTGACCAGCCTGTCACAGACTTTTATTTTATCTTCTCATTTCTAATCTCCATAAAGTTGTCCTTAAGCATCTTCAGACTTGAAATCAATGGTCATTAAATTGGCACCTTAATTGACACCACTATAGATAAAACTAAGCGCAGCTTTCTCAGCAAGGCTTAGGTACCCTGAAAACTCACAACATATGTAACAGATGGAAGATATTCTTAATTCTGTACTGTAATATCAAATGTGTATGCCTCGGGCATAGTTTATATCAATTGCTATATTTCTCTGTTAAACATTTTTAAAGATAGTGCTTCTATAAAGATATGTCCTTATTTGACAATTTTATAGAATTTATTCAGAATGGGTTCACTATTTTCTATTTCTATATATACTATTTATTTTATGTTCAAAAGGCTGATCATAGTTTGAACTAAAGCATGGTTGCTATGTGCTTGGTCATTTTCATTTGATCAATGCGCAAGAGGGCTCCCACAAGGTATATGCCTGTCCTACTACCAGAATCATGAACTATGTAGGCCTTTTTACTAAGTGCCTATCGTGGCTCTGGGTATTTTGTTATAGCAACAATAAGCAATACAAAATATAGCCAGCATAACAACACTACCTTTAGAACTATATTATCAGACCATAGTTATTTATTAGCTGTATATTATATATATATAGTTATATGCTTCATTCTTATTTAAATTAAATTATATACCTAAATTAAATTATATATAAATTAAATTATATGCATATCATTATTATTTAAATAGTGATTGCATTAAAGATTGTTTTTTAAAGTGCAGAATTATTCAATATAGCAGATGAAATAAAACCTTCTAATATTGTAACACATTTGTTGATTGTGATGGCTTTAAAGAAAATGGCCCCCATGGGCCCATTGGGAGTAGCATTATTAGGAAGTGTGACCTTGTCGGAGTAAGTGTGCGATCTCTTTAAGATTCCAGAAACTCAAGCCATGCCCAGAGCGGCATTCACATCCTGCTGCCTGCTGATCCAGATGTAGAACTCTCAGCTCCTTCTCCTGTCTGCTTGCATGCTGCCATGCCTCCCACTATGAAGATGATGGAAACTGTACACCAGGCCCAATTAAATGTTTTTCTGTAAAGAGTTGCCATGGTTATAGTGTCCCCTCACAGAAATAAAATTCTAAGACATTCTATACTTCTAAAGTTATCTTTAAACCACTAATCTGCCAATGGATGTGTCACACAGGCACTTCTATTTCCTAAAAACTAGTGTCTAGCCACAGCAGGAATTTTGTCTGTGTTCACAATGTGAAACAGTGGACTTAAAGGCCAGGGCTGGTAACTCCTAAGAAGGCCTCACCCACAGAGGAAGTGCCACATGTATTAGGTGGCCTTGTCAAAAGTTACCATTCATACCTTCTTTGATCTTTTGCCATTTGCTGTCTTGGTGCCTCTGGGTTTCTCTTCTCCCTCCTTCCCCTACGAAGCATCATTTTGAAAAGCTGGCTCCTGCTAAGTACTCCTTCCTCCCATCTCCCCTGGGTCTTTCTCATGCAGCTTTCATGAGAATGTGTATTATTTGATGCCTTTTGGCAATATTTTGGGGAAAAGCTTCTTTCCATTTTCATCTGAGAGGCTGATCGGTAACCAGTGATTTTTAGATCAATAGATGACAATTTAGATAAAATGTAAAATGAAACTGCGAAGACATTTGAACACTACAGATCTGCACATTCTGGAAACACATTAATCTTTATAGTAGCCAACATTTTGCTCACTTCCTATCCTGTGAGATTATTTCAAATAAGGTGAATCATTTTATGGTTCTAAAAGTGACAACGCACACAAAACCTTTAGTGTTATTTGCATTTTTAGGAAAACAAAGGTGCATCTCTGAATAACAGTCTGTGGAGTTGGGGAGAAGTTGGTGCTGCTCTGGTCCAATTACAGATGAGCTTTGTGTGTGCATTAGTTCACATAGATTGCTATGACAGGACACATGATTTATAAAGTAAAGAGATTATTTGGCTCACAAATCCCATGTCTGGAAGATTCAAATAGCATGGTACTAACATCTCAGTGAGCAGAAAAGGAAATCAACATTTGCAAAAGGGGCCAAGCATTCAAGGCCTCTTGGTTGTATGTTAATCACTTTCAGGAGCAAACATTCTATTCCACAAGACCAATGCTAATCCATTCCTTGGGTGTGGTGTTGGACATAGTCACATCTCATGAGCTCTGCTTCTGCACAACACATGAGAACCAGAACCTGCAAGAGTCAGAGATTCACTGTAGCAGTAAATATGATGGCTTTTACCATCAGAGTCTTAGCTGCAGTTCTGAAAATGAAACTCATATGATCTGGTCTGGACTGGGGTGAGAGGCAGGGATGGGAAGTCTTAGTTGCTTCTATTTCTGTAATAAAACACCACGACCAAAGAAGAAGAAAGGGTATGTATTGTTCACCTTGCAGTCTATCATATTGGAAAGTCAGGACAGAAACTTAAGACAGGAATTGTAATAGATGCCTTGGAAGAATGCATCTTACTGGCTTGATTAGTCTGTTTTGTTTTGTTTTGTTTTGTTACATCCCAGAACTGAAAACTCAGGACTGGCACCAACTACAATGGACTGAACCCTACCATACCAACCATTCAGTTAAAAAACAAAAACAAAAAAAACAAAAAACAACAACAACAAAAACCACATAGCCTTGCCTACAGGCCAATCTTATGGAAGTATTTTCTCGATTAAGATACCCTCTTCCCAAATATGTCTAGGTTTGCATAAAGTTGACAAAAGCCAATCAGAAAAGAAACTTCATCACATTTGTAAATTACATGGTACATTCATTAACACGAACCCCTTCCCTTCAAGCAGGCAAAAAGACAAAGGATGAACAGCCTTTTGTCTAGCTTAAAGAATACTGGGATGTCTCTTGGTTTCTTAAGAAAAGCTCTTCTGGGACAAGTCTGTTCACGTTACCCTGATGCTCTGAGAGATGGTCTGGTAGCTGGATGTGCATCCCGCTGGCTTTATTTACACATCTCAGATTGAACCAGGGAATGTGGTGATAACAGTTTAGCAGATACAACATTGCCTCTGCTGCTGACACCACACTGCCTGGGAAGAGGAGGAGTGATTCATTCAGAAAGACAGACAGGGGCTACAGATCTCTAGTCCTCTCACCACAGAGGCTCCTGATTCATACAGAGAACTGTGTTTAGAAAAATAGTGATGACCACTGGTGTGACTGCACAAATGAACAAGAAGATTGCAACTGACCGCATAGCCACAGCAGGGTCTTCCTTATGATTATGAACCTGCGAAGGGATAGAGGCATAAGTGAAATCCTCAGGACTGAGGGTCTACTTGACGTGCAAGCACCTGTCATCAGTAGTAGAGGAGGAAAAATGAAGATTTCAAATCCGGAATCCAATCTCACAAAGTTCCTTTATATGTGTGCACACAGCATGTGTGTTTGTGTGCATGTTCACATGTATGTATGTAGGGGCAGTTGGTTGATGCCACTGCTTTTCATCATTCTGTACTTTATGTATTAGGCAGAGTTTCCTCCCTTTGTTTTTGTTTAGTTTTTGAGACAGAGTATTCTCTTCCAGGATAGCCTTGGCTGTCCTGGACTCGCTTTGTAGACCAGGCTGGCCTGGAACTTTCAGAGATCCTCCTGCCTCTGCTTCCCTGGTGTTAGGACTGCAGGCCTGTGCCACTGTGAAGGCAGAATTTCTTAATTGATTCCAGGGCTTGCTGTTTTTCTAGATTAGGTGGTCGGCTTGCTCTGAGGATCCAGTTTCTGCCTTCAGTGTGCTAGTATCGTAAGTGAGCTGCTCTACCCTCCAGCTATTTATGTGGATACTGGGCACATACACTCAGCTCCTCAAGTAGCCAGTGATTTTAGCCACTTTTTCCTTTTGCTCTAGCTCACGAGTTCCTGCTTTGCCTTGTGTAAAGCACTATAAGAATGAGTGACACTGACAGGAAGGGAAACAAAATGAAAAATTCCTATCCTCAACTTGAAAGTATTTATCACATAAAGATGAATGCAAAAATCACCATCATTTAAATTGTACATGTATTTACAGGGCATCAGAAAGTCTGCATCTTTGGTTGAGTTTTATAGAGAGTTGAATTAAGGATTGATAATGTGCCTGTAGCATAACATAGCCGCTCACTCCTTTAAAGTGAACAAAACACAAAGAAGGCATCAGGCGAGCTTGCCTTCCTTAAGGCCTTGTTGGCTAGCTACCCGGTGTCTCTAGTGAACACAGCTCTGTAGGTGCAATAAAGGAGCTTTGAGCCTCTGGGAAAGAATTAACACCATCAAAATGAATTTACAACTGAGGATTAATTATATAATCAGTATGTTACTTTAAGTCATTCCTGTTTGTTCTGATTTAGAGAACCACTCATGTCTCTGTTAATTATCTAAGCAAAACCAGGGAGATATCGCTGAAAACTGACCCTGTCAGAAAAAAAAATACTGTTGACATGCTTCAAAATTGAGTGGTGTCTGTCAAAGAATGCGCATGAGTCCCCAAAGGATCCAGGCAAAATTTTTATGTCAAGATCCTTCCAGAGATGCCAGCCACCCAGATGGAAGATGCAAAACTGGAATGGTAGACAAGGGGAATGCCTTGTCTGTTTTAATTCATTGAATCTTACAGACCCATAGTTTGAAAACTTGAATGATTAGAAATTTATTGACTGGCATTGAAACATAAAAAAAACTCAATATCTGTGCTGATGAATTTCTGCTACATGAGATTATAAATACTTCCCGGGGAGCCCTAGCTTCATAAACTAGGAGCCCACTTCTGGACTTAGCCCAGGAGGCGTATTAATGTGCATAGGTAGAGTCAATACTATGGTGCATACTATTAAATTGGGAGAGGGGGGCTAGAACCCCATGGGCAAGCTCACCTGGAGTACACAGTTGGGGAAACAAAAAACATCCTGTCTCAAATGAAGTAGAAGTCAAAGACCAACACCCAAGCTTGTTCTCTGGTGTTTATAAGTGTACTGTGGCATATATACATCCAGAGGCACATTCATAGACATGCATGCTCAAAGATAGCGATAGATTTCCTTGTTTTTATTTTATAAATATAAACATTGCAAGCTGTGGGTCACATGGATGCTGGGAACTGATCCCACCATTTCCTCTAGAAGAGTAACTGGTGCTCTTAATGACTGAGCTATCTCTCCAGTCCCAAAGCTTTTTTTTTTTTTTTTTAAATAGGGGGAGAAGGCAATGCAGGCTCTTTCTTGAGAGTGCTTCTGTGTCAAGTAGTTCTCTTACTTTGAGAAATAAATACAAAACGATTTGAGTTCTGAATCAATACCAGTTCTAAGCACCTTTATCCTGCTTTAGCCATCTGATCTTGACAAAGGACTCTGCCCTGGTGTTTATCAACATGTGCTTTTGCCTTGAAACATGAGTCTTTTCTGGTGTCAAATGAAAGGATGAGAAAAGAAAAGGGCACAATCTCTGACATCCTGAGGAAAATACTGGAGACACACAACTTCATCTTTGGAACTCAAATGCCAGGTGGACTGACTCCATTGCATCGTCCCTGGGCCAGCTGAGAGATGGATGTGGCCACAAGGTAAAGAGGACTCATAGCTCCTGTAGCTGGAGCTACTGCAGGCAGGTGCACAAAGAGTGATGGTTTCCGGCTTTGTTGTCTATGTCCTTTACCTTCCTTCTAGGTAAGGGAAGCGGGGGAGGTGGGCAGGGATGAATACTGGGTAAGATACTCAACTGATTAAGAAAGGTAAAAGGTAGGGCTGGGGGTATGATTTAGCCAAGTACCTATCATCTTACCATGATAATGTTGGTTTGGGTCCCAGAATAAACATAAAAACCCAGGAATCCCAGCACTCATCTGGGATGAGTTGGTGGGGTGGAAAAAAAAGCAGATAGATCCCTGTAGCTCATTGGCTGGCCCACCTAGATGAACTGTCCAGTAAGAAACCTTCTCTCAGAAAGTAATAGATGAGGAGAGGGAGGAAAAGACCTCTGGCCTCCACACTCATGTGTGACATGCCCACAACAAGAAGTATATAGCACACATACACACAGATTTAGAACACTAAAGCTAATTATTATGCACTAAAACTTGACTCAGACATCAGCTCCTATAAGCATCCTGATTCCCTCAGCATTTCCCTCCAACTGCCTTGACTGCTTCCCAACTTGGTGTAAGGGTGACACATCTTGTGCTGTGGTTCCATTGGAGTGCCTGTATGACTATGGTCTTTATATAGTCACAGGGACTCTGCTACAGAAGAAATCATCAGCAAATGCTGCTGCTGGTGTGGGATGGATGGATGAATGAATGAATGAATGAATGAATGAGTGGGTGAATGAATGAATTAATGAATGAATGAGTGGCATGCCTGTTTCCAAACAATATAATACAGCTTACAATTAAGATTTAGCTCAGAGGGCCTGGATTTGAATCCCACTGTGAATTTGACAGAGAAATCTCAGGTGCATTAAATTTTCTTAAGTGAGATTTGTTTATTGATGTATGTGAAAAATAATAGCCAGTGGAGTGTTCTGACTGCTGAATGAGTTAAAGGACACAAAAAACTGTAATTCCTGAACATGATAAAGTTACTAATACTTCCATGAGTTTGAGTATTAGAATGTCTTACCATCTTGCTTTAAATTAATACTGTTATAGTCTTTTCTTCACACATTACTTACATTTCCAGTAGGAAAAATGTGATAACTCTATTTTATATCAATTGTTTCATAAACTGTCAACTTATAAATTATCTAAGATGTATCTTGGAAACCTCATGGATAATGGGGATACAGGGTGTGGTTGTCCATGTTGAAACAGCGGGTTTCGTTATGAAAGACAAGAGCAACCATTACTACTCCCAAGAAATCACTAGTGGGTAAGGATCCATCTGAGCTGTGATGTTTAGTTCAAATCCAGGTCAGCACAGTCAGTCTCAAAACTACTAAGCACAATAAAGAAAGGCTCAAGTAATAAACAGAGAAATGAATCTTAGGGCATGGAGGCAGGAAGGACAGAGGTAGGAGAAAAACAGGGGAAGGGGTGGTAAGAGTGCCAGAATGTAAAGTTTGCTTGTGTGCCATTGGGAAGAAGAAATATGGCCAGTGGATAACCAGCCTCCCATGTCCAGTTTCTCCTACCTTAGCTTCATGGAATGATTTTAGACAGCGGGAAAGCAAACGGCTTGATGTAGCACCCACGACTGAAGAAGCAGAGCCTTGGACTTTCTGCTTTTAGATAGTAATGTTATTTAACAGCAGCATGGGAAACTTGTGGAATTTGCCGGCTGGTGTGTCTTGCTTCACGTTGATTGAAAGCATATACCAAGAACAACATTTACAGTGGATGTTTTAAAACCTCTCCAAGTACGGAGACACTGCTCGGTGTCATGACAAGCAAGGTGCCCGAATAATGTCCAAGGACCAAGTGAGGAACATTTTTCGGTTACTTCTGAAGGAAAGGAAGTCTCAAACATTTGAAGAATGAAGATTAAATGGTCAAAAAGGAAATGAACATGAGATAATACATCAAAGAAACATAGGAACTAAGGACTGCATCCTCTTGTGATTCCAAACATACATCTAGTGGTCATTAAAAATCAACTGCAACACATTCTCCTACTACAGTCTTGAAAGTAACACAGTGTGGTAGAGACCCTACCAGTAAAATTGCTGTGTCAGTGAAAAACACATTAAATTAAATTATCAGAGTTTAAACCAGAATGACTACTTATGTTACTGCCCTGGAAATTATGCCAGATTCTCTGCACCACTTCCTACATATAGGTTGTGCTTTTTCAGAAGCTATGTGCCAATGGACAGGACAGTCTCCACACTTGAGTGGATAGAGGGATTTGACTTTCTCACGTACTCTGGTGCCTCACATTTGACTATGTCCCCTGGCGGGGGAGAACTGGTGGCACTCAGAGGAAGGACAGCAGGTCACCGAGAAGAGACTTGATACCCTATGAGCATATACAGGGAGAGGTAATCCCTCTCAGGAACAGTCACAGGGGAGGGGAATAAGGGGAAAATGGGAGGGAGGGAAGAATGGGAGGATACAAGGGATGGGATAACCATTGAGATGTAACAAGAATAAATTAATAAAATTAAAAAAAATAAACAAAAATCACTGAGTGATATGGGAGCTTCTGTGTGTCTGTCTATGTGTGTGTCTGTGTGTCTCCCTGTGTGTGTATGCCTGTCATTCTCTGTGTTATATGACAGCTGTTGTTACTTAGCTTTTTCACAAGACACAAAAGAAAATGAGTGAAACCCCTCTTTCCTATAGACTGTCAGACTGTCAGCAGCTACTCCATGGCTAATAGTATTCCGAGGTTACCAGAACAGAAGATTCACCTCTATAGGAACTAGCCTTGCTAGCCCTGGGCCTTCTATCCAAAAGGTTAACTCTGAGAGAAACTACCAAATGCATGCCATGTGTACAGATAAGTCTAAAGGCACATTAAATGATGACAGTGACAGCATTTTAAGTTTTTTTATTTTTCGTTCTTCTCTCTCTCTCTCTCTCTCTCTCTCTCTCTCTCTCTCTCTCTCTCT
>OU015752.1:92000728-92014094 GCA_907169655.1 Acomys percivali
TGTGTGTGTGTGTGTGTGTGTGTGTGTGTGTGTGTGTGTGTGTGTGTATGTACAGACGCACTTTACACATATACCTGTTCTATGTTGAAATGGCTGGTTCCGTTATTACTGTTGTGTTTAAGTTTGAAGTAAAATGCAACTGATTCTGTAAATCTTAAATACTGCCTATGACTAATCAGTGGAGAGTCGTACGTTGAACTGTATTTGAGGCGCTGATTGATCCCTTAAATTATATTTCATATTACAAGCCCTGTCAACTTAGGAAAAGTTCTCCATTTTCTGACACTCAAAAGTTTAAGGGAAAAAGCCACAGATGTTAAAGTCATAGCTTTATGAAGATGTCCATTGATATATGGTAGACTTAGATTACTTTTTTAACAGCAAGTGTCTAAAGAAAAATTTAATAAAACAAGGAATCCATCAATGCCTGGCCCACTGGCCGCTCTCAGTGCAGTAGGTGTCCTCCTGTTAGAAAGACAGTGCCATGAAGGCAGCCCTACTCTTAAAAGCACAACGAGACCTCTGCTATTTAAAGTAACCTTGTAATTAGACCATCTCTTAGTAAGTTCCATTTTATCACATGGAAAATGTATTTATGTGATAATATAGCTTCACTTTTTTTAACAGAGTCCTGAGATAACGTATAACTCTATACAGAAAACAACAAAAAAGCAAAATCCATATTTATAATTGATTCTACAGTATACTACATAATATCACAATGCAAAAGTATTTTTTGTGAGTTAATCCACTCTCAAATTATGTGCTGCCATAGAGACAATATGGGGTTGGGAACCTCCCCAGAAGTGCCTGCATGTTTACTGGTTGTGTTATGGTAATCTGAAGGCATGTGGTACTGTACACAATTATTCTCCACTCTATCTCTTCTTTAACAGCTTGAAAACTTAAAAAAACAAACAAACTTGAAAAGTACAACTTCTCTTTATGATTGATTCATTAGGTTTTTTTTTTAACTTACCCTTCATTCATGCTTTCTCTGAAAATACTTGTGAATCATCTAAGATTATCCTTCCAAAGTAAGGGAAACCAACACTTCAACTGGGGAGTAATAGACAACTAGTACTTCTTAGATCCTGCATATGCTTCCAAACTGAATGCACACTGACGGAGAACTAGTCCCACTCAGGTAAGTATCTTTCTTTTTTTTTAATTTTTTTATTTTTTATTTTTATTAATTTATTCTTGTTACATCTCTATGGTTATCCCATCCCTTGTATCCTCCCATTCTCCCCTCCCTCCCATTTTCCCCTTATTCCCCTCCCCTATGACTGTTCTTCAGAGGGATTACCTCCCCCTGTATATGCTCATAGGGTATCAAGTCTCTTCTCAGTGACCTGCTGTCCTTCCTCTGAGTGCCACCAGGTCTCCCCCTCCAGGGGACATAGTCAAATGTGAGGCACCAGAGTATGTGAGAAAGTCATATCCCACTCTCCACTCAAGTGTAGAGACTGTTCTGACCATTGGCTAGATCAGGGTAGGGGTTTAAATTTTACCACCTGTATTGTCCTTGGCTAGTGCCGTAGTTTGAGCGGGACCCCTTGGCCCAAATCTGCCTATCATAATGTTCTACTTGTAGGTTTCTAGGACCCACTGGATCCTTCTACATTGCTATTCTCCCATGGTTCTCTTCTCTCAGTGCCTTGGAAGAGGTATTTGCCCCACACACACAATGTCAATGCATTTCTGAAATAATCAGTAAGCTTGCTCCTCCAGCCAAGACTACAAACAGAAAAACAACAGTAGCTTTGAATCATGAGCATCAACAGCAAGGAACATCAAGCCCTTGAATGGAGCAGGTCCTTTCTAAAGCCAAATGACCCAAGCTTCAATCTTCCCCTGGCATCTCAAAAACACAAACTTCAACATTCTACTGCAGGTGAACATTTTTCGCCCATAAAAAAAGAGAGTGAAGCTTTATATCTATATCTACAGGCTTTTGTGGGTACTCACGGAATTAACACCAGACTGCGTGGAATTACTACGCTAAGTAAAGCGGTAACCTGAGCTCTTAGTTTCTCCAGAGTTCAAGGTCTGTGTGGGACTCACCGTGAGCACATGGATAAATGCCATAGCTGCAAATCTATTCATAGAGCACATAGATGCACTTACTCCTATGTAAAGATGTTTGCTGCATTTGTTCTCTGTCAGTTACTTAGTATTTTATATTTGCTTTCAACTGGGAAAGTCAAGAATGTGACTGTTTAAGGGGGATCTTATATAGTTAATTTAGCGTGAAGAATTAATTTAAAGCTTGGAGAGAGCAATGAACCAAAATACTTAACAAACTTTCATGAGGAGAAGAAAACTCTCTAAAGACAGAATAAGAAATCTCTTTGAAATATTCTGCCTAATAAAGCACACTGAAGAGAAAAACATGATTTAGAATGTTTTGACAATACCCCATAAGATGCAAATGTAACATTTATAGAATATACTTTATTTAGGTTTATTTGTTTATTTTTTGAGACTGTATTTTAATCAATACTTGTATGAAATATATCTTAAATTAAAATCTAATGACATCACTTCCCCACTTCCCCTTCCATTTCTTCCCTGAAACCCATCCCATGCCCCCTCATTCCAACTACTCTTCCATGTTTCCCCTCTCAAATTGATGGTCTCTTCTTTGATTTAAATTTTTGTAGAGACAAATTCAACAACACACAGCAATTTTAACATAACAGGTATCAGGGAAATAGTAAGGATAACACTCGTTCCTTAGCATCGGGGATGCAGCCACTCACACAGGAACAGGTTTATGCATAGACAAGCTAACAAAATTAATTCTCCCATGTCTACCTGTGTACTTTTCACTAGACTCCCTGGACTTAGACCTTAAGAGGCTGGTTTAATCTTAAACTGAAGCTTCCATCAGGGGATGATCAACGTATGCCCACACTCACAGGAACCCTAGGAAAGTGTATGCTGTGCCTCCCTGAGGTCTTAACACTAATAGCCAGTATATACTAAATGTAAACCTACAGTGTGCATGCTTTGCCTCATCTGGAAGAACAGGAAAGAATATGGAGTTAGTAGACTGTTTTCTGAGCTAACAAGGACAAAATAATTTTCCTGTCTCCTCTTAGAATATGCTGTGCTAGCATTACTCCTTATGCCCTCAGGGACAGTGAAAGTCCTATCATGGATAGTTCGGCCAAAATCATTCTTTTTTTGACCCTCCAGTAGCCCAATACTATCTCTCATCTCATTTCCAATAGAAGATAAGGGCAGTTTAAGCAGAATCTGGGGGCTGAATAAGTTCTCAGATTAAAACTGTGCTTCAGATGTCCACAAAGCTGTTCTGCCTTGTCACTTCTTGTGCAGGAGGCACAAGAAGGAAGTACCAGTTTAATGGATAAAAAGCAGCAGCACTCTGCCCTGACTTGACCAGAGCAGAACCATTAGTGGGTACCAGTGATGACATGTGTCATGATTCCCCAGAAGGCCAGACTGAGGGGATGCTAAGCTTTCTTCTGTAGCCTCTTTACATCCCTCTGGCTCAGCTTAGTAGAGAAGCTAACTTTCTCCTGGTAGACCATCAATGACAGAGTCCCACATACTCGAGGGTACAGCAACATGCCCAGTGGCAACACCTATGTGTATAGTTCCAATAGAACTCTATGGGCAACTGAGAAGCCCACAGAATACTCTCTGAGCAAAACATGCCCCATCAAAAAAAGTTTGACTGCTCAGGATGTAATTTAAACAGCAAAAACAGGAAGAGGGGGAAGTACACAAACAGATGCATATATGGCCATCAGTCTGTCCTTTAAGTACATTTCAATATAGTCCTGTATTTTGAAGAGCAGAAACTGTACAGGGATACTTATAATGATAGTGTATAGTAACAGAAAGGGTTTAATAAAATCACATTCCATCAGCTTTGGGGCAGGAACTATCTGCCTTTCAGTGTCTTGGTGTCTCTGAGATCCACTGTGGCTAGGCACTCTGCAGATGGTATAAACTTGGCATGTGGGTTTCACATTAAAAGCAAAATGTGTTTTTAATAGATGAGTATTCCATAGTGTATATGTACCACAGTTTCTTTACCCATTCTTCAACTGAGGGACACTTAGTCTGTTTCCATGTTCTGGCTATTATGAATAAGGCTGCTATGAACATGGTTGAGCATGTCTCCTTGTTGTGTGGTGGAGCATCTTCTGGGTATATTCCAAGGAGTGGAAAAGCTGGGTCTTGAGGAAGCCCTATTCCTAGTTGTCTTTTTAATTTTGTAATTACATTTATGTACAGAAAACTTAACACAGCTTAGTGGCGAGTTCTTTAGCCTTTGCCTCCCAGTTTTTTTTTTTTTTTTTTTTTTTTTTTAGAAAGTACCAGATAGATTTCCAAAGTGGTTATACAAGGAAATCCCAAAATTTGTGGACAAATGAATCAAACTAGAAATGATCATACTGAGTGAGTTAAGTCAGAAGCAGAAAGATTCACATGGTATATACTCACTTATAATTGGACACTAGCCCAAAAGGCATGTCCCATGAAAGTCTCCACTTACCAGGAGATTGGGATAGATGTGAGGGCATCCTACTGGGACTCTAGGTAAGAAAAATATAGGACAATGGGGAAATAGAAGGATCCAAAGGGTCCTAGAAACCTACAAGAAGAATATCATCATGGGTGGATCGGGGCTCAGGGGGGTCTGCTCAAACTACTGCACTAACCAAGGATAATATAAGCAGTAAACATCGAACCCCTACTCTGATCTGCCCAATGGACAGGACATTCTCCCCAGTTATGTGGAGAGCAGAGACTGACTCTGACTTGAACTCTGGTGCCCCATATTTGACCACTTCTCCATGGTAGGGAGGCCTGGTGGTACTCAGAGAAAGAATAAGCAGGCTACCAAGATGAGACTTGATAGTCTATGACCATATAGTGGGGGAGGAGGTCCTCCTCAGTCATAGACCTAGGGGAGGGGAATAGGGAGAAAGCAGGAGGGAGGGAGGAAAGGGAGCATACAAGTGATGGGATAACATTTAGGATGTAATTTGAATAAATTAATAAAATAAAAAAATTTTTTAAAGCAAAATGTGTCTGACTGCACTTCAGTGCAGTACACTCAGGACAAGGGATAACAGTTTATGTATACAGCAATCCCTCATTACACTTAGGGTTCTACTTCCAGGCTCCCCAACAGACACCTAACTCCACAGATGCTCTAGTACCTTACATCCAAGGTCATCATCTGGACTACAGCATATACATATCTTCTAAAACATTCCCAGAGTGCTTATAATATAAAATAAAGTGCAAATGAAATGTAGCTAGCTGCGATGCTATTTTGTGTGAGTAGAGACGAGGAAAATGCCTGTACTTGTTTAGTACAGATGTGTTTTATAAGAATTTTTAGTTGTGGCTGGTTGAATCAGAGAAATTGGAGTGTGTGGGCACAGTGAGTTGACTCTGCAGTGTCGGTGACTAAATGTGATCCTTTTCAGCAATATATTGGAGAAAATATGCCTTTCACGCAAACAGGGGAGCCTGCCACAGTCTCATAAGCCCATGTATTCTTGTGCATCAGGCTACAACAAATCAGGTAGGAGAGGACAGCACTCTTGTCCATCTGTCTCGGTACGTATGGTACCAAGGAACATTGTCATAGTCTCTCAATAGCCTGTGAAAGGCTCTTCTCTGAGATCTTGCCCAGCAGAAAGGACTCAGCCAACGCAGGGCAGTGGAAGAGAGGCCCCTGTCAAGGTTCCCTTTCTGTCCAGAAGTGCTCTTTACCGGACAACCTGTTTCCATTCATTTGTTTTAATCTTTCTTCAGATCAGGCCGGCAGCCCATTAATCATTTCTGTCAGCCCCTTACTGAATCCACGGCAACAGATCTGTTTTTCTAAAGTCTCAGAGCCAGAACTCAATTGAAAAAAAAAGGGGAAATCCTCTACTCCTCAAGCGACTGGCCAGAGCGCCGGCTGGAAGCAGCCACCAATTGTGTTCACTTTCCTCTGAGGGCCAGAATTGTACACAACAGCCCATGGAAAGTTTTGAAAGGGAATCTGGGTAGGAAGTGGGACTGGGGAGGTGGAAGAGGAGCCTAAGATATGAAGCCACCAGCTCAGGAGGGTGTAAGAAAGAGAGAACTAAATAAATACCAGGACAATGACAGAGACACAGATGTCCTGAAGTGATACAAAATGAAAATACACCAATCAAAAATGCTACCCCACTGACTAAGAAAAAAGACTCTCATGGAACTGACATAGTTAGTTCTATAAAAAAGATGAAGATAACTTTGAGGTCACAATAAGACACTAATATTTTGTATTCATATGTAAATACACACACATATATATAACAGGTATGTATATATTTTCTGTGTCAGTTTATGTGATGCACACAACATATAAATTAAGGCTGAATCTGCAAAGCAGAAGAAAACATTGAGAGTATACAGCCAACAGAAGACAGGAGACATCTGATTTGCCTTGGATCATGACATATATACATACACATACAGTCTAGCATTTTATTGTAATCTCCTATGTCACGTATAGAAGCTGTATACAAATCTGCCATTAATATCAGGTACATAAACATAAAAGGATGGAAAATCTTAATATCTCCCCCATAGTGGACATTATCAATATGATTAAAGACCAGCCCCTTTGAAAATGAGAGCAAATGCTCCAGAGATGCCAATGGAGGCTATGCCAATAGAGATGCCAACAGGGCTGTTCTTCAAAGACTCATGGACTCCCAGTGATAGATTCAGGAGTAGCTACAATCTCTTGTAGCCTTTTGACTCTATGTTACTATTATGCTCATGAGAATGGGCCAATGTTCTGAGAAAATTAGTGTATCTGATATATGTGTGTGTGTGTGTGTATGTGTGTGTGTGTGTGTGTTTCTCAATTACAGTGTTTATCTGAGTGTTCAATTGTATCCAAAACTTGATGTGGATACATTGTAGTAATATTTTAAATATTGAATTTTGTGAATGATTTATTGAAAACCTAGAGTAGAACCATTGAGTTATAATTTAGCCATATTATTTTTCTGGCTGACATTTTTTCTGGAAATATTACTGACAGTCACTGGCCTAGAATTGGATAAATAAAACCCTTGTAAAGACTATATAGATATGGTCCAATAACACCATGAAAGCATATAGATACTGGCCTTTTAAAGCTTAGCAAGAAGTGATATATAAATAGCATTTGAATAATTTAAAGAATTTCTATGGGTACCTTTTATACTGATACAGTTTTAGAAAGGCTAATCTCCTATGTTATAATATATTTTAGAGAGATGAATGGATGCAAATAAACAGAAACTAATGTGAGCATTAAACAAAAAACTTACCACAAATGCTATTGTACTCCTTAGCGTGGACTCCCACTGGAAGCAGCTTTTGAAGAACTGGATTGTGTTCCATATTGCCATCGTGAGTCGTTTCACCCGGTCTACATCTCTTGATAAAATCTTGTTTGTTTGTTTTTTTAAATGGGAAACAGAGAATCAAATTAGATTTACACGCTCTGGATGTTCCCTTAGACCAGCTTCTCTAAGCTGTTTAAACTGTATTGTGTACAGCTCTCCTAAAACTGTTTCAAAATGTTGTCATCCAAAGGAGACAATCACATCCAACTTGGGTTTTAGCTCATTTTCTGGAACAAAAAACCAAAAAAACTTGCTTTAATAGTGTCCTTACAGAACTGAGCTGATGAGAGCTCCAGAACCCAGACATTTGGTGGACACAAGTGCTGTGTGTAAGCACCTGCATAGGTAAGCATACACAATGTGGCAAGAGAGAGAGAAAGTAAGCAAGAATGAACAAAACTGAGGCGGAATGGGAAATGAGTCAAGATATTATTTGGTATGGATATAGAGAACACCAGTAAGACAGCTTTAGTAGTCAATCTTTTTTAGCTCCAAGAAGTGTAGTTGATTTCCTAAACTGTACAGTGTTCAATACATTTCTCAGCCTTTCTCCCAAAATATGAGGGTGCTGTTTTTAACCTTTCAGATGGTTGTGAGAATTCAAGATTTTAGAGAACTTCCTACCATACAGCAGGTGGTTTAAAATATTTGTTTCATCAGTAAAAACTTCAGCTTTGTCACCTAGGGTAAGCCAGTGCTGTGCAACACTTGAGGACTGTCCTGAAACACCCAGAGAATTTAGCCCAAGAGCTGCCTCCTGCTCTCAGAGCCAAAGCCTCCCCAGTGAACAAGTTGTTTTGTAAAGGAAGTAACTTTTCTTCCCGTGGGAGGCACAGTATTTTGATTTTCTTGCAAAGCTGTTGCCCTGCCTACCTTCACTTAGGTTCTTAACTTTCAAGAAAACAGAGCAAAAGACAAAGAATTAAAATAGTTAATAACAATAATGGAGACACTTCTTCGGATTGTGCACAATGACTATTGCACTCAAATCCGTGGCGCCGAACGCAAAACATTCCAATAGATACTTCCCTCCAGAAGACTACTAAGGCCCTCCCCCAGCACAGTGCCCAAAAGTTCATGGGAAACAAAAGGAAGAGAAGATGGCTTTATATTTAACTGCTTTGTGTCATGCACAGCTGCTCACCCCAGAGGAAGCTGTGGAAGTAATAAACACTTTTAAAGAGGGGGACACTTTGTTCCTTGTTACACAAGCGAAGAAGAACAATGCAGACTGGCTGAAATCTGGGCCTGTATCTGCAGAGGATAGGGAGGGACTCAGAAGAAAGAAAATGCAAAGGTCATGGGTTTTTTGTTTTTGTGTTTTCTGGTTTACTATGAACACCCTCTCCATCGTCCTACAGCCTTACTTTTTGTTGAACTGATAAAAAGAGGAGTTCAGGGTGACAGGGCAAAAAGAGAGACAGCTAGTTCAATACAGGGCAGGATACCAACACACTCTTAAGTTTAACACAAGGAGTTAATAAAGCCGAAGTAGGTGAATTTGAGGCCAGAAGCCTTCTAGGACTCCTAGGAAATTCCTTTATCCATGGAACAAGAAGAGAGCACTTGCCTTCAGCTGCAAAGGGGAGAAACCAACACACTGCAAGCGAGGAGGATAGACAAAGAAATTTAGGGTGTCCATGCTCCATGGTGACTTTTAGACAACTGCAGAGCTCACATTCCCTTTTTCTTCAAATGAATAGGTCTTAAGCCACTCCCAGTTGCCCTGGCTGAAGCTCCCATTTGAGAGCGAAGACAAGAGAAATAAGTGATAAGATGAGGAGTCCAGATGAGAAAGGAGTGGGAGAGGAGATGACGAATGAAAGAAAAGCCAGCCATGCTCAAGAAGTACCTGGACCACTGGCTGCAGACAGTACTCAAAGACCATTTGGTGGAAGCCACCTACCTTTTTGGACAGCTTGCGACTCTCTTCCATAAAGCGCTTTTCTCTTGGACTGAAGGTCCTGAGACTTGCTTTGACCTGGAAAAAGATGGCTGTTACAAGGGCAGCGGTCACACAGACGTCATTCTCTTCTGGAGTAACTGAGAAGATCACAGAAAATGAGACCTTTCAACCCAAAGGCCATAGGCAGGGACCAGAATGTTATGGGTCCAACCATGCTTGGCCAGTTACCAGGGTCTCTGGGCCCTAGCATCTCTAGGTATGTCAGGCTGGAGCAGGGATAGTCTTTTTACCATTTGACTGAATCCACAAAAGTATTTCAAAGCAGGAGAGACACCGAACTTCATAAATTTCCATGCTAATCTAAATGACAAAAATTTCTCCTCTCATTTTGAACTAAACTTTCAGCAATTGTACCTAAAAGAGGAATGGCAGTTCTCAGTCCATAAAAACAACATTTCCACAGACAATCTCATTACCTCCAGTGACCTGAAAAAGCAAGCAAATGGGCCATGGTAGCTCGTTTACAAGGGGAAAACTGAGCCCCAGGGGGATTTACTAACGTGTTCAAACCAGCAGAGTGAGGGAGAACTTTAAAAAAAAAAAAAAAAGATGAAGCACAAATCTACTTCCACTGTATCCCTTAACCAATATATTTTCCCACCTGAAACTACACCACTGTCATGACTGAATAACATAATCTACACATAACATACACATATACAAATGCTTCCCAGAAGTAGACTGGAAGAGGTCATCTTTCCTGCAGATGGTTTATTTGGGAGGCAGAGGAAGAAACTGGAAAGAATACACACTTAGACTGATGACTGTCTCCTGGTTTCAGCATTACTGAGAATTTGAGAATATATACATATAAAATATATGATATACGCTGCTTTAAAGACGGTACAACTTGTATATCATAGATTAGATTAAACAGATATACTACATATTATATGTAAGATTATATACATAACAAAATTTATGTTTTTAAAAAGTAAATAATATTTATGTATAATGTATCATATATGTAATCAGTACACAACAAATAGATATACAATATATATATATATATATATATATATATATATAAAGACTACTTTTTCCTTTACTTTTAATTATTTCCTTGACCTTTTAGATTAGTGAGAATTTAGACCTCATCAATCCTGTTGGCTCAACCATTTGAAACCTGGAAAAGCACGGATTTTACGACAAAGGTTTAAATACAACCCCACCATTCTCAGGCTTTAATTCTGAAATCTTTGACGTTAATCCAAGTCTGCACAGGCTGAGCGCCATATGTTTGAGATACTGAAAACCTGGGAGGCGCATCCTGAGGGCACTTACCGGATTATATATGAGGTCCATCTCTAAGTAAATAAGCCCTTTAAAGGCTTGTTCTAAATCTTTATTCTTCAATACGTAACAATTTGGTTGTCCATCTCTAATCTGTTAGGAACAAAAGACAAAGTACATATTTGTGCCAATGTTCTGTGTGTATTAAGTGGAAAAACAAAAACAAACTTTGACTAAGTTGAAAAGGTATTTATTTATTTATTTATTTTGTCCCTCTGTAAAAATGTATTTTATAACTCATTTTGTATCTACTAGCATGATTTGTTATTTATTTATGGTTTTTACATTGGTCTCATTTTTACCACTATATGATTACACATGAAGCAAATACTAGGCAGGGACTAAATGCAAGATTAATCTACTTTCAATTCTAGAGTGACACTGTAATTGGTAGAAAGATAAAGTAACAACAGCCATCCGCTCAGAGTGGTGTGTTGATGGAAACATAGTGATTATGTCTCAAAGACAGGAAGTTTTTTCTCCCCATGTTCTGGAATACTAAACTCTTCTACATACTCAAATAGATGAAGTCTCTTCAAAATTCCTGGCCAATAATCCTAAAATGTGTCAAGTCATGGGGAAAATAATGACAGAGCAGAAAAGTGTTATAAATTAGAAAAGACTAGGGCTACATGATTAAATGTATGTGGTGCCATGAACGGGATCCTGGAAAAGAAAAAACTGTATTGATGAAAAGTAAGATAAAAATCCAATTGAAGATCCAAGTTTACTTATTCATAGCATACTGCTGTTGGTGATGTTTTAGTGCTGGCAAATGCAACATAGTAACATAAGATGCTAGCATGAGAAGAAAGTCGAGAAAAACTCTCTTCTCTCCGCAGTTTTACTTTAATTACAAAATCAGTCTCAAAGAAGATTGAAGAATCATAAGGAAATGAATAAAAGAACTAAGTTTTATTATTAAGCTATCGGTGGCTCACTGTCCCCCAAGCAATTCAAATTAATTAAATCAAAACTTAGGTGAGGTTGAGGTCAAGATCCCAAATCATTCAAGATACACAGGGTGCCTACCCATCTTTGTGTAGCACCAAGTCCCCTCGGACCGCCATGCAGCAGGTCACAGCACTTTAACTCACTATGCTGGCTGCCTGCAGTTCCCAGAATGCGTGATATCTAAGCGAACACTTCCCATGGCGTGACAGAACATCTTTGTCCCCCCTGAAAGCATGCTAACCACATAATTCCTTGTTCTGTCTTCAGACTGAGTGCAGCCCTGCCTCTTGTACACGGCTGTGGTGGTACATGTGTTGATGAAATTGGAAGGCCAGGGATCTGGGCCATATTTTAAATGACTATTGCTGTCACTACAATCATTCACACGAGTGTTCTTATAAACACTGGTGGAAATGAGTTGAGTGAGTCACGGTGGGGAAACAGCAATTCCACTTTACAAGGGAGAGGTCATCTTCCTTCCCTAAGCACCCCACCTCTTAGATTGAATAGCTTTTATAGGGAAAGATGGCTTTCCTGGTCAGTGGCTGAGAGGAAGGGGTGCCCCATAAAGTCCCGGCTTCCTTCCTCAACAGTGTCCAAACAGGATTCGCAGCTTCCGCTCTGGCACTGAGTGTCACTTAATAAATAGTGGGTGTTAAAGTTGAAAGACATAAATACAAAAACAGCATGACAATTTGCCAAGCTGAAGTACTTCCAACTTCATTTTCTTTCAGCCCTCAGTTCTTGTAATGTTATCTTAAAATTTCCATGATTTCTTAAGGGCAAGGAAAGGTCAGTAGAAGAACAAGAAGTATTGATATAAAAATATTTCATAGGTGAGGCAGGTTTTTTTTTTAATTTGGTAAATGATCATTTCCTGTTACTCAGTGTCCCTAGCATTGTGTCAGCAAAACTCAAAATCCACGTAGGAACATTAAAGCTATCATCAAAAACAGGGACACAATGAGACATAGTCATGTTTAGTACTTGAATAGCAAATTAAGTTGTATCTACAAATTTCAAAAATTTGAAAATTACAAAGCTAGAAGCCTCTATTCCTTTTGAACATATTCAAATACCAGAATTCCTTTCCTGGGTCAGGAATCAAATAAAAATTTAGCAAATATCTCCCTTCTTTTTTTTTTTTTTTAACTGAAGAATTATATCCGTAAAGATAGTCTTTAAAAAGTTAGGGTTTTTTTGTTGTTAAAACTACATAGAGTCAGGGAGACGTGGTGGCACTCAGAGGAAGGACAGCAGGCTACCAAGAAGAGACTTGATAGCCTATGAGCATATAAAGGGGGAGGAAGTCCCCTCAGGCACAGTCATAGGGGAGAGGAGTAAGGGGAAAATGGGAGGGAGGGAGGAATGGGAGGATACAAGGGATGGGATAGCCATTGAGATGTAACAAGAATAAATTAATTTTAAAAACTGTAAAAAAAAACTACATAGAGTCTATAATTTTATTTTGTAGCTCCCAATGTGATTTCATGATGTTATATATGATATATTTTATATAATATAATAGATCTTCTTTATGGCTATATAATATTCAAAATGAAAATCAACTACAATATTTTAAAATATGTGGCATCACAGTAAATAGTGATACTAAGTCATAGGAGAATGTTTGAAAACTATTCTCCAGCTCTGCTATATAACTGGACTGTCAACACTTGAATACAGGATAAAAAGTTGGTGTGAAATGTTATCTGCACCTGTTCAGCAC
>OU015752.1:92023636-92036589 GCA_907169655.1 Acomys percivali
GACTGATATGGGAGGGGCCAGCTCACTGTAGCAATGCCATCCCAGGGTTGGTCATCCTGGATGCTATAAGCAAGCAGGCTGAGTAAGCTATGAGGAACAAGCCAATGAGCAGCACTCCTCTAGTGCCTTCTGCTCCAGTTATTGCCTTTAGGTTCCTGCCTTGAGTTTCCGTCCTCATTTTCCTTTACAACAAACTGAAATGTAAACCTGTAAGCTGAAATAAACATACACCACCACCACCACCACCCCTCGTCAAGTTGCTTTCGGTCATGGTGTTTTATCACTGTAATAGAAACCTTAAGGAATACATGATCTAAACTTCACTGAGGAAAACTTCAAATCCTTCACAGGCTTTGGCTCTTGACTTTCAGGGCCCTGCAAGGCTTGCCTCTGTCCAGCCCTACCTCTGGGTCCTTTCCTGTCCTATAGGCCTGTGTGCTCTATCCCCTGCATTCTGTTTACCCTGGCTTCTCAGCCAGCTCTGGATGTTGACAGGCTAAGTCCATCCTCTGAGCCTTTGAACATAGATTACTTCCAGCCTGAAAAGCTCCCCAATACTCACATGGAACTGCTCCTTTATCTCCTCCAGTTCCTACTGGAATGCTCCCTTTCCTATGCACCCACACCATGTAGCCCTTGAGACCTGCTCTCTGCTTCCTGTCATCTTGGTATGCCCATGGTGGGTTTGTGTTATGTAGAACTGTATTATTGATTTTATTTTAGTTTTCTTTTTGTATCCTTGTCTCCTAGAAAGCAGGATATGAGCTACAAGGGGAAGAGGGGTTTTCCTGTGGTCAAAATTAAAGCAATGTTAGCTAAAATTGCCAGCCATGCAAGGCAAAATTCATTAACCTTTGTCAAACAAATACATGAACAATAGACCCATCATGCAAAACTCAGCTGTGGAGTCTGACTTATGTTTAAAGAAGGACTTAAGTAAGGCATGGCTTTTTACTAGTTTTCTAGTGGGAGGGTGCATATTTTGAAAAAAGAATCCATTAATTTTGCTCAATTTTTGTCTCCCTGAAGGAGTGAGTCCACCACTCTTCAGTGTCTAGGGTCATCTGTATTATTTCACAACAGTAGAGAGAAGTAAGTGCTTCTGTCACCCAGAGAAGCCAGGAATCTGCTGAGTACCCCCAAACTGCCCAGGGAAGCTCCATCTAACACACAAGTGTCCTTCTCCAAATGCCAACAGCCTTAGGACTGGGTCACCATGATACAGCTGGATGCCCTGCCTTAGATCTGCTGAGGAGACATGGAAGGAAAGACAAAGACATGGAGGGACTGACGGACTGAAGGAAGTAAGCAAAGCCGCTGGCTGCTGCTACAGAAAACAAAACAAATGTACAAACCTTTTAAGAACAAAGGAAAAAGATCAAGGTTTTCCTAACTATCCAAGTCTATTCACATATCAAGGAATAAAATATATTGTGGGTTTATCCATTACAAAAGGTAAAGGAGATAGAGGGAGGAAGAGATAGGGAGAGAGAAGAGACAGAGAAAAGAGAGGATATAGAGTGTGTGCACAAACACTGTAAAGGAAGGTTTGGCTTCGTATCATCTCTCTTTACATGTCTTTCAAAGTATGCCCCATATTCCTGCTACATGTATTCTTGTAGGAATATCTGACAAAGTTGTAATAAAAAGGGGGAATTCCCAAATTGCCATCTCCTCTCTGCGAGCACTGCTGCCTGCCATGGAGGGGGCTCAGAGCATTTGGCAGGGGCCGGCTGCCGCAGCCAGCAGCTGCTGCATGCGTGTTCCTGGAGGAGTATCAGGGGTATGAGAACTTGGGGAGAAATTAACCAAGCGATCAAAAGCAGACAAAAAGATATTAGGAGGCACAGCGTTCCCCCTCCCTGTAAACATTATGTACACACCATGAAGCTTGTGGTTAGATCACAGAATGCACAACCCACAAAAAATGTACAGATAACTTGGAGGAAAAAAATCTAAGTGTGAGGGAAGAAATGAACTCTCAGATTTTGGTGACACCATAGTGACTGTACAGCCAATTATATATTTGGCTGGATGCAAAACTGTAATAATTGCCTTGAACCAGTTTGTTTGATGCAATCAAAAGGAAAAAGTATATATTAAATAATAAATGATTAAAAGGGCAATTCGCTGGCCACCATTTGCCTTCCAGTCTCGTAAAGGCATTCTGGGATGTTTCCTCTACTGCCTTTTGTAAGTATTTTGTTCGTTCTGGTTTTCTTCTTTTTGACCCTAACAAAATTATTGGAACTCCTGATTTTCCAAATGAGATCTTTATTTTCTTCCACAAAATATTTTAAGTCCGAAGGAAAAACATAACAGACAAAACTTTGGGGTAAATAGTCTTTAGGAGAAGTGAGAACAAATGCACAGTAACCAATAATTAATCTTTAACATTGTGGGCAGGGAGGAAGTAAAAATAAAATCTACATGGTCCTCCTGAATCTGTGGAAAATCTGACCACAGAGCTGGGTTATTTGACATCAGACATAACGTGCCAACCTGTGGTAGAATGAGGTAGGAGAGTATATTGGAAGAGTTGCCAAAATGTCTGGTTGAATACATAAATATTAGACTGACACAGAAAAGGCTATGTAAGCCTCCTTAAACCTCAAATATGAAGATAAAGAATAAATAGTACTTTCTATAGTAGCTTCAAGAGTGATGAAGATAGAGTGACTCTGGAATATAGAAACTCCACCGTACAAATTGTTGATTAACAAAGAAGACTTACAGACAGCAAGGGGATCGCAACCTTTCCAAGAAAGTCCGGGGCCTTATCGCCATCCTCATCAAACACTGTCACTTCCAAAACATCATGGATATCTTTAATAGGGCTGAAAGAGGAAATATCAGGTATTATACACAAAAACACATGAGTGATGTCTGCTCCATGAAGAGCTGAAAACACTTGCACTAATTAAGTCTGTGTGTCCTCAGAGTATAAAACTACCATTTAATTAAACTCCAAAAATTAAATCAAACTGACTGTATTCCCAAACCTTCCATCATGGAAGATTCAGACGTGCACATGATGAAAGAAGTCAACTTTCTTACTGTGGCATTTTCTACACATGTGGGCACTCAAGGGTGATAGTGTAAAAGAGGGAAGAGAAAGAAAGAAAGAAAGGAAGGAAGGAAGGAAGGAAGGAAGGAAGGAAGGAAGAAGTCAGAGGAGAAAGGAAAGGGATTTCAAAGTTCTTCTGAAATGGGAAAGCAAAAAAAAAAGTTTTTAAATCACTTTTGAAATTAGTGAAGAAAAAAATGTGATGGGCTGGAGGGATGACTTTGTGGTTAAAAGCCTTACTGCTCTTGCAAAGGACACAGGTTCAGTTCCCAGCACTCACCCAGTATCTCACAACTGCTTATAACTCCAGTTCCAGGGATTTCAAACTCTTTTCTGTCCTCTGTGGTCTTCTGAATGCACATGTGGTGCCCATAAGCCCACACATGTATATACAAAAATAAGCAAATAAATATCTTTTAAAATATTTTTTCAAAAAAGAGAATGTGGTAAAATTCATTATTTATTAAAGTATGCAGAAAGCCCTTTGTAATGAAATATTACATATGGAAACCCCATGCAGAGTTTCAGAAACATGTTTTCTTTCTATTGAACAGAATCTAGCCACTGTGGACAATAAAAACTAGAGCCATGGCTACTCTCAAATGCCCTTGTATCTGGCATTTGGCTAAGTGTCTCCAGGTTAACCACTTCCCCTAGATCTTTGAGGGACTTCCTATAAACCAACAATTACACTGGAGGCAAATTTGACTCTTTTCACCCATGAGTACAAACAATCAGTCAGTGGTGTGTGTGTACGTGTATGTGTGTGTGTGTATGTGTGTGTATGTATGTGTGTGTGTGTGTGTGTGTGTGTGTGTGTGTGTGTGTGTGTGTCAGGGGCAATATCAATTCACTAAAGTCCAATAGGAGCATTCTCTAACAGTCATACACCTTGAAATCTAAGGAAAACTAGGAAACTAGATACATCCAGCTTCCTAAATACCCAAGTTTGATGAAACACACAGGGCAGTTCAAAGGAGCCAGCCACCCTGATAGAAAGGAATATAGGAACCTTTGGGAGTCTTTAAGGATTCCCAGATAATCTGTATTTTCCAAAAGATTCTGACAGGATACAAACCTCCATGCATTTAAGATAGTATCACAGCATCTAAGTGCTTAGAATTTAAGACAGGACTCCATTTGTAACTTTTCTTAACCCAGAAATAGATTAGTCTGGACATCTAGTAGCTTCCATCTATCCACAGATTAATTTAGTCACTAAAAAAATCTACTTTATAAATGTCTCCTAGCAGTCCCTTACAGTTCCAAATGGTCTCTTCTATTATTAAGCCATACTATAAAATGAAAGGATAAAAGGGTTTTGGAAGGAAAAAAGACAATAAAATTCACTCTTTGCACATAAAACTGAGTGGAAAGTTCCCCCTCAAGAGCCCCCCAGCCTGCCCGATACACATCAGAGATAATTGCTCTCTAAGTTAACGCTGCTCCTTGGATCCCAGGGCATGACACACTTACAATGTAAAAACTTTGTTCCACTCGGGATTGAGGTTTTTGTAAATGGTGTGCGTCTGAAGTCGGTCATTGCCCAACTCCAACAGGCAGAAAGGATCGCTTTTCCCTGGAAAGAGAACACAGACAACTATCAAAGACAAATGCATCTCAAAGGGGACACAGCAAATTGAGCAAAAGCTGTGTGCTTTCACAATGAAACCATGGAAAGAGAGGGAAGCATGGA
Source organism: Acomys percivali (assembly GCA_907169655.1). Lineage (NCBI taxonomy): Eukaryota > Metazoa > Chordata > Mammalia > Rodentia > Muridae > Acomys > Acomys percivali. The sequence continues at coordinate 92,028,400 of OU015752.1, forward strand.
GAGGGTGGGGACACTGCACAGCTTTCCCAGCAGGCTTTCTGGATACACATTTGAGAATTCAGGAAGTTAGAAAAGCGCAGGAGTATTCAGTCTTTAATGTATCAAGGGATACACACTGATGATCAACCTGATTTGTCATGCTGAAAGCCAATGACCACAACTCTTATAGAAGGTGGCACCTTGTTTGTCTTTAAATGAACTCAGTAGCAAAATAAAATAATAATAATAATAATAATAACTCCAGTAAATACAGGCGAAAGACCGCAAAAGGCATATGAAGCACCAATAGTGTGAAGACTTATTCAACATTACTCATCTTCAGGAAAATGCTATTAAAGCTACAATGACATAGCATCTCGCCCCAGGTAGAATGCCTATTATCAAACAGGCAACAACAGGGATGGAGATGTATTCAGTGGGAAAGCATGTAGTACACACAAGGCCTCATGTTTGATTCCCAGTACTTCAAGAAAACAGAAACAAAAACAGAAATAACAAACACCAGGAAGAGCTGAGGGAAAGGAAATCTTGGTGAGAGCAGTGGGATGATCAGTTAGTATAGCCAATGTGGAAAAGCAGGATTCCTTTAACAGCAACACACAGATACATCATTTGACAGCAGTCCAACTTCATGAATACATCCAAGGGAAATGGTTTCAGCCTCTGAAGTATTGTGTCCATTGCAGCATTCCTCACAACAGCCAAAGGTGCAGACAACACGGGTGTCTATTAGCTGACAAGCATAGGAAGCAAATGGAGTTCGTATAGACAATGGAATAATATACAGCCACAAAGAAGACGACACCGTGAAGATGATTTACGTAAATCATGTCATTTACAGTAACGCAGAGGAGCCTGTAGGGTAATAGGTTATGTAATTCACAGAAAAATAACTACTACAAGGTCTCATTCACATACAACATAGGTAGAATCAAGAAGTAGAATTGGGGCTGGTGAGCTGGCTCATCCATCAAGATCATTGGCAACTCTTGCAAAGGACACTGGATTAATTCCCAGTACCCGAAAGGCAGCTTACAACCAATTCCAGTTCCAGGATATCTGATACCATCTTTGGGCCTGTACAGGCACCAGGCAAGCAGATAGTACAAAGTCATATTTACAGGAAAACACCCATATATGGAAAAATAAATAAATAAATAAAAACAAATCCCCTCAAAGCAGGAGGCAGCATAGTGAAAGAGGGTTATAAGATGCTAGAGAAGGAAAAGGGAGGGTGGATTCAGAGAGATTTGTGCATAAGTACAAGGTTGTAGTTGGATAGGAGAGATGAATGTTGGTGTTCTCTTGTACAGTATGGTACTAGAGCTAATAATACTATATCAAGTATTTTAATAGAAGCCAGGCATGGTGGTGCACGCCTTTAGTCCCAGCACTCGCGAGGCAGAGACAGAAGGATCTCTGTGAGTTGGAGGCCAGCCTGGTCTACAAAGTGAGTCTAGGACAGCCAAGTCTACATAGAGAAACTCTGTCTCAAAAGATCAAAAACAAACAAACAAAAACTACATATACATATACATGCATATATATGAATACATATATATATATATATATATATATACACATATAGAATCTTTTAATAAAGCTAGAGAAAAGGATTTTGGATCTTCTTATCCAAAAAATACTGATGTATGAAGTGAGAGACATGGAACATACATGCTGATTCATTTAGGATATCATGGACAAACATACCAAAATGCCACATTCTATGACACTTTGATCATATGCCAATTAAAAGCAACTTATTTAAAGCTTAACACTGATACCTCCCTAAACACTCCTCAAGTCAACATAGATAATTACTCTCCTATAACTGGAAACTAATGAAAACACTTTCTTTTTCAATTTAAAAAAAAATGTATTTATTCACTTTACAGTCTGATTGTAGCCCCCTCCCTCCTTTCCTCCCAGTCCCTCCCTCCCTCTCTCTTCCTCCTATTTCCCCTCCTCTGCCAACCCACCCCAGAACATCAAGTCACCTAGCCCAACCTGCAAACACTGACTCTCAGTAGGCTGATAAGACATATGAAAATGCTCTTAGGAACTATACCACTGTCCTAAGTGAATGAGTAGGCATGACCTACATTTTCAGTATGAGTCTGCATATGCTAACGTTTGTGATGCTATGAAACACACAAACCATAATTTAGTTAGTAAGGTCAGAGCTTATCTTTAACTTTACATATTCAACCCACAGGGCTGGAAGGGATGGATATCTTGAGATCAATTCTCCAGGATCCACACAAACATGGGCAAAACGGGTAGCAGAGGCAAGAGAATCCCAGGAAAGTTCTGAGTTAGACACACACACACACACACACACACACACACACACACACACACACAATTACCTCACTCCTTATATCTCACCTTCTACGGAGCCTAGCAGGAAGGCCTAAGATTTAATCTGTAAGGGGAAAAAGTGGCTACATGGTGACCATATGACATCAGCGAGGCATGCATGATATGGGCCTTAAAAACAGCTGTTCCTTAACAGGTAGCCAGGGCCTACCATAGAGCATGTTCAGGCCTCCTGACCGCTTGGCCAACCCTTCAAGTTGCTGAGCTTATATCCAATTCTCTTATTAATTAACCAGGAGTGCTAAGGCCCTGGACACCCCTACAGAGTTTAACTTGTCCTAGAGCCCCACACATGGATAAGATTAAAAAACTTTTAAAAGATAAAACGTAAAACATGAGTCAGGACTAATATTAAATAGGAGGCCTCCAGTGGCATTGCACTGACTCACAGCCTAGCTTTTCAAAGTTAATTCCATAATTTCAGTTGCTCTTAGACTGATGTAGCCACGGACATAAATAGAAGTGTTGCAGTCCTCAGCTATGAACAATGGGAAGGACCAGTCTCCCCTCCACAGAGATGTAATCAAATAATACCAGTCCTCTGAGTTCCTGAAAAGGATAAAAAATCAGGCTAAAAACACTACATACACTATCAACAACACAAGACAACTTTTGTAGCAGGCCACTTTCTCCACAAGAAAAGCCTGGATTGGCCTCGGCTTACCCAGGATTCTGGTCCCGAGAAGTCATTCTTGTCCCTAAATCCTGACTGTGGCTGCTTCTTCTGTCAATTCTGGCTTTTAGAATTCCATGCATGGGGGCTAGAGAGATGGCTCAGAGGTTAAGAGTCCTGAGTTCAATTCCTAGCAACCACATGGTGGCTCACAACCATCTATAATGTGATTTGATGCCCTCTTCTGGCCTGCAGGCATACATGTAGGCAGAGCACTGTATACATAATAAATAAAGATCTTTAAAAAAATAAAAAAATAAAAGAATTCCATGCATGAAAATGGCTTTAATCTGTTCTCTAAGCATATGACGCAAGACACCCAGAATACAGAGGGCCAGGCAAAATGCCACTGATTCTGAAAGCCACCAGTAGCTAGTCTTGCTGACTTATGATCAGGTTCCCCTGGCAAAGTCTTCTACAGAAAAAGTGGAGGAGAAACCTGCTGGGGCAGAAAGGCATGCCCGTCCTCAGCATGAACTGCAAGGGAGACACCGGTCCTGACTGCATGGCTCAGGTGTGGCAGCACACCCCCTCCTCAACCTGAGTTGGAACAGCTACTTAACCGTTTGTCAGACTATTAGTAGGTGTCAGCACTGCTCCTCCAGAGACAGCAGCATGACATGCCATCAGCACTGGCTCTGGGGAAAGCACCTGACACTTTTAATGAAAGCCCCAGGGTTGATACACAGCAGGGCAGAGACATCGCAGTCCTGCAGAGGCACAGGTGGGCTCGGGCTGTGCCCAGCTCTCCAGAGCAGGCCTGTGCCTGGCTGTCCTAGCTAATGAGGAGCACGCTCCTCTCCAGAACTCAGGAACTTCAGTTATGTGTCTCCAAGGAGCCTACAGCACCAACTCTCTGAAGATAATTCAGTCAAAGCTCATTAAAATGCTGCATTTATTAATATTACAGTATAAACAGGCAGAGAGAAGCGGAAACAAAGACAGGTCCGTGCTTACAGAGTCATTTGTGGACACTTTGTGTGGATTAGTTTCTTTCTTCTACAAGGTTTCAGAGAGGCAGGTTCTCCTAGATTTAAATGATGAATATTTTTACTGAGAACAGTGCTCTCTCATAAAAATGCACTATCCAGATGTTTTCCAATGATACTAAGAGAACAACAGCTGGCCAAATGAAATCCTTTAGCCCATTTCATTACACCCTGTTTTGCTGCTGAGCTTCTCGACGACCCCTAGCCTGAGGAGATGCACACCAAGCAGCAGTCATGATGTTAGCGGCTCGGGTTCTTGATGAGGGGTGTCACTCAATAGCTCTTATTTTGGGGTACCAACTTAAAATCCATTTATATCCCTCAAACGGTTAAGTAAGAATTTTGCGTTTTGACAGTTTATCTTTACTTGGATGCTACCAATGTCAGATATTGGTGTTTTGGAAATAATATCAGTCATTTGATAGCTATTTCCTGACGTCTACTCCATTGCTAGCACTGGCCAAGACACAGATACACAAAGCTTACCGAGAGCCTCTACCTGCAACGGCTCTCCCCAGAGGAAGGGACTTTTGTAACAGAAATGAATGGATCCTTCCTGAGGAGTTGTGGACGAGTTCATCAGGAAGGTGTTTCGGTACACACAGGTACAGTTGGCCTACCCTATGTGATGGGTGTAACAAGCATTAATCATCTGATATGTAATTATGCCCATGATAGCTTCACCTGTTTGAATAGAGACATCTCTGTCACCATTTACACACCACCTCTCCTATATCAGGTGTTAATAAGACAGAGGTTAGTTACTTGATGCATATGGGAGAATGCACACGCATCGCTTTATAAAGTATACACATTTTATACAAGGGGGTTCATCACCCGTACTTAGATCTTGGGGTTGGAGAAAGAATCCTGGAATTAATGAGAATTTACTGTCTACACGTGTAGAGGAACAACTGTGAACATGAGGACAGCGGCAACCAGGACATGCCGGGTCGGGCTCGAATGTCGGGACCGGTGTGCTCTTCATGGGGTTTATTTAACCCATCCAGCAGCCCTAGTGTCCACTTATGGGTGGCTCCAAACAAGGGGCCAGGCTGGAAGAAGGGACTCTGGAGATGGATAATTGCTGAGGCAAGGTGTAAGGGAGAGCTGAGGAGGATAGGCAGGGGGGACAGCCATTTAACGTGTCTGGAAACTCTGTTTTCATGATTCCTTCCCATTGGTTTGTAAATCTGATGACCAAATACTGAAAACAAAATGTAACCATCATTTCTGAAACTCGCCAGTGGCCAATAATTGCCCACCTGTAATTCGTTCTGATTTCCCTTCTACTTATCAAGTCTCAAGCAAGGAGGTGGGGTCTCTCTGTCGCACCACTCACCCCACTGGGCTATCCATTCCGCCTGGCTCCCAGAGGCACATGGTTCCTTCGTGTTCTCTACTTTGTATGGGGAACGACTGTGCTTGCAATGTCCTGGCAGCTCTCCCTCATCCTGTGTCTAACTCAAAGGCAAACTCTTTGTGGGACTCCTCCTCCAATCTCCAGGGAGGCCCCAGACTCCTACAGCAATTGGTTTAGGTTTCATAATGCCTCCTGTACAGTAGTACATCTGCTCATTAATTGACAGATATTTATGACACCCACAGTTTGCAATCGCCACCACCAGCACCTCAGAGGAAAACATTCATCTCCAGACCTTCTGGGAGTTTTCACATATACCCTGCCTTTCCAAGTGGGTCACAGACTCCTCTAGGAAAAAGTGTAACTTCCTGAGCACTACGTGGGCAAAGCCCTCTTTGCTTGGCTGTAACAATGATCTAGAACAAGTCAGGGCCACATTCGGACAGCAAAGGCGGGGGGGGGGGCTTCATTTTTCTGGAAAGTCATTAAGCTAAGTTTCTAGAAGTTTACTATCCCAACATACACATAGAACACCAATGACTATAATGGAAGTTGTTTTTCCTCTTAATTTTTCTTCTGCACTATCCAAGTTCCAAAACACGCCGGCATCCTCTGAACCTGTCCTACATTTCACAGCCTTGCCCCTCTGCAGGAGCCTTCCTCTTCACAGCTGCCAGGATACAACCTTGTAAGTTTATATCAGGTTGCGCCACTCCTTTCGCCTTAATTTTCCAAATTTCTTTGTCTGATTCCAAGTGATCCACTCTCACCTCAGACACTAGCCTCATCCCTGAAAAGTTCCCCTAAGGGATCAATTTTCTAGTCTCACTTGATTCCCCCCACCCCACCCCCGCAGCCTTGAGTGGGCTGCACATGCATCCTCCCCCCACCCCTACCCCCAGCCTTGACTGAGCCGGGCATGCAGGCTGGGAGCTGGGAAATGCTCCTCGGCCCTTGTTTCTACCTTGGCAGCTCCTTCTCAGTTCTCCATGTCATTTTATACATGGCCTTCTATAGGACACTGGTCAGATGCTCCTCAGTGCATCTCAGCACTGACCGCAGCAGCAAAATGATAATCCAGCCACTGGTGCTGAGGGTAGGGAGCAGTTCCTGCCCCCTCTATCCCATGAGGATATCACAGGGCTCACACAGAAATACGTACTGAACTAAGTTAGGATGGACTATGAGCCCTGCCTCTACAACCTGAGTGACTTACGCTAACTCACTGGATGCCACACACCAGCAGGATTCAGTGGCACTTGTGGCACCATTAAGTTACGATTGGCAAAGCTTCTATATCCTCCCAAACTTTACTCAACTGGTGTCCACGTTCTTTGGCAGACAGTTAAAAGACACAGGCTGCCAAAGGCAGATTTATATAGTTTTTAATGTGTTTTTCAAAAGTCCTCGATTTGGGCTCAGCTGTCCAGGAGGATCTCATGAAAATTAAAAGCATTCAATCACTACCACGAAGCTTCTAGAAATTCCAATTATAGTCATCCCCCTGAAAATAGGACATCTTTAAGAGGAAAAGTATTGCTATGGATACAGCTTCCAGAGACAGACAATGAAAATAAACCATAAAATGGACATGTGGGTTAAAATTCCCAGTGAACAATAACTACAGGCCTACTCTTCTGATACAGTGAATTTGAGAAAAAAAAAAAAAACTAAACACAACAAAATAAAAACTGCACTGTTACGGTTTACAAAATGCTTCAAAAGTCAGTATTGCAAGCATATGACTGGATGATTTCTACTCTGTATTGTGAGGTTTCAATGTGGTGTTCTAGTCAATGATTTTGTGGAAAAGACTTTTATATATGTAAATATCTGATGAGCCCACAAATAGTTTTATACAGATAAAATTATTATCCAGATTGTCAAATGTGAAATGCAGGTGTCAGCCAGCTTAGCCCAAGAATTTCCTTACTGTGGAACTTTTTTTCATTTTCAGCAAATAATAAATGGAAATAACAAGAATAAAGCATTCCAGAGTGAGAACTGTGGATTTCTAAAAGCGAATAAAAAGATAAAAGTGGCTTGCATGCTTAATAATTCCAGGCTCTAAAATTAAAGGAAGTTATAGATAATATGTTAAGAAGACAGTGTTTGACATTTTCCATAAGTCAGTGACACACTAATATAATAAATGTAATGAAGATTGGGAAAAATAATTTACTGAATATAAAATATTGACTAGGCATGTTCATTTAGGTTTTAATTTAACCCTAGAAATACTCAAGAAGATTCACAGTAGATCCAAGGCCAGTGAGTGGGAGAACCATTTAATATCTGGCATTTTGTGTGTGTGTGTGTGTGTGTGTGTGTGTGTGTGTGTGTTTATATATGTGTGTGTGTGTATATATCCCATTCCATAACAAAAGGGGGTTTAAATGAGAAGCAATAGCCACAGAAATCAGGGGGAAAACACATGCATTGATTGGCATCATCAATAAGAACATCAGTGAACTGTGTAGGCTTACTCAGGTGCATGGTTTAGCCAGTGGGAGGGGTGTATGCACTGTCTATTGAGCAGAGTGTGTTAACAAAGTAATGGGAAAAGAGCGCCACCTGTTGGATGTGCCAAGAGCTCCTCCTGATGGCACAGCCAAGGAACCAGCACAGTGAGTGCCCCTCCCTGATTCAGCAAGGTCCTTCCAGACACAGATGGCACACACCACCCCCTATATCTGTAATTCTGAGGTGGAGGAGGGGGAAGAGGGCACAAAAACAACACACACACACACACACACACACACACACACACACACACACACACACAC
>OU015752.1:92040113-92061523 GCA_907169655.1 Acomys percivali
TCTCTCTCTCTCTCTCTCTCTCTCTCTCTCTCTCTCTGTCTCTCTCTCTGTCTCTCTCTCTCTTCCAGAAGCTATCACATGTCAATAGCTTCTCCGCTAATGGCAGGTTTTGTACAGGTAAATTTTTCATTTCTGATCAGCCATAGCAAAGCAAGACTGACTGACTAATGCTGGGCATAAAGTATAAACAATTATGTTTTCAACTCATATTAATGAATAGTACAAGTATTCATTTGATGGGGAAGAAGATGGCTCATTAAGTGAAGAGCCACTACACACATGTGGGGACCTGAGTTTTGACCTGTGAAACCATGTAAACTGTCTTAAAACAGGGATGCAATCTTAGCATAAGGGAGGCAGAGACAGACAGTCCCTGGCATAAGCTAAGCAGAATAGCCAAATCAGTGAGCTTGGTGGTTAACAAGGAACCCTGCCTCAGTAGCTAAAGTGGACAGCAATTTAGGATTATACCCCATGTCAGTCTCAAGACTACACACACACATACACACACACACACACACACACACACACACACATGGGGGGGGGCACATGCTCATGTACCCTTGCACAGAAATGCACCCATGTACATGCAAATACACACTAGACATAAGTATGTGTATAAAAAAGTATTATTTTGACTATTTTATCTATAAAGCTTAAAATTACTATCTTTTACTAGGTCATAAAAACACGTCTTAAAGTCGATTCGCTGTGACATTCCTCGGGTGGAGATAAATCACTTCATATAACTACATAGTAGTCCTTTCTACTGTTCTCTGGGGCAGGATATAAACTTCTTAAAATAAAGTTCCTATTTTCCATAATTGTGGACACAGGCTGTGCTTAAAAATTAAAATTCGTGTCAAGTTTAAGTTTCTTCAACAAAGTTGGTCTCATGAGTTTTCAGCTTCTTAAAGCAGAAAGTAGAGCTGGAGAAATGGCTCCGAGTTGAGCACTTTCCGCTCTCCCAAAAGATACTTCTGCTCCAAGCACCCACAGCAGGAAGTTCACACTGCCTGTAAACCCAGGTGATTAAACACCGCGAGCCAGTCACTTGCAGTTGGTGTAATGAGACAATGAGTTGGGAAAGATTGATCAGGCTTCGTTATGGCTGGAAGACTGTCCATGCTGTCGAGTCCCACTACTGTGCGAAGAAGGCCCACTCAGACCTCCACCTGAAAGCTCAAGTCACAAAGCACCGGAAGTGTTCCTAAGGGGCAACAGGAAGTGGAAAGCACTGCCAGGGCTTTGACTCTGGGCACTCATACAGCAAGTGATCCTGTGAAAGGGTGAAAGGGCGGGGCAGCAGGAGCCATTGAAGGGACAGCAGCAACGCAGGGCCCAAACAGGCCTTTACAAGAACAAAAGCTGACTGGAAGGCTATCAGTCCATTAGTATTCAGAATCCCAAATGAACAACTACATGAATGCATCTGAGTAAAATTATTTGAAAAGAAATTATTTTGTGAATAGTCTACATTGTAAGAAAACAATGGCTCCCGTGTGTGTGTTTTCCCTCCGATTGCTTTATTCAAAGGAATGTGGTAGTTACTTCTATTTACTAGGTGTCTTGCTCTGCCTGACGCTCACTTTGAAGCAAGACAAACGATATCAAACGTAGTGAGTGAAAGGGCCCCCGCGTTCTTTACCTGAGAAATCCGCAGCCAAGAGGTCCGCGGCCTTTAGAACCTTCACCTGTAGAATGCCTACGTCCTTCATATCCTTCAGTGAGTTCTGTAAGGCCTGTGGAGACAGACAAACACAAGTCAGAGTGGCTTCCTCATGCATTTATTTTGAAGTTGTTCCCCCCAGAAGTATGTTCCAGATTTGTCTTCCCCTTACAAAAAAAAAAAAAAATTCTTAGAAGAGTTGCAAAGCTGTCTCATGTCAAGCACCAGGGCCGTTAGGCATGTATCACAGCCAGATTAGAAGAAAATTGACTGAGAATTAATTAACTGCAGCCTCAAAATAAACAAATTAGAAGCACTCACAATCTGCTTTTAACGTCGCCCCCTGGTGCTAGCATCGATAACCCACTGGGAAAATGTGTGGGTGGAATTACATTCATTCTCCCCTGCCTTTTCTCATTAACGCAACTTTTAAATCACCTTTAAAGGCAATATCAAACTGATCTTGTTATTCTATAAATTTTATGGATACCATAGCACTAACGCTCATCCCATCATAAATGCTTGCTACCAAGGGAAAGAAATCGGGATGGAAAGAAACCTAGGCTTCTGATCTATGACTCAACCTGTTCCATTCATTAAATGAAAAGCCAGGCTTCTAGTGCCACCCTGTAGTCACTTTCACTTTAGTCTTTAATTAGCACGATCCATAGATCGAGCGTGTTTACTACAGCTACTTGTGATTCTGAAGCAGACATACACAACAGTATTTGCATGTCTCTAAGCACGTGGCATCCTTAAAAACCCATGTACCAGGGATAAGCAGGTACCTAGTCTCATGCTTCTATTGAAAAAAAAAAAAGATTGCAGTTTCCAAACCTTCAATACTGTTGCAATCCTTTTTAAATAGTTAAAGGCTGGGATAATCAGGCTGTAGTACCTCAGAAGATAACAATAAAACCCTTCCTATTTGGGAATGTGGGGGTAAAACAACAAAAGCTTAATATTAAACACAATTAACCTAACCTCATCTGTGTCAGCTCTAAGAACCTATGAAAGGCATTGTCCCTGTGTATTTTAACCATAAACAAATGAGCCAGCTAGTTTCTGAGTTATATGGAATCTTTTGAGATGCCTATTTCTATACTGTGAAGGTAGAAAAGCTTTCTAGAGATCACTGCTCTGTCAGGGTGTTGGGCACATCTACCTGTAATCCTAATGTTGAGACTGAAACAGGAGGACCAAAATATGAGGCGAGCCTGGACTACACAGTAAATTCTAGGCCAGCCCACACTGTACATAAAGACAGTGTAACAGTGGATTCTTTCTTTCTCACACACACACACATGCCAGCTCACAGAAAATAAAAAATAAAAAAATAAAAAACAAAAAAACCTAGGGTGCCCACATTCTTAGTGGCCTCAAATCCTAAAACATTATTCAAAGAAGCCACCATGATGCCACCATATTATTTTTATAGATATAAGTTGGCTGAACAAATTTCACAGTCTATCTACTTGAAGAAAGGATTCATTTCCGTCTTCCGTTCACCTATATAAAGTGTTCAGAGAAGAGGTCAGCAGTGAACTCTGGCCAGATTTCCTCAGACTAGAGCAAACTGGAAGGCAGACTCTGAACTGACATGAGATGTAGGTCTAGAATTTTCCCTCCTGAAGACTGAGAAGTATTCAATTCACCAATTGCATTCAACATATGCACAGTGAAGGCTTCTGGAGGCGCCAAACTCTATCCTGAGAACAATGTGCTAACTGAATTAAAAAACTCATCTTGATTCATTTCCAGGTCTCTGCTTTCTTCCAGAGACAGAAACAGAGAACATGTGTTGATTTATTAAGAGGAGGAAACAAAAATGAGAACGGAGATACAAATAAAGAAACCTAGAAGGCCACAGAACAAGAAACAAATAGACAAACAGATGCCGAGCCTAACAGCCCACACATGGCAGTGCTTAGAGACAACCGTACACTGATGTCACCACTGAGGTGGTACAGAGTAAAGCCCTCCGCACCTAACCTGGGCTTTATCCAGGCACAGGGCGACCCCTAACCCTACAAAATCCTTCTATATAAAGCACACTGAGCATTTATAGCTGCTTAGACAATTTCCTCACTCGAACTTCTTTCTGTTCAAATTTCCACAGACAGGCTAACCTAGTCTTTCTAGAGACTTCCAGTATCCCACTACAACTTCCAAACACTGTTTTGGTTTTTTGAAACAGCAAGGTTGTTTTTTGAAACCGCAGGTCTCCTTTCATGGTCTGTTGTCTTGTGTTCTGAAACCCAAAATTAAACTTGCATCAACCATCTCTGTTGGTCCAGCCCCCCCCCCCTTTTTTTTTTCTTCAATGCATAGATTTGGTTTCAACTTAAAAGTGCAAGCTGGAAGGAAACAGGAAATGGAGCAAAGGGGCAATGCGGGGAGGTAGTGCACTCACGTATCGCTGGGAAATCTGCTTTCTTTCACTGGGGTCCTCTAAGGGGCAGACACAGAGATCAGAGATGGAGACTCCAGGGCAGGGCGTCATGGTGATCAACATGAGCAGAGCCCCCAGGCCGCTCTCCAGGGGCAGCTCCAAGCAGTTGTCTTGCCTCAGCGGGAGTGCTGAGATATCCACTTTACACCTGCAACATTTCAGGAGATGGGGAAAGTGGCAGTTACTTCAAGGCCATAGAGAACCTCCATAATAGTCCCCATTTCATACATATTTCCTCAGCGCCAAACATCACTCTGTCGGACATAGGTTATTGATCGGGGAGGTTTGCCAGTACTCCCTGGCTCCAGATACTCTCTCAGCCTAATATGCTCTAACTGAAGGATCCACTTTCATTAAAGAAAATGGCAAGAAAAGGCAATACCAGAGGATGCTAAAGAAAAGAAGATGTTATGTCTTTGCCAAATAAGGCCCCGCAAAACGACAGTGCAGTCAAGCACTGGGGGAAAAAAAAGAGTACCCTGACGTGTAAGCACGCAGCAGCACGGTCAGGAGTTCGCACTCAGCGAGAGAAAAGTGGAGACAACCACGTGTGGGGGAAGAGGGAATGCAGACTCCAGTCTCTTCCCAATTGATTAATGCCAACTGGCAAGTTTTTAGTTACAGAAACATGTTGAGGTGGTTTCCTACTGGGCAGGCTTCCCCAGGTGAGTTTCTTGTGGACAAATGGAGCATGAAGTGTTGTTGATTGATCCCATCTCTGCAGCACTGCCAGGAAGGGTTGTACCCATCTGGTATAAACTGCAGGTTTTCTGTCTCTTAAGAGCCAGTGTTGTAGAGCTGCTGAAAACCTCAACACATTTAAATACAGAAGCAAACCCTCCGATGGGGGAGGCGGCTCTTAGATGCTGAGCCATTTGTTTGCTTCAACATTGAAAAGCTCTTGCTTTGCCTGGACCACCACACAGTCTACCTTTAAGAACGCAGGTGGTTGATGAAGCCAGGAAAACACTGAGGGGTTGGGGGGTGGGGGAATAGAAGCATAGAGATTTAATTATTTTATACAATTCTCAGAGACTCTGTATAATTATGAATATGATGAATATTCAAGACTTCCAGAAAGAATAGAAGCACTCCCTCCACAATGAGCTAAAGCAGGGACTTTGTGTGTTAGCAGAAAACTAGAGCAGGTACCCTTACAGCAAGGAAAGCAATGGAGATTTGAGGCCACACAGATACAAAGACAAAATTCCTCCAGTCTAACAAATTGGCACAATTATGGTCTCCCTCACAACTAAAATGGGGAAAACTAAACTACTAGTATATTCCTCTTTTTAATTATATGATCAAAATTCACCTATCAGTACCCGACTATAAATTTGAACATGCATAGGTTCTTACTTGCTATTTATATAAAGTGACCCCAATTATAGGAGGGTGGTATTGATTATTTTATATATAATAAATTCTCAAATATTTCTATTAGAGATAAATTAGAATACCAATATATTGAGTTTTCTGTGTTTTTAATAAAAATAATATTATCTATAGCAATAAGAAGCCTTTTTAAAATAAAATGTACTGTTCCTCTTGAAAGGAGGGCTAACATGGACTTTTGTTTTATAAGCAATTGTTTAAGGGGGGAGTCAAATGTGCTTAATTATGAAAGAAATATCAAGTGTTACATGCTGACTTTAAGACTTACAAACTCCCATATTCTTAATATTACCAGAGCTATATACCTAAAAGTGTTATTTTATGTTGTTAAGGACACATTAGTTTAGAAGGGGTGCACACTTTTTCTAAGTTAAACAATCTGAGAACTTTTGGTCTGTATCTCCATATGGTTTAAAACTGCCATTGCTGTATGTGGTGCACAGTTATCAATTCTGACTTATCTGCTAAAATTTAAAATCTGCTGAAGATATGGAGGAGAGGTTCCTCTTTAGTTCATTGTGAGAGTAATACTTCTGCTCTTTATTAACAAAGCAAAGCTAAACGCTTCAAGATGTAAGCAACATAAATTTTAAAATGAATTAAAGATGACTTTACTACTTAAAACCCTCAAAAGGCAACCCAAGATCCGATTTTTGTTTATTTAAATAGTTTTGTTAATTCTTTGACTATTCTTTTTCATACATTGCATTTTTATCCTCATCACTGCAAGCCACTTGTCTCACAGAATACACAAAGTAATTTTGGTTAGTTTTTTTTTCCCCTGCTGTTTGGCAAAAAGTTTCGCTGCTTTCTATGGTTCTTTGTATTTCCATTCCCCTCACTACCCACTATAGGTAGATGCAGGATCAATGGGTAAAAGCTATAAGGGGACACAAGGTCAACCTCTCTACCTATTATGGGCAGGTCATGGGATTAGCCTGCCAACCTGTTATGGGCAGAACCCAAGCTATTCCCACAAAGAGACCACTCTTTGTGTGATGAAGCTAGGTGTGGTCTGTGGGTCATCCTTTCCAATGAAACTACCAACTCCTTATAACACAAAGGCTACAATGTAACTAACAATATAAACAAATGAGATTGTTTATTAATAAAGCTTTATACTCAAAAACTGTCTTTGACTCCTGGTTTCTATTCGTCAGTCTTGATGTACAGAAATGCTTCTATTTTGGCTGCAGTAAGTTACACCAACGAAAGTATTTTTAACTGCAAGACTGCTTGAAGGTAACACAAACAGACCAATAAGGACATTAGAGACATAAATCTAAAAGATTTTAAATAATTTTTAATCTCACTATACCCTATGAAGCTGGCCCAAAGTACCAATGATCTGTTTACTAATAAAAAGAGAAAAACACTATTATAAAATTGCTCTGGTGTAAGCGACTATACTAAATTCAACCACTCAAAACTCCTTTATAAGCAATCTTATTAATGAGCATTGAAGAAGCATTGCTGTCACCAGGGTATCATGTTTTACTCCTTTTTTTTTTTATTTATTTATTCTTGCTACATCTCAATGGTTATCCCATCCCTTGTATCCTCTCAGTCTTCCCTCCCTCCCATTTTCCCCTTATTCTCCTCCCCTATGATTGCTCCTGAGGGGGATTACCTCCCCCTGTATATGCTCATAGGGTATCAAGTCTCTTCTTGGTAACCTGCTGTCCTTCCCCTGAGTGCCACCAGGTTTCCCCCTCCAGGGGACATGGTCAGGCTGAGCTGGGTGGACGGTTCAGGCCTGAGTCAATAACTGACCACAGCACGCACTTTGGGCCAAAAGCCCCTAGCTGAGCTTGGTGCGCAGTCCCAGCCCAAAAATTCTGGCTGGACCCTGTGTGCATTTTGGGCCCAGAATCCCTAGCTGAGCTCGGCAGACGGTTCAGGCCCTGAGAATCTAGCTGAGCTCGGTGCGTGGTCCGGGCCCAGTGTCCCTGGCTGGACTTGGCATGTTTTACTCCTTGTGCAGGGTTAATGACCCTCTCTGGACAATTAGGGTATTCTACCCATAGGACCAATGACGATCCAGGAAATGTACATTCCAGCTTCAGATCTTAGCAAATCGAGACTACCTGTGTAGTTCAAACATTCACCTTGTGCAAACAAAAGCAAAACTGTCACTTGTGTGTGCATACGTAGAGAGAAACTACTGTATTCGTCCACATGATGTAAGAGTCCATGGCTATATACCCCGCTCTGTTCTCCAACTTCATCCAGAGCCATCACCAGCCTTTTCATACCTGCCAAGAAGATACCTGCCTGGATTTGCACTGACTTCCTAAGAGTGTGTGTCATGGAATACATTTGGAGACCAGAAGACAACTTTAGTAGTTGGTCCCTATCTTCTACCCTATTTCAGACAGGCTTTCTTTGTTGTTGTTCTGTGGTGCACAGTAGGCAAACTAGATCCCAAGCTCTCTGGGATCCTCATGTCTCCCACTCGCCCTCCCACAGCAGTGCTGGGATTACAGCTCCTCAGAGCCTGCTTCTGCCTTTTCCATGAGTTATCGGTCTTGAACTCTATGCTTACATGGTAAGCAATCAGGTCCACCGCACCACCACGCCAGCCTTCTCTGTCCTGCTCCCAACTACTCACTTTACAGACCTCTGCTTAGATCACTCTTTCTCCTACTCTGTCCTCTTTTAACCAGACACCTGAGTTCATCTGCATGATTCCGGGATCCACAACCCTCCTACCAATGGTAGGGCCACTGTTGGCTACATGCAGCCACCCAAAATTTAGTGCTAAGGGGCAGGAGATTCACTTCATTATTTTGTAATGAACCATCACTGCTTTGAAGCCTACCAAAACACATAATATTGGTGAATAAAATGAACACTAAAATAAACATTTACCAATGGAGTGAGAAAAACTGCATACCCTCCCAAATCTCAAGCAATAAAAAAAAAAAACAAAAAAAAAAACTATCCCTTCGGTTAATTATTTCACAGCCATTATTCTTCCCCTGTATACAAAACAACGGAAATAAATGGGTTTCCTGGGTTTGAGGCTGGGAATTCCACAGTTCTACTTACCTGAAGGAAACAGAGACTAAATTACTTTTACTATTTTTTTTCCTCTGCAACAGACATTTATTAAAACTTCCCTTCCTCGCCACAGCTGCTAAAGTGCTGACTTAGCATTGTTTCTGACCTCATGTTCTTGTCTTTCTCCATTAATCCCACAACATTTTAATGTTTTAATTCAACACATAATTTTACCATATCAGTCAGCCAAACCGGCCCAACGTTGACTTGCCGTGATAGCTTTTAACCTCTTCTTCATTACCATAATTCCATGTTTTATATTACAGATTGGTCAGCTTTTAGCTTAAATGCACGGGGCAGGAAAGAGTGCTATAGTTTGAAAAGCTGTAAATCTCAGAGGCTGAGGAAGTGGGTGAACAGGAAGAGGACGGTGAATGTGTCAAGCCTGGCTGTAAAAGCAGATCAACGACGTGGGCTGCAATTTGTCCAGAGAAATATTCCAGCCTGGACTGTTCGCTGCCTCAGAGCCACTAATAAACTGGTAAGGATGTCAGAGCCACTTTAAAACACCATCTGGGACTGAGGAATGCCTGTAAAGCAGATCAAAACAGGAGCATGCATCTCTTTCTCAATCTTTGCAAACTAAGTTTAGACTATTCTGTGAAGCAGAATCTCTCTCTTAATGGAATGTATCCATTAAGAAAATGATTTCTTTGAAATGGCACAAAACGGATAATTTATATTCATCTGGTATTTATACTTTTTTTTTTTCAATTTCATTAACACCAGAGGCTGGAGGATGGCCGAGTGGGTAAATGACTGCCATTCAAGAAGGAAGATTTCAGATCATCAGTGCACGCATAAGAGCTGGGCATAGTGTTTGTCACTAACTCTGTGCTAAGGGCCCGTGATAGGCTTCCTGGGTGCTGTCATCCCTGTATTGTTAGTTATATATTGGATGTACATGTTGAAATTTGAGGCTGGTGGGGTGGCTCAGTGGTAACGGCACTTTAAAGGCATTTGTTGCACAAGCCTTATGATCCAAGTTTGAACCTGTGAACCCATGGTGGAAGGAAATAGTCAACTCCTGAAACTTGTCCTCTGACCTCCACGTGAATGACCTGACATGTACGCACCTGCGAACACACACAGACACTCACCCTGCTAAGTAATTTTTTCAGTGGAAATTTTGAAAACTACAAGCCATAAGAAGGATCCACAGGTAACTTGTAACTTTCCAGGGATAACTACATGCTAGTACAATGGTTTGTTTGTTTTTACTGATGAGACAGGGTTTTGCTGTATAGCCTAGGCTAACCTCAAATTCATGTTCCTCCCTTCTGAGCCTCCTGAGCCTATTGGTGTTACAAATCCAGGACACTCTTCCTGCCTCCATATGCCCATTAAACCTGAGATGCAGTATTCTCTGTGAGTAAAGACCCGGTGCTCACTGCACGGCAGTGCTGCACAGAGCCAGGTCTCCCAAGAGATAACTTCCTTGTTGTTGTTGTTATCTTTTGTATTGCAAGAGGGGAAAAAGGAAAAGGACACCCAAAAAAAGAAACAAAATCCTTTCCAATGCATAAATAGGAAGGACAGAGTGATCAGCAGACAGGTAGGCATCTCAGTTCCAAACAGGAAATTGCTAAAATAATAAGTGAATACTCAAATGATAAGACACAGACCATACAGGACACCTTCAATTATTATTATTATTTTTTTTTTTTGTCTCTGCGAAGCCACATAGCACTCATTTGGAAAAGCATTTCCTATTATGTGACGGAAACATGACAATGCAGTGACACGAGACATGCAAGGCACTATTATTTCCACCTACTAAAATAACCACAGGCCATTCTTCACAGGAGGCCCAGACACCCACTGTACAGATAACACTTCGGGACACAGAGTTCTCTGGGTTTCCTAACTTAGCCTTGGTCCTGACGTTCTGATCCTACTGCCCTTGATATTGTCAGTCCTCAGGATGTTGGAAGTACTGGGAATAAACATCTGAGGTATCTCATTTCCCATATGTGGTCAGGGGAGAAGAAGAAGAAAAAAAAAAAAAAAAAGCAAGATGAGACTAGTAACAGGACATGAAGAGATGGTCAAACATCGGCCCACACCTCTTGTATCCGGGTTATGTGGCATGACCCAGTTTGATACGCAATGTGCCCAGTTGGCCCAGTGGACTTAACAAAGCTGCCTACCAGCCAAGGCAGACAAGACCTGCAAGGCAAAGCCCGCTGTGTTGGGCAGGTGTGGAGTGAAAGGTAGAGATGTCTCCGCCATAGCTCTGGCTGGCTGTCCCCTTAGTGGATACCTGGCGATGCATAATTGAATGCAGACATTGTGTGCAGAGGCACGTGCCTGCTTTCATAGCATTGTGGGAGGTACTAGATATCAGGTGGACAAGAGCCCTTCAGCTACAAGTATCTCGTTACACATCAGGGAACACAACGTAACAGGACAACTGTGTTGAGAAACAAGGGAGGAATTCTGTGGATGCTAAATCCCCCTTGCAGCTACCTGGGGAAGGAGGAAGATACAGATAGCAAGAAGGGACAATACAGCATGGCATTTCAGGGTTCCACACACTGCACTATGAGATGCACAGAGAAAGACCATTCTCTGAAGGACTGCTTAGCTGGCCTCCTGCCATATCTCCCCCCTTTGAGCTTCTTACTGCTTGCTCTCTTTGCACTCCCTCGCTGTAAAATGAACCGGTTATAGGTGATGAGTTATTTTAATCATTTGGTTTTGAGTAATAAGCCCTGGTCCTTGGCTGAAGTCCCAAATCTCAAGGTATACCAGCTACATAGGAGAGGTGAGAGCATCTGTCAGCAGTGGCTCAGCACGCAGCCTTGAGTTCAGGCTCTAGGCTGGAAATTGGCAACCGCTAGCTTGCTGGCATCCCTTTAAACATTTGTGTTCCTCCTTTAAGATTTGCATACAAATTATGTATCTAGGGGGAAAACAAAAGATAATAACTTTATATTTTTAAAAAATGGGATTCTTAAAGCCTCAAATCCTGGCTCTGGGATTCATTGCTCTGGAGCCCAGGGATGACTTGCTGTCCCTGGCTCACAGGGTTCTGCTGTCCGAGATCAGAGCTGAGGAGAGCTCCTGCCAGGGTCTCCTTTTGTGCTTGCTTCAGGCCAGACATTGGGGCTGGGGGTTTCACTGTAGTCCTCACTACAATCTTACAGAGAGACTATAGTTCTCACGTTATTCTCCGCTACCCAAGGGTGATCCCTCCGTTGCCTTGATAAGAGTCCAGAGCAAACAAATAAACAGCAGAATAACTTTGGCTCCTTCAGATTCTATAACATTTGTCACAAAATCTACCCAGGACATTGAAATGTTTCTTCTATCGTAGGGAACAACTCACCTTCTTCTTTTCTTACTTTGTGACACTCCAATGAAACCTTGGAAATGGTTATGAATGTGTCCCAAAATTCTGAGACAGCACATAACCTTCTATGGAGATTTCCAGACTCACAGACTGCCGTGGGCCCTTTGGATGCACAGGATACACATGCATGAATCCAACCAACCTTGCATGAACTATTTTCTTTAAAGAAGATGCCCATAGTAACACCAGGAAAGCGTTCTGGGTTCTGCCAACTTCATCCATAGCTTTTACATTACGTTAGGTATTATTTGCAAGCCAGAGACAAAGCACGTAAGATGTACAAACAACTGTGGCACCTGAGTGCAAATGTGACGACATTTCCCACGCACTCTGACTGTTGAAGTATGCTATCATCATGTGTTCTCGAAATGAGCTCCCAATAGATGAGGAGGAACAACTCTGTTTTCTTATGGTTAAAGCCCGCTGTGAATACTGAATTGCATTTACCAATCACAAAACCGACTGTCACCCCTTCCACAGTAAATGGTTGCCCAGCTTATTGACCAGTGCCTTTGGCTAGGGTACAGGTGTCCACTTTCAACCCAAACAGGTAAGACGTGCTTTCGGAGCTAGCGCTGTGCAGACAGGCGCGCCCACCCCCAGTAGGTTAGCAGACAGAGGTGACTCACGTGCCCAGTCGCTTCTCGTGCTTTTTGTTTCTGTCCTTTCCCCACACTTCAATGTCCAAAATGCCCATCCTGTCAGAGAAGTAGTGAAAGTCAAACTGTTCCTGCCACTGCGGGTTTGCACTCTTACACAGTGTCTAGAAAACATGCAGTCACAGGGTTTACTGTCTCAGAAGATCAAGTCATGGCTACAGCAGCTACACACACATTGATGTCACGTCTACAGGGCAGGAAGTCACCACGATGGGGTTGGTCTCTTAACAAGATACACTTAGCTTCTGAGATTAAAAAAAGGGGGGCCCTCATGGACTCAGGATAAGACTACTCGTTTAACTGACTCCCAAGTGGAGTAATTTCTCCATCAAGTTAAAAAGACTACCATAAGAAACTGTAAAACACAAAAGCATACAGAGAGCATATACAGAGAGCCTGCCATTGCTCATGCCTACAGAAGATAACATGAGCTCTTTAGTCAAATGCAAGCAATGTCTGTGTTGCTGTATTATCAGACCTGGCTTAAGTGCTGAATACACTAGCACGTTGTGGGCTTAATAACAACTTTTTGACACATTAGATGAGAACGCTATAATATGTGACAACATGTATCTGTCTAATTTTAAGTCCAAAGAACTAGAAAGCTCTACTTTGCCATACTTGTAAAGTTAAGGAGAATTTTTAGAAAAATTACACACAGGTTCCCATGTTTTCTGAGTGTGACCAAACTGCCTATGGGGTGGCTTTGCTGGCAAGATCTCCATTTCTATTTCTTTTATAGATTATTTTGTGAATAAATATTTCAAGCATCGGCCTTGAAGGCCACAGACCAACTCTTAAACCAGCACCAACTACTCCTACGCAAGGAAAAGCATGGGCAGCTTACACCTTAGCAGTTGTCATGTCATATAAACACATTTTGGCTGCCTTTTAGTACCGTCTTTATTATATCAGATTATAGAATTTATATTCCAAGGGAAAAAAACCATGTCTTAGAAATACAAACTCAGTACAGCCTTTCCCAGAGGGAAAGTGTCAGACATTGGTCCAGCTCTACACTTTGCCTGCTACTGAACAGCGCAATGTTCATAGGGATGAATGTGCTTTCTCAAAGTCCTCAGCCCTGACCCTGACTGGCTAAAGACCCCTCCATGCAGGGAAATGATCACTTCCGGCATACTCGATGCCAGCTCGGCCTAAACATGATCTGCTTAAAATGAAGACCTGCATATTTTAGATCTCACTCATGCTTTCTTTCCCTTTTGTCCTTTCTTTATTCTCTCCTTTCATGTACTCTTACTCCCCGTGTGTCTCGTCTTCCCACTCCCTCACGCTGGAGGGAAGGATGCCTAGCTGTCTAATGTTGCACTTTTGCACTGCATCTTAGGCAGCACCCAGCCCCTTGCCCTCCTGCCTCCCTTTCCACGTTGTCAATCTACTCAGCTGCTTTCTGGATGCCAAAAAAAACCCAATGTGACTATCCATGGCTCCGCTTTCAAAACCTTTTAGGATTATTTTTTTTTAATGCGGCTTGTTCTTCCAAGTGGCATAACTTTCAGTTACCATTACCCGTTTAACTCATAAAATATGCAAACTAGTCCTGACAGTTATAAAATAGTTACATAAAAGATTCAAAATTTGTCATCAATTTCTGTCGTTTAAAGATTATGATTTTTTAAAATTCAATCCACACCAAATTACTAAAATTAAGAATTATATGGCATTTAGATTGGCTGGATTGGATCAGACAATTTATTTGTACAAATCAGTTAAGAATGCTGTTTTTTAAAGTACTTTATATAGGTTTCTTTTAGAAGGGAGGCACAAAAAATTACCAAAACCCAGAAGCACCACATATCTAGTATTGGTGTTAAGACTAATGAGGAAAAGATAAAAACAGGACATACAATTTTGAAACTATTTTTACTTATCTCTACCATTTTAATGTCCTCAAGTTGTATGCTGCTTTGTTTTAGAGTCATGAAAAACACTCTTTTACCCTTTGCCCGCTGTCTATGAAACCCACATTGCTTCTCTCAAACTGAAGCTAAGCCATGAACCCAGAACTATCATTTATTAAGCTTTCCCTACACCTGAAATACAGGAGAAAATAAATGACACTAAGCAATACCCATCGTAGTTTAATGCATCTATACACTTGCTTTGTTTTCTGTAGTGCTATTCAACACAGTTGGGTAGAGGCTAAAATTAAGCCTCTTCCACTCTTGAGAAATAGTGGGAACATTTTCATCTTTAGTGCTCAGAAAGATGAAGTCTTCCTTGTACAATTAGCAGAGCTTACCTTGCTTTTGTACCGCTGCTCTCCCAGTTTTAACTGGACAAACATCTCGGTCATGTTTCCTCCTGAGACATTCTTCCCTTCCAACAGAGTTATACTTATAATCCCATTCCAGAGTTGGTTCTTTCTCAGGGACTCTGAGAGACGTAGGTTGCGGATCAAAGAAGACTATAAATAAATAAATAAACAAATAAGCAAACAGATAAATAAAGTTAATGGCTCTTGAAAGTGAATCTGGCAGACATGGGAGCTGCAGCCCGAAGTCGCTGCCAGCTTGGGGGGAAAGCATTAGTATTCCTTGGTTTTGCGAATCCATGCTCCCAGTCTGTGACTTGCTTCCAAGCTAGCAAAAGATAGGCGCAGGCAACGTGGGGATTTGGCTCTGGTTTGTACTCCCACTCGGATGAGCTCTTTCATAGAAACCCTTGAACTGGGCTTTGGCTGTTTGACTAGTTGGGAAGGGGAAAAGGCACTTTGCAAAACAGGACTTTAAGGGCCAAAACACCTTCGGGGATTTCACAATAATGATTGTGGATTTATCTATCACATTAAAATTTATCCTATCTCTCCATTACTTTTCAGGCTAGTATTAAAGGAGCTCCGTGCCGCCGTGAGAACCACAACTCCAGTGTAGCTTACAGTGACCTAGCTGATCAAATAAGTGGTGTGGGTCTGGAGGGCGAGGTGTGACAGCGTGGGATGAAAAGGAAGATATGAAGTACTTCCCAGAGTCAAGGAAGCCCAGAGGGGCTAAGTAACTCAGCTTATGTTTTTCTTTTTTTTTTTTTTTCCTAAATGATTTTATTTATTTATGCCTTAAACACAATGTAGAAAGAAGACAAATATCTATTATTAAATGATCACGATGGTGGCTACACTTTTCTAATCCACGCTGTAAAATTTTTAATCTCTATTTACAGAAGTAAATAGAATAAGTGGTGGGACCAGTCTCTCCATGTCTTTACTACTTTTAACATTCCACCCATCTCATTTCATCTCTCCCTTGCTAAAGCTTTTTAGTGAAAAACGCCACCTTTATTTTTAAAGAATCAACATGCCACAATTACACTCACTGAAGGGAACCATCATCCCATTAGCATTGCTCAACACCCTGTGAGGCTGCGGTTGCCCTGACCTCTCAATGGTCTCTTGGTACTCAGTTGTTCCGAGTTAGGATTCCCATCTGATCCATGTGCTGCCTGTAGTCGGAGAGTTCGTTTCCAAATTCTGCTTAATAAGTGAATTGGAACAAGTGCATAGTTTTCTTTAGAGGAAAGAATCACTGGACTGGAGAATGTAAACAAATCTGAGAATAGAACCAGAGCACGGATAAGCCTGTGTCGCCATCCTATCCATCTGCTGGCTATGTCTCTGTGGATACTTAGACACCACTTTGCTCAAACACCAGACAGTCACAATGTGTCCTAACTAGTAGTAATCAAGATCCGTATTATTAATATTTCAGCTTATCTGATCCAACTATGTCATTCCATCATTCTCAAGAAATGATGTACCAATGCCCCTGAGAGTATTTTGCTAAACATTGTATGATAACCTTAAACAAAATTACTTTTATGGAAATATATACTCCCAACTTTTATCCATGATGATCATATGGATTCTCTTCCATAAATGTGTGTGTGTGTGTGTGTGTGTGTGTGTGTGTGTGAGAGAGAGAGAGAGAGAGAGAGAGAGAGAGAGAGAGAGAGAGAGAGAGAGAGAGAATGATTTAGAAATACTAATGCACACCAAAACCATTTTCCCATGCAAGTGGGAAAATAAACAAACAGGAAAGAAACTCTTCTCCCAGAAAATAAGGATTATTTCTTAATCCTCAATTGTCACTTGGTCTTCTATATAATATATTCAATTAAAAAAGATATAAAGTAGTTTAAATTAAATTACTTTGTTCAAATCACAGCACATAATATAAACACACACCTATGTGTGTCCACATATACGAACACAGAATATTTGCTTACACATTTTATAGCTTATTAGGTGCATGGGTTGAAATGTCTGCCTTTAAAAGAAAAATGAGATTTTTGATTCATAAGTGCTGCAGTAATTCCCTCTTTTGTTGTCTTTTGCTTTCTTTTCCTTCTTAAAAGTTTGACTTCTAACCAACAAGCTAAAGCATGACCTGTCCCACGGCCATGCTTCAAAGTTCCGACAGATATATTCCTCCCTCAACACTGCAACTATTTCAAACTCCCTTTTATAAAACAGGGAGTAATGTCCACAGAGGATCAAAGGGCATCCTACAGTCTGGCAATTGCCTAAGAAAAATGGCAGCATGTCCATGAAATATGCCCTAAAATAATTTTGCAGTGCGGTATGTCCTAATTTCAAATTGGATGTTTATCTTGGAAAGGCCTCTATCTAACTTGTCCATAAAGCAGCCCCACTTAGCTCTATGAGCTCTGTGAAAATGGAATCCAAAGCTGGTTATTAAGGGGGCTGGAGATGGGTTCCATATGGCAGAACAGCACGGGAGGCCAAGGCTGAGGCCTGCATCAGGCACGGCTTGGCTGACGCTCCTGATCTACCCATGGACACTCGTTGCCTTACACCATAACATCTGGATTATGGCTTGTAATGTCCCTGGGAAATATCCTCTTTCCATCAAAGCCTTTATCTATCTCAGTCGGACTTTGAACGTTTTAGTATTTAACGCAGTCATGTTTGATCTGATAGACTTGCTCATCACTGGCCAAGTTTTCTTTTCTTCCCCCCCCCTCCCTCCTAAAGGCAGGATGGGAAAGGAGAGTTATTTATTGCAGAGTCACAGATAGGGCAGAAAGTAAGACTTTTATTCTACTTATCTGACCTCAAAAAAACAAAAAAAAAAAACATTTCACTTGCAAATCCAGTGCTCTGTGTACTTGTGTGTGATCTAAGGACATTCTTTATACTTCCTTCAGCATTCCTTCCCCAAAAGAAGAGACAGCACAGGGCAGACCCAGGCATCCAGTGTGTGCTCTACAGCAGGGCAGGTTAGTGGGATCTATTTGGTTCTTCGAACATCCCCATCCTCTCCCCAATAAATCGACTCATCTGCACTTACTCAGTTTGCTGAATAGCTCAGGGTTTCAAGTCTCTGTCCCCGCCTATAAGGGAAAATTTGTCATCCTAATGCAGCCTGGACTACTATAGGAAAGGAGGAAATGACCCATCAAAGGCAAAGCCCACCCCACCTGAGCTGAAACAAACACCAGCGGATAGAGCAAAGTTTCTGGGTCCTGACCCTAATTCCTCCACAGACAGGAGGGATAAAATATAGTGCCTCAGGGTTGTGTTATTTTCCTCCTTCCTCCCCAAGGATCAGAACCTTTTAGTATTTCTATGTGATCCATTCATCTCTCTGAGTCTGGACCCCCACTCGCTCCATAAGATGCACACTCCTTCTTCTTAGAAAGAAAAAGTGATGTCCATTGAAAGTGCATACATCAATTATTAATAGAAAAACAAAAACGAGGTGTGATACCCAGCTTATTAAGCAGCCTGTTTCTCCTGCAAATGAAACCCTCCAAAGAGCTCTTTCCTTCTGAGTCATGGTAACCCCACACCCAGAACTCAGCAGGGAGAAAAGGAGCCTGTAAGCAACGGAACTTCTGTTCACTTCAAGTAGGTGCCAAGATTTACTTCAGAATATCAAAAGGTTCTCGTCCAGGAATAGATTCCCAGAGTGAATATACTTATACAGGGTTTATACAGTGACTTGCAGCCTGGTGACATTAAGTGCTAAGTGAAAACACAAGCAAGGTAGACCATCACTGAGTTAGGAGCCAGGATGACAAGTCTGTGGCCATCAACAGCAAGATGACACTAATGCAACTGCTCCCTGCAAATGCCACAATGGAATGTGCAAAATAGGTACCAGAGAATAAAAGAGAAGGAACAAAGGAGCAAAGAGAAAGGAATGAAAGATGAAAGAAGAGAAGGGGCTGCGACATAGCGGTTGAGGATAGTAGTTAAGAGCATTTGTTTCAGGAGCATTAGGCATGAGGTTGTATCTCCCAGCAGAGCACCCACATAAAAAGGCAGGCAGAGCCACAAGTGCCAGAAATGCTAGCAGGGTACATGAAGATGGAGACAGGAAAATGGCTGGGGCTAGATTGCCAGGGAGTTTAGGTCAAAAGATTAGTCCTGGTATCAGTGAGACACCCTGTCTCAAGGAATAAGGCAGTTTGATAAGCAGGACAGCCAAGGGTTTCCTCAGACCTCAACACAGCCACACACACCCCCAGTTCACACACATGTAGATATGACACACGATAAACAAACAAACAGAGTAACAAGTAAAGACTGTGTCAAGCGAAGGCACATGAGATGCGAAATAATACAATATATTACTTTTTAGGTGATGGTAGTATAAGAGTCTCGTGTTGCCAATACATCTTACTTTTGACCTATTCGTTATGTTTCTAAAGTCTCTGTGACAGCACAGGAAGGCAACAGAAAACAAGTGCGTGCAAAAAAAAAAAAAAAAAAAAATCAACCACCTACGTTTGAATATTGACTAGCAAAGGAGGGCTTCAACTCTGTTGACCATTTCTTTTCAAAGCTGAGGAAAAGCACGCAGTCTATAAAAGGCTTGGCTGAATTATTCCTTTCAAGTGTTTTCAACATGTTAAAGTACTGCTTCCTGCCAACAGCTTTACAGCTCAGCGAGAGCAGATCCATGCACCCAGGGAACCAGCTTCCCAAGCAGACACTCCTCTGCAGCTCCCTACATTATCCAAAGATGGTCCCCGGGCCACAGGCTCTGCCACAACCCTGCGGGAGTCTCGTAATGATAGGAAGGAAACCTTCTACATTCCCCACACATGCATGCACATGGAAGATGAGATTTATATTTGTAGTTACAGCAAAAGGTCCAACTGCACAGTCTCTGTGTCTGGAGCTACAGAAGTTCTGTATTCATTTCATACTCTAAGTCATAAGGAAATATCATCGCTCATACTTTATACGGGAAAATGAAAAGTAAGTGAAGAAAAAACTTAACAAGTAGACAAGGACTGTAAGTGCTCATGACTCTCTAAAGTCGGGACAAGGAAAATACATTTTCTATTATTAACAGGGTAAAAAAGACAAAGATCACATGATCCATAAGGTTATTTCTTTGATCTGATTTCTGGGGGAGCTCACACATTGTGCAGTAATATTTATAATCTAGTGTTTAATTTTTATGTCAACCGCTGTAGACTTTCAGTCTGTTCCGATTTTCTGCATCTTGCTTTAATTTAAAATGGAGCAAATGTCCCTGTATTCGGGACTTAAAGGATGTGGAGCCGGTCTTACTCTTAGGTGTTTGAAAGTGTGGGACTAGCACCAGAGCCCAAGCATCTTCTTCTGCTTTTCCCCACAGCAACTCCTTGCAGCATCCTAATCCCAGCCTGGTACCTATTCACCAGGAGCTAGCATCCTCCAAGATGATCAGACCATCCACCCTTTCTGACATCTCTACCTTCAACTCCTACTATCTTCAAGGGCTTATATCATTCTCTACCCCATGTCAATGGCTCTCAGACTAGAGTATGCTTCAGAGCTACCCAGAAGGCTAGTTAAAACCCTTGGTGCTAGTTATTGGAGATCTTTATTCAAGAAGTAGAAGACAAAATGAAAATTAAGAAGTTGCATTTGCATGTAAACTGGGTACGGTGGTGCATGCCCATAATCTTAGTCCTTGTGGGGAGGTGGGGAAAAGACTGAAGTAGGAGGAGCTGCATAATTTTGAGGCTCGTTTCATCTACATAATGGGTTTTAGGTCAGTCACAGCTACATGGTGAAAACTTGTCTCAAAAACTAACAAGCAAAAGGGTTTTCAAATAGGCTTTTAAATCCATTGTAACAATTCCCAGTCATGACTGCTTCGAGGAACAGGCTGTTTGAAGCCTTATAAGATGATCTTTGGCTCTTTCCAGGTGCCCCATTATTTGGGATAGCCACATCTTCCATGCTGCTGTGTCTCATTTCCTCAGTCATTCCAGTCTTCCTGAAAGCTTGCCTGTGCAGAGCCATGGGCCCTCCCCACCCACCTGCAGGAATAAAAGAGGGTCTCTTTGTACGGCCCTGAATACTCACCGCATACACTCACGTTCTCTAATTCATATTTATAATCTGGAACATCATTCCCACCGTAAGACAATGTTCCATGTTGAACTTTGGCAAAAGACGGAGTCTAATGCTACTGAGAAGATAGACAGGATCGCACGGCTAGGGAGATGGTGCCTGGGCTGTCCGCCCTGGAGCACATAGAAGCTTACAGAGCTCTAGCAGATTGACAGCCTGACCCAAACATGGCTGCAGACTCCAGAAAGCAGGAAACCCCCAGAGGTCACTCTGCCCAGTCTCATGTTGACCTCCACTTCTTAAAATGCAGCAGAAGGGTCAGAGTTGAGACACACAGCATGAGTCTATGCAGGGTCACAATTAGACCCACAGACTGTTGGCAGTGAATAGACAGACAAGAGGCAAGGGGGAGGCTCAGTGGTAGAGCCTGTGCTTAGCCTAAGACCTGGAGTTCTATTCTTAACACCAAGAGTTCACACACA
>OU015752.1:92061623-92082216 GCA_907169655.1 Acomys percivali
GGGGGAGGGAGGGAGAGTGAGATAGTGTGTCACTAGATTTAAAAATAATAACAGACATGCAGAGAGAGATTTATGGACATAGATATGTATGACAGTCTGAACCAAGCCTGTGAGGTTAACCGAATGAGTAAATAGTGCCACTGTATTACTATGAGCAGACACTGAAGAACACATGCAAATGAAAGTGAGCAAATTAAAAAAAAAAAAAAAGAAGCAGCAGCATTCTGCTCACTGGAGTGTTCCAGGAAACATACGGTACCTCTGACTCCCTGCATGCTACTTCTTGCATTGGGGATCCCCTCACACTACTCCCAGGCTCACACACCAATACGGCATGCAGAGTCCACAAAGATAAATGTGTATGGCGAGAAGTGGGATGGCAAGACACCCATTTGGGTAGAAGCGGCAGTTGTTGTTGTTTGTTTGTTATCTAACTACAAACAGAACAATCATCAAACCCACTATTTTTCCTTGGTGAGATTTGATCATAGGATAGATCAGTAATAACATACAATAGAGCC
Organism: Acomys percivali; assembly: GCA_907169655.1. Taxonomy (NCBI): domain Eukaryota; kingdom Metazoa; phylum Chordata; class Mammalia; order Rodentia; family Muridae; genus Acomys; species Acomys percivali. Next base: position 92,062,145 of record OU015752.1, read on the forward strand.
AGGTGTGGTGGCGCACGCCTTTAATCCTAGCACTTGGGAGGCAGAGGCAGGCGGATCACTGTGAGTTCGAGGCCAGCCTGGTCTACAAAGTGAGTCCAGGACAGCCAAGGCTACACAGACAAACCCTGTCTAAAAAACAAACAAACAGACAGACAGACAAACAAAGCCAGACAATAGACAGGCTGAGGCAGGCAGGCAGGCAGGCAGGCAGAGGGCCCATTCAAATTCTTTCACTATCTACCCGCAGTTTTTTTTTTTTACTCCGCGTCCCAAGCCAGCTGGAGCACAGATGATTCAGGGACCTAGAGAGTGTAGCCCGCAGAGCTCAGCCTCCACAATCACACTGAAACTACAATAAAAGTCTACAAAGCTAAATGGGCCAAAAGCTGGCACTATTAGTCAAGTAATTTCATAACAGACAATAAAAATGTTATACTAGTGTGGGTCCTCTCTTATCTTAGATAGCTGACATATTAATGTGTGAATCAGAAGGTCGAAGAAGAGCCGTGGGAGGGTATGTACTCATCTCGATGAAAATGCATGCGAGGCACAGGAAATCCATAGCTAACGGAACATGTGTTCAGACATCTTTACAGACTGTGAGGAGACCCTCTTCTCAACTGTGTGTGTGCCTGTGTGTGTGTGTGTGTGTGTGTGTGTGTGTACATGTGTGTGTCTGTGTTGTACATATATGTGTACCAAGAAGCATGTGAGGGTGAAGAAAAGAGAGGGAGGGAGAGGGAGAGGAAGGGAGAGGGAGGGGGGGGGGGAGGGGGGGAGGGAGGATAGAGCTACAATGTGTCTAGGCACCATCACTAATCTGGTACCCTCACCTCTGTTACCTTTCTTTTCCCTCTTGCAATAATAAACTGTCTGATGGTCATAACTGGTGTAAGTGTTCTTGAGTAGAGCTACATCAGGCACCTCAACACACTCAGATGAGTCTTGGGGCAGCCCTGGCTGCACTGAGTACTGCACAGCAGTAGTGTAGAAAGAAGTAGATGCCAGTCCAGGATCTATTATATCAAACCCCAACTTCTCTATTCAATGCTTGTTTTACATGATTTTCTGGATAGAAGCTAAGTCTATCTTAAAAGCTATGCACATACATACATACATACATACATACATATATGTACATATATCATATATATATAATTGAGATCTAGGGGAAAATAGCAAAGCTACATTTTAAAACAGGCCACGAAGACACTCTTATTCAGGAACATTTGAGGTAACACAAAAATCCAAAAGTTTTAGAAAAAAGAAGCAATCATCTAAACAAAGCCATTTTAAGGATCAGATTGAAGTCAAAATCCCTGCTATGCTATAGGAAGTGCAGACGTACATTTTCCTATAGTCACAGCTAAGCAATCTTCATAGATATTCCCTAATATTTAGTATAATATGAAAATCCTAAAAGAGAGCTTTGTACAAGGTGGAAAAATGGCTCTTCCAGAAGAGCGGCTCTTGAACTTCCTGTTGCTGTGACACGTCAGAGCAGTTCTCATGTTGTGGTGACCCCACCACACAGACATAAAATTATCTTGTTGCTACTTAGAACTGTACTGTTGCTACTGTTATTAACCATAATGTAAATATTTGATCTGTGAATGCTAAAGGGGTCGCGACCCACAGGTTGAGAAGCACTGCTCTAGAAGCTCTGGGTTCAATTTCCAGCACCCATATGGTGCTCACAACCATTTGTAACTTCAGTTCCAGGAGATTCAACTCCCTCCCCTGGCCTCCCACAGCACCAGGTCTGCATGTGTCGCACATATATACATACAACAAACATTTTTATATATAAAATAACAATGTTTAAATAATGAAAGAACTTTGTGGTATAAAAATACCAAAAGGTAGATCATCAGAGAGACATTTATCCACATTTACAGTATTAATTGCAGTGTGTGACTCGTTTTCAATTTATAAGCTCTCTCTCCTCCTTAAGCTGCATATTTTCCAAAGCAAAGGAAGTGATGTCACCACTAAGTGTTCACCAATGTATACTCTTCATGTCTTACATGTGAATGCCTCTAGTGTCCATCAAATTTTTACTTGACTGGAATCTTCCTAAACATACGTACTGCCTTTGGGCATTTATTATATTCCTGAGCCCAGCACATACTGAAGTCAAAATTCCAGAAAGTAAGACAAAAAATAAGGCCGACAGCTCAGGCTCAGCACATAACTCTGTCGTATCTCTATATAAATACTGCTCTCTGGGTCCTCTGTCCCCTTCATATTTTTGAGATCTTTATCCAAGCCGCCGACGTTTTTCCTCCCCCTCTTCGTTCCTTCGCCCATTGTTCCATAACCTCTCCTGTCCTCCCACGATTCCAATATTCCCCAGGCTCACAATTTCTGTTTCTCGCCTTTATGTTCTCCCACAAACTGCCAGTGCTCTTCCCCAGACTGGAGCTCCCTAAGTAAAGATGGATATTGATGTACAGTACTGGTGTTTTAGTGCAGCCGCAGAATCAATAAAGGAGAAAATACTGCTTTGTCAGGCTCCACCAAGGCATTCTGGGAAACTTTACTGCTCTGGGTGGTTACAGCCACTCTTAATACAGAAGTGAGAGCTGGACTCCCTTCTGTGGCGAGAAATGATGTTCTCCTACCCTCTAGTGACTATAAAGGGCTAAGGCAAAGGAGGGGAGTGTTTCCGATTGCAGCACACCATTGTTTCTCATGTCTTCATCGCTTCTTAACACGGGCAAAAGTGCGAGAAACCGACTGAGATGGGAGGATGGCCAGTTACCGTTTCATAATTCTGTTACGATGTTTAAAATGCAGAAAGGATACGCTTATCATCAGTGTGTGTCATCAAACATTAGCTTCTGTGGGCCTCGGAATGCAAGAGTCTTAGAGTGTCTCTCTCTCTCTCTCTCTCTCTCTCTCTCTCTCTCTCTCTCTCTCTCTCTCTCTCTCTCTCTCTCTCACTCACTTTTCCTCTCTCTGTCTGTCCTTCTGTCTGTCTGTCTCAAAAACATTAAGGATTCTTGATCCAAATGAAGACTCCAGATTCTATAGGGAAGTAGCCAACTGAGATATTGTACAGCTACAAATTAGAAATTTTGAGGGTGTATGTATACACACATGTGCATGTATTCATGCATCCCCAAGTGATTGTCTGCACAACCTCTCTCTGCTACAGGTATGGATTAGCCTGGACACTCAGGAATCAAATTAGACAAAGAGCCTGGAGTAGTATATCATTTCATTAGAATTCTACATCTCTTAGTAAAGGAGCAAGAAGTACAAAGTTAAGTTAAAAATACTTTAGGGGGTTGTTTTTAGACTATTTTTCACATTTAGTTACTAAAAAGTTTTAAATTTAACTTAATAAGTGATTAAATTCTGACCCCTTTGCTTGGTATTCTTCCTTGTATAATCTGTAAACTATTATACAATTGCTTAGCTATATTAATGATCTAAAACTCACCAGTTTCTTCATGAAGAAAACTTCTACTTAAAAACTGAGAAATAGTTTCATTCCAGGAGAGATGAATGAGACATATAAAGGCTGCCACATACGCTTTTGGTCCTCACATCACCCCTGAAGCATCCGCATTAGCTTCTCATGGCAAAAAACTAGCTGGAGAGACAGCATCTAACCCAACTGTACCACACTCTAAGTTTTCCAAGCTTAGTGAAGTGTAAAGTTCTAACATGCCCGGTACATATAAAATCTCACTGCTCAAACAAGTACTAGCTCCAACATCTGGCCATGTCCTTACTTAATGAAACTCTACAGAAAAATCCTTCACTTTTTATTCATTAAAACAGTAAGAAGCATAGAACACTACTACTAATCACCCTGAGCAACACTAATATTACATATGTAGGTATATGTATACAGAATATACAGATGTATTTATAAAAAATATGAAGTTTTATACAGATTATATAAAGATAAAAACAAGTAAAAATTTACCTTGCTGGCACTTATCCGCTTCCGATTTGACCAACGCTTCATTGTATAGTGAAGATATAATGAAACAAAAACATCAGATCATTAATAATGTAATTAAACTATTTTTCATTACATATAATGCAGATTATATTCAAGTTATTGTCCCCAAACCTGAAAGTTAGCCTCGTCCATTACTCTCCTCCCCTCAAAAAAAGCTCATTTATTTAAGCAAGAAAATAGAAACAAATACCACACTTAAGTGGTTATACTAATCATTTCCTCAAAATCCTCAAAGTGGATCAGCATTGGCAGACAAGTGCCATTCAATCTTAGTAAGTACATTTTAACTCCAAAAATAAGGATGTTTGCTTTCTCCTACTAACAGTGTTTAGGTGGCACTGTAAAAATGTTTGTAAATTCTTAACTACTCTCTGTTCATGCTTAGGTCATCCATAATTTTTGTTAACAGAAAACAGAATTCTATTTACTTTCATAGGTTAAATCTTGATAGTCAAAATAACAGAAAAGAATGTAGCACTTATGCCATATGGAAATCTGGTATTTTGCAAGCTAATTAAAATGAAATACTAAAATCTTTAGAATCATCATGGTCCAGTTAAATTAATTTAGTTGATCAAGCAAATGTGTGAAGAAAAAAGTTTTGAAGGCGAATACATTTCAACCTACTCCTTTCTGATCTTTCTTTGTCCTTGAAAGGCTGCTCGGTTTTTTTCCTGGGGCTAAATTTTTCTTTTAGCAAAATCCTTCTTCGGTCCCAAGTCAATATCCAGTACTGCAATGCTGTGCTTTGGCAGGCTCACTAGCTAACTACTTGTTAAAATGTGATTACATTCCTGCAACTAAATAATGAATTGACTCAAGCTAACCATGTTTACTGGAATGCTCAAGTAATAGGGAAAAATGCATGTAAATGGCATGTGTACTTTGCGAATATTTCTCCTCAATCAATAAGAAGCCTGAAAAAAAAAACAATCATCAAGAGGAGTTCACAAAAATGGAAGGGAGGGAGGGAGGAATGGGAGGATGCAAGGGATGGGATAACAATTGAGATGTAATATGAATAAATTAATAAAATATTTTTTTAAAAAAGAGGAGTTTGCTCACATTTCACTAGCCAGCAGCTATGACAAGACAGAGAGAACTTGGTGGTTCTCATTAATACTTGTCCTGGGAATATGGTGAGGTCATCCCTGTACACCTGACATAGTTACAGGTGCTACCACTAAGGTCTAAAATAAAAAGTTTGAGTTATTTTCTCAATAACAGTATCAAGTATTTTCACTTAATACAACCACAGAAATGAATGCCACCTCATAAGGGCACAAAGCTACTGGGTCCCTCCCTTTTTTTTTTTTTTTATAAAGACTTGATTTTTTAAAAAAATAGCAATCACATAAAATCAACCAGGTTAGGATATTAACATGATATCTACTTTGCTGTAATGCTACAAGCTACCATGTACAGAATATCTCCGCCACATCTGGCACCACAGTTGATGATGTCATTATCCATGAGGCTGTACAACAGGTAGCATCATTCTTATCCCACACGAGGGAAACACCTCAGAGAGGTTCAGTAACCCTGTGAATTTCATCAGGTCTCGGTGGATCTAGGAGTCAAACGCAGGCGGCTTGATGACACAATCCACGGTATTAACTAATGACCCTATTCTTCTCTGAGGGGGAAAAAAAAAAAGTACAATTCTTGGCCTTCCAGTCAGTGTCAACTCCACTATACCCAGATGTACAGCACGGAGACACGCTGCACATGTTAAGAATGTTTTTGTCACTTTGGGTCTAAAGCCACAGAGTTTGACTCACTGTTAGAAAGAAAAATGGGTACAAAGCTAAGAATCCAAAAGGGAACTCTACAGTTAACACATTAGTGGGAAAGGTATTCCAAGCATTGTAATCACAGAACTCTTCTGCCCTCCAGGTCCGAGGGTTAGTCACTTCCACTTAAAAACCCAAAGTAAAAACACCTTTTAATATTCAATTATGCTTAATAAAAAGAAATAAAATTTCTAACTAGTATCTCCAAATGGACCATGATAGTCCCTATAAGCAGAATCGAAGTGTGCGGCTCAGAATAAACTAGCCCTCCATTACTGCCTTTCTGGATATGCTTAGGTCAAGTATGTAAAGAGGAAAAGGAAGATATAAAGCAAAGTAAATGACATAGGCAGTCTTCTGCGTGATACTGCTTTCGGCATATATAAAGTACGTCATGCACTTGGCTTCTGCTGGGTGAAGCATAAGACAAGCACACGCGTAAGCAGAGACCCTGACAATCTTAACAGTGGAGGGGTGAAGGAGGCTCCAGTAGTAAGAGGGCCCAGGCTGGGTAAGATGAAGACAGTGAGCACTCTTTGAACTTTGAAAAAGACCCACCACGAGATACACCACAAGTGCAAATTCAGGCTGCTTCTTGCATTAATTGCTTTGCAGTTTGAGATAAATTGAAGTCAAATTGCTATTACTTTAAAATTCTAAATGTGGCAATATTGAAACACAATTGAGGTACAATATGATTGCTGGGCATAGTCTAGTGAGGAAAAATTTTAAAATATGCAGCCATTTTCATAAGAGACATCGAATTTACAGAAGCCAACAAAGAGGTTTTTAGAACACGTTGGCTGTCAGGTGTTCTGTCGTGGGCACCTTATTCAAATACTTATTCATATTGCATCTTAATATAACTTAGCACATATCTCAGGTTCTCTGTCACATACTCTACACTGGACAGTGAATCCAGGCGCAGAGATTATGAAACAACAACAACAGGATGAAAAAGAAGCTGAAGAAAAGGCCTGGGCAAAGAGGACAGAGAATACAATGCTTCTGTGTGTGTGTGTGTGTGTGTGTGTGTGTGTGTGTGTGTGTGTGTGTGTGTGTGTGCATTTATATGTAGATTTTAATCTGATGTTTTTAAGCAAATTATCCTAAGAAGTTGATTTTTTTTTTTCGACGTAAATGTCTACTTGACATTCTGACAATTGAAAAATTCTTAGTACACTTTTCCAATAATTTTGAGCTAGCCTCTGGAAGCTTACTATGGTCTTCTCTATGAAATTAACTCCAACAGAAAGATTAAGCAATAGCTAAAGTGAAGAGTATTTACTTCATTTAGGAGGTATCATTAGAAGCCTAATTTCTGATCAGGCTTCAGATTTTCACATTGGATTCCATGCAGGGTCAAATGTAACACATCTATTCTTTCTCCAGTCACTTCTTCAGTTTGCTTTTTAAAAATGTCTTTCAGTAAACTGTAATCAAACACACTGTGTTCATATTTTAATTATTGGAATTATAATGTGCAATCCATGTATATGAAAATGAGATTATAATTTCCATCAGCATGTTTACTTGTAAGAGCCGACTTTCTATCTTATCTTAACAAGATCGGATGCTTCGGTGATGGTGCAGACATCACCACTCTATAGTGTGTTAATGAGAAATTTCCACGTGATAGAATAGAGAACATTAAAATTTGCATTTTCACAAAAGCACATCCGGTGGAAAAGTTAGCGACTAAAAGCAACACTGAGGGACGAAGGCAGAGGACTCAACGTATTACAAGTGGACACTTGATCGTGCCATCATTGGTGATGAAAACGTTAAATCCTGGGGAACTGTTTGCATAACTGAATATGTGAAAGTTACCCAGAATATAAAAATGGCTAAATGGAAACACTGATACCTAAGGAAACTATATTTCAAAAGGCTTATCATGGCAAAACCCATATTCTGTGTGATCTTAATAGCAATCCCAGCCATACCCTTCTCAGCCAGGTAGTTTCTTATTACCTAGGATGTCTGCCCCGCAGTTCGTGAGGGAGAATATACATAACCCATCCTTAGACTTGATGCAATTTTTTTACTTCTCCCATTAACATACAATTGACAGTCCTCAAAGAGCCACCACAGTAGAGAGTTTAAGCAGAAAGGTCACACTTACATGCCTCTTGAAATCACCCTGTTTTACTACTAGGTTCAAATTTAACACAATCACTCCCATGTCATCTTCTAAACTGTTCGGATCTTCCAATTTTAAAATATGTTCAGTAGTCCTGCAAGCAAAGACATAGCATGTGAATTTAACGCTAATTGGCAATATGACAGGCCTGACAGTACATCAGGAGCTTGTGGTAGAAGCTGTGCCATCTCTGTGTAAAGATTAGACAAGGCAAGGTGTGTGTGTATGTTGTAGGGGGTGAGGGGGAAATGGGGCAGGGCAGGTGCAGAACCACATTTAGTAAAAATAAATTTTCTGGGGGTAAAAACTCTGACATTGTCAAACTTAACATTGGTTAATTTATCTCCCTGCTCTACCACCAAAATAATATAAGACATATTTTAACCTAAATTATGGGCATCAATATTTTATACAATCTAAATAAGCACCATTTAATATGAACATGGGTTTCCCCTAAAACTCACTGATAATGATTCAAGGTAAAAAATACAATACCTGTTAAGTTCAAGATCCCTGAGGATGATAAAGGCAGAACCCATGAAATCAGACTTGGTTAAGTCCCGGTCGTACACCTAGAAAAGGGTTTCGGCATTAATATACAGGGCCATCAGCACCAGCAAGATCTCCAAATATGAACATGCAGAATAGTCTGGGGACTCTGAAATTTTCAAGAATTTGCACAGTGAAGTTGAAGAAAAGTACAGCCAAGTCAATGCAGAGAAATAACTTGTCCATTTTGCCAGTCATGCTCAAAACAACAGCACAAACTGACTTTTAAGGCAGCGGTCAAATACAACAAAATATTACACTCAATGGGCCCTCCCTGTAGTTTAATTGGCCTCTCATTAAAACTTAGCATCTTCCATGGTTAGCAAATCTGCCAATTAAATAGAACTTAGCTAACTGATGTACAAGTCATCCCAGTCTGCACTCAACTCGCACAGTTTTAACCCAGATGTTGGAGTAATTGATGCTTACACCTGGTAGCTCGAAGCTCTATTAAGTATAAAGTTCTTTCTAATGAGAACAGTGTCTACACTTGTCACCACTTCAGGGCCAGTAATAATTCTTCCACACTGAGTAAGTTTAAATATAGCCAATAAGGACATTATTTACACAGTACACTGTGACTTTGCAGCATATGTATCTCCTTGATTGGAGGGGAACATAATCTCATAAGGAGTCTTAAAAAAAAAAAATTCCTCCTCAGAGTTAATATTTTAATCCAGCCTCAGAGAATAATGGAGGAATTAATTGAGGCAAGTTCACTTTTAAGGAAGCCTGAGAACTACGGAAGAATAAATATTTTGAAGAAAGGAGCTGACTTGAAAGCCGTCGGGATTATTACCTTCACACGGAGCTTTTGATCGAGGCTTTGTATTGGCAACACAACCATCTCATCCCAAATTGGGTTCAAGTTTTTATATATGACTTTACTTTTGTACAGCGTCTTCCCGTTCAGCTTAAATTTCACATACGGATCACTCGTGCCTTTAAAAGAAAAAGAGAACAAGACAGAATTGTGTAAAATGCATGCACAAACAGAGCATCTCTATCAAGTGGAGATTCTTCCCCACAGTCTCCAGGCCTGAAGCAAGCCAGAGATCAGTGTCGCTCTCTATGCCGGGATGGGAAACCCTAGAGGTGTCATGGGGGGGCAGAAATGCTACAATTTAAGGACAAATGGCTAATTCCATTTTGTCTTTTAGTGGTTGAATATGAATGGGCTCTTTGAGCTTTTTACGTGGTTTCATTGTGGATATGTCACCCCTCAGTTGCCCACAACAAAATTCAAAAAAAATCAAGGCAGTGTCAGGAGTCCTGCAGAGAAGCTTGCCCCTCCTAGGCTCAGCACAAAGTCCATGAAAAGGGAAAGCAGCCATCTCCAAATATTTAGCAGATGGCTGAGTCAACAGAATCTTAGACCTTAAAAATACAATAATAATAAATAGACCAGTCTCTGAAGCTACTCATTCAAAAGGCGGTGTGAGGGGACTCCAACTGGAACCAGGGGCACAGAGATTAAATCAACAGAGTGGCCATTCTTTGTTGCCTCTTTCTCGCACCTGCACCCGAAGCTGCCTCACATTGTCCCCACCCAGGGCCAGCTGAAGTGCACGTCAGCCAGGCCCTCAGCTGGCCTCAGAGCTGACCCAGCTGACCCGAGTGGCCCCTCCTGGGGAGCTTTGAAATGGATGCCAAAAGGAATGAATAATATCCCCTTCTAGTTGATATAACCCCCACCTATCTCCCAAAGGAAAAAAACTGATGGTAGATCCCCCTTCACATTTCTCAGATCAATTGGCGGGGGGGGGGGGGGACGGGGGGGAAGCGTGCAAGCATAGTGCACAAATGGCGTGTTGTGCCTGTGTGTTACATGAATGTGTGTCAAGGATATACTTGCTCTTCTGTATCAGGCTAGTGAAGAAATAGGAGCGAATGAGTAATCAGCTTGGAGTTCAGGGAAGGACTGCTCAAGATGCTACTAAGATGAAAGCTTCTGACTTGAAAAGTGATGGCATTGTGGCCTATCTTGAAACTCAACCCTATGAAGATACATGGAAGGGCCCCCACTGTTTTTAATCCAGGGCCCCCGGATGGGCTCCAAGAATATTCACTGAAATGTATTTCCGACATGAAAGTCAAGCTAATGTCATCTACAAATATTATGTCATAAATTAGTTCCACTACTTTGTTGCAAACATTTATACGTCATTCACAACTATCATTCTTTGCTTTAACAGTCTGTCACTTAGGCCCTTTCTTGGGTTTCTGTATGGCTGTAATAGAGAATACCAATGAAAGTAAATGGAGGACAGTCTCCAGCTTTTTGAGCGGAAGGCGGCATTGCTATGGAACAAGACAGCATCCACCAGTCAGTGTTAATAGCTTCACCAAAGCAGAAATTTTCTGAGTTAGAAATCAGGTAATACGAGGGCACTAACTTAACAAAACAAAACAAAACGAAATGAAATAAGCTACAAAAGTCATATGCGTCTAATTCTGCCATCTAAAGTTTGGCAGCATAGGAATAGAAGAAGGCCAGCCTTCATGTGAAACACAAACTCGTGTTGAGCAGTTTTTTTGAGGGCTAGTAAAAATAAATGCATTCACAGACACTCAGTGGAATGTTCACTGGTGGGTGAGCATCTGTTCGCCCCTCCTCCAGCAGCTAGAGAGAACACCTCTGGCTAGTCAGACTTTAACAATCATCCCAATATATATATATATATAAGTGGGGGGAAGCTATAATAAAAAGAGGCCTTTAATTAAACGAAATTGCCACTCTGGGATCAGACCTTCATGCTTGTCAGCGTACTCTCAAAATAAACATCTCAAAACTCGGCCTCAGTGGTGTCACTTTCTCACAGGCAAGGCATACTGGGTAATCCCCAAGCATCTTGACAGCTACATAATGTTCAAACTGTTTCACGGGTGAATGGTGGCAGTTGCATGAAAGAAAATATTAATGTCTGGAATTAATAGAAAAAAAAGGACCAGGGTTTACAAAGCCAAACAAGGAAAGAGGGTGTCAAGTTAGTGCAGTGTTAATTGTTAGAGAAAATTTGGGAGGGGGGCGCACATGGTGAATTTTTTTTCCTCTCTCTCTCTCTCTCTCTCTCTCTCTCTCTCTCTCTCTCTCTCTCTCTCTCTCTCTCTCTCTCTCTCTCCCTCTCTGAGTCTAAGTGCCTGACTGTCAGGAAAGTGGCATCTCACTAGGCAGGTTCTGAAAAGGGGCCAGCAGCTCAGGAATGCGACTCCCAGAGTATACAAATGAAGAGATGACACCTGAATGGATGGACTTTAACCTTCCTCACTGGGAAATTCAGATACAAAGAGACTTTTATGGGAGTTGGTAAGTTCCGTGGGGAAGGAAACAAGGCCTAGAGACCGGGCTGTGGCTCTGGAGAGCCCCAAACTCAAACGCTTAGGACCCAGGGCCAGTCATCCTCTCCCACATTGGACAGACGGAGGCTTCCATCAACAGAACCTTTACACACAGAGATTCAAGCAACCATGGGCACAACAGTACAGACTCCTGTCCTGGTCATCATCCCACAAACAACACAACTACTTACTTACAGGGCACTGATATTGTATTGGACTCACCTACAGATGAAGTAAAACACAAGGAGAAACGCATATAAGTTGCATAGGAGATTTTTATGATGGCTTGCATATAATACTACATCTACACACATACACACATGGTTTATATCCGACTTTCTATATCAAGGACTTGCATATGCACGGATTATGTAAAGAACAAAGGCACTGGAACTAGCCCCATGCAGACCCCTGGAGATACATGTATCTGCCAGAGAAACTGGCAACTGGTCATAATCCCTGCAGCAGAGAGGCACTAAATCCCTTCCTAAGAACTATTTTCAATCATAGTTGTTCCTGCTCACACCTACTAACCTACAGATGGTCACTGTCCCTTGACACATACCTGTCAACCACACTACCAGCCCACAGATACTTATGGTCTCTTCCATATCTCGCTAGCCATCCTGGGTGTTGCCAAGGCACATCCTCAATACAAGAGCCTGCTCTTCTGTATCCGATAGCACTGGCACCCTATAGCACAGCACATGGTCCCAGGTAGCAATGTTCAAAGGAGCTGAACATGCTCTGGAGTTCTGCTCTGCGGTAGGTAGGAAAAGTAACCTCTACCTCACATGTCAGTGAGGGTTCAACTCAGGAGACAGGTGTGAAATCAACCCAGGACCAAACAGGAACAGGGGGAACCCCCCAAAATATTAGTGTTGTAATAGCTAAGCAAGCATTTCAGTGAAGCCAGAAATTGAAGACAAAGGGAAAAAAAAATAGACTACCACAGGCTGTTTTAAGTCAGAAACCAAAGTACCCTAAACATATACAATAAAGGGTTAGCTATTATTCTGCAAGAAATGTGGGTGTTTTATTTCCTGTTCCTGGGCTTTTTATTATTATTATTTTTTAGGTGAAAGTAACATGTGCCCACAACTTTGAAAGGTATGAAATGAAATAAAGTCCACACCCTCTTACTGGTCCCTGATCCCATTTGTCTGGTGTGATGGCCATAAGTGGTTCCTTGGGTGTTTTACAGGGAAAACATTTTATATATATATATATATATATATATATATATATATATATATATAATATTTAAATGACTACATTTGGTCAGGTACTATGCCTTGAAGTTGGGGTCACACCAGCAATATGCACCCACTGGTGTTTTTCTAACTAAACACATTCTTGCTGTGCTGGATCAGCGTAGATAAGTAGCTAATACTTTTCCCACTGTAGACAGGAGTTCACCAAGCAGACTGGTGTATCTACCTTGCAATCTCTGCTCTATAGCAAGTTTGTACACAGGAAGCATAGCAGTGCCTCGTCTTGATTCTAACAGATACTATAAAATTGTTTTCTAAACCTCATCAAACTTAGAAGTGTGAGAGATGGCTCTGTGGGTAGGAGAGCTTGCCGCTCTTTCAGGAGACCCCAGGTCAGTTCTCAGCACTCACTGCTGGCAGCCGCTGAGGGCACCCACATGCATGGCATATATATAGGTTCACATACCTACATATAAGCAAGTATACAATCCATCTTCTAAATGCTTATCAACCTTAGAGCAAACATTGTTTTTGTCGCTTTCAGTAATCACAAGCACTGAATATTGTAATCTGTTGGCAGGGCAGGAAAGAAAAAAACAAAACAAAGCACTTTCTCTGTCTTCCCTTATCTTTAAGACTCTCAATGGCTTTTCTGCGGCAGCGATGTCTATCTGTGTTTTGTGAGTCAGAGTCTTGTTCTTTACTTGTTTGGCTTTCAGTGGGGATCAGCTCGTCCTCTGGTTACAACTGGGTAGGATGTTTCCTTATGGAATTGCTCGCCAACTATACATCTTGTCAGAATTTATTTAATAAGTTATTACTGCCAATAAGTTATTTTCCTTTTTATTTATTAGCCAAGGTCTGGCTGCAGGCTTTGTACTTTCACATCCTGCTTAGAAGCACTTTGTTTTTGTTTTTGTTTTCTTAAACCATAAGATTTAAGATTAATTCAGCCGTGTTTCTTTCTTCCCATTGATTTTGGTACATTTTCTCTCTCTCTCTCTTTTTTTTAACACTTAAATTTTCAGTCCATCTGGAGTTATTTTAGTATGAAGAGGAAGGAAATTTAGGTTCATGCAGGAGGAGGGTAAAGTGATCAGAGCCAAGCTTTGCACATATAAATCTGACAGTAGCTTATAATTTAGAATGAAGGAGAAAGAGGAGAAAGGAAGGACACCTTGTAGCGCAACCTAGTGCTATGCTGCTGCGGCAGAGAGTTGAGGGTGGGGGAAACAGCTGAGCTCAGTCCTGGGGAGGCGGGGGTTGGGGGGCCAGCTCTGTGGCTGAAGTGACTCCTGAGCAACTGGGGACTGGATTTCAGACCTCCAGAACCCAGGTGAGCAACTGGGGACTGGATTTCAGACCTCCAGAACCCAGGTTCCTGCACGGTGTGAGTGGCATTCGATCTATAGCTCCAGACTCTCGGAGCAGAGGCAGGGAACCCCACCCTCCACATCCCCCCCCCATGCCGCCCCAGGAGACTTGTCCTGTGTGTGAGCTCTGGTTGTACTCGAAAGGCCCAATCTAAGAAAAAGGTGGGAGAAAGAGTAAAGATGATCCCTGTTGTAAACCTAGGACCTCCATTCTCTCTCTCCCTCTGCCTCTCATACATGTGTGTGCGCGCGCGCACACACACACACACACACACACACACACACACACACACATGCCTTTAAAAATGTACCGGGAAACCTCAAAGTACTCAGATATCCTTGGCATTTGGAGCGATGCTCTGCACATTGGAAGAAGTGTGTCGCCAGAGCCGTTGGAAATGGCTCCTCAATGCTCTCACTTGGAATTTTCAAAATGTACAGTGAAATATTAAGCACCATTTAACAGGACCAGTGAGGTGGCTTGGTGGATAAAAGTGTTTGCCTTACAAGCCTGAAGAAATTGATGCCTAGAAATCGTAGTAGAAGGAGGAAAGTGACTTTTAAAAGTTGTCCTCTGACGTACATACATATGCCTCAGCATTAATAATAATGATGACGATGATGATGATGATGATGATGATGATGATGATGATACAAAACAAACAGCTCACTAATAGATTCAGGATACAAGGACAGAAATATAAATACATACTTATAAGTTTTTCAGGAGGTCACTTTAAAATAATTTTAATACAGAAAACAATGCTCAGACCATCTATAAATGTAATATTGAATTCATCCACCTTTGAGCTCAAGGAAGGAAAGGTATATGCCTAGGAGTCCCCAACACACATGGGGATGCTGAAGTTAGTGCGGAAACATCCCATAAGTAACTGTGTAATCTTGAGTAATTCACTCAATTTCCTTATTATTCTCCTTTGTAATGTGAAAAACTACCTTTCTCACAGGATTCCCTTGAGAACAAATAAGCCAATCTACTATAATGGTAGCCAGCACCAGAAGTTACCAAGATGCTATTTTTGGCATCCCAGTTCAGTCAAGTTTTAAAAAGAGAGAGCAAATAACCATTTATATAGTTCTATTGTCCATGTACTTTATTTTAATGTCAAAGGTAATTCACACGGCTAATTTCTCCCCATAAAGTTTCTTTATTGCTTTCTCTGACGGTGTGGAATTTTCTATCATCTTCCTTTTAGAGAGATGGGAAGAAAATGTGTACTCTTAAATTCTATATTCAGGAATTCCATCTAATCAGGAAAACATCTCTGAAACATTCTTAGGTATTCTGGAAGGAAATAGCTGTATAGACACTTTAAGCTTTTAAATCCCCATGACCACGGGCTTCTTCTCTATCTAAACACCCAGAGGTCATTCACGGAGGACTTCAGGGTGCTCTGGAAATCTAGCCTGACAGTATGGGGTCCACGAGTTCTCTCTTTGAGCCTGATTAAAAAAATTTTTAAAGGCAATTTCCAGAATAAAAAAATAAACTGAGAGGGGAATGTGTTAGCTGTGACATCTACGTAGGTGCCCACGTCTGAGAGCAGCATAATGGAGCTATGCACACCGAACAATGCCTGCACACTGCATCCCTAACAGTCCCGTTCAGAAACCAGACTGGCAACAGAGAAAGAGAGGGAGCAGCTCCTTGATCACATGAAAAGAACAATCACTTCCTGTGTAGCATGAGTTCAGAAGAATCCAGAGCCTGCTGTCTTCCTGTATCACTCAACTCTGGGGAAGCAGCCATCTGCAGATCTGTCCGGGCCCAGGCTACTTCTGTAGCAGCAGCTATCTGCTCCTGGGATCTGCTTTCCCACTTTCAACCTCGAAAGAGCTGTGTTTTCCTCAATGTTCTACGGCCCTTACAGCATGCTTTGCTAATGCACCCACCCTAATTGAATGGGAAACAACTTCCCTCCTTTAAGGGGACCAGCCATGTATTAAAACCTCCAGTGGTCCTTGAGCGAGTCCTGGCCCTGTTTGGGCCTTGAGATGAAATAGCCTCAGACAATTTACATATATGTAAATTTACATATACAATATGTATATACATACATACATATATATGCATATATTTTTGGTAAAAATATATACCATATATGTACACATAAATATATATATAAATAAGCACAAATTTTAACTTTACTGAGCAATGTTCCAACAGTCAAGTTATGACAGAATTAATGATCCAAAAACATCTCAAATGGATGATGGAAGACGGATGCAGCAAACATAGGAGTCATTCCAGGCTTATTTTCCCTCATCCTCCACGAGCACTGAGAACAGATCAAGTGGAAACTGGTTCAACAAACTGGCAAGCATCAAATGTCCCAATTAATGCAGGAGCGTGCAGTCTCAAAACCGAAACGAAAACAAAAGCAACAACAGTACCCAGAAAGATCTCAGAAATGGGAGTACACAAAGGCTTCTGGGACCAGCATGTCCTGTGGGATCTATGCAGGGTAGGAAAGAGGTCCCCCAAAACAGATTTCAAACTCAGCTGCGTGTATTTGTCTTAGTGTTTTAAGACCACCAGACAGGAAGGAAAAATGACACCCATGCCACTGGATGCAGTTTGCATCCTTGCAAGCTTTCAGATTTGCTCCTGACACAGCAGCCCATGTGGGTTTTTTTGTGCAGCTGCACAGGCATAGTAAGGATCTTATGCCATCTGGTGTTCATAGTTGGTACTGCAGTGAGAAGCAAAGCTGGAAGTTTGCAAAATAAAATGGGCAGATGTGTGTACCTGACTCTTATACCAGGAAACACATCAGCAGAAGCCAAAGAATCACGGGTTGGGGTGTCTGCCCTTGCATGTATAGTCATTGAAAAGAGGAAGTCTAATCATTAAGGAAAGAAAGATTTGTTCTTGTTCATTGAAAGTCATTTTGAAAAACAAACAAGCAAGCAAACAAAGTTTCTATCCAGGTCCTAAACTCAAGAGGGAAGTGGAGACAGATGAAAGATATGAATGAGAAGTGAAAAAAAAACCCAGAGAAGATAGATGGGTGGATGTGAATGATGCTAGGAGCATGGACCTCAGTAGACATGAGAACAGAAGAAGGGAGTGAAATGAGCAAACTTTTCACAGCAGACACTTCACCAATACAATCCCAGGTTTGGTGACAATGCACAGTCCTATCTGTGAACACAGCAAACTGTGGAGGCAGGGGCCACTGCACACGGAAGAGGACTTGCAAACATGAAAGCAAATCTCAACAAACATATTGAAAGGTCCAAAATTATGGATGCAAACACAAATTTAATCCAAAAATGGGGGAGATAATGCTTTTCTGCTACCAAGTTAACAAAGTTATTGTATGGTCAGTGGCGATAATAAATATGAGCCACTTCATTGCTTCTTGGGAGAATAAGACTTTCTTAGCAGCAAATTGCCAAGTGTGTAATGAGGACGCTGAACAAGTCAGGCCATCATGGGATGGAAGAGAGTTGATACAAATCTACAATTGACTTGCAAAGAAGTTGGGACCAGAGCTGGGTACACAGTTTAAGACGCAGGCACACTCACGGACGCATGAGTTACACTAATGAAAATTGCGCGGCAGCAAGATGGGTCAGTGGGTATAGACATTTGCTACACACTCCTAATGACCTGAAGTCCATCTCAGAACCAGCACATGGAGAGAACTGACCACCACAAAGTTGTCCTCTAACTGCCCCACACTCACTGTGGCACATATGTGTCCACACACATCATAGAAGCATGCACACGCATGTGAGTACACACATACACAGTAACAGTAATCAATAACAGTAGCAATAAAATACATTTTGGAGCTAATCTAATTGGAATATTGATCAAACAAATCATGATGTACTCTAAACTTTTGTGTTTCTTCCTACGTTTTATAATAGAGAAAAATACACAGGAAATAAATTTGAGTGATCCAGCATTCTAAATCTTAGGATCTGTTATACTTTAGAAAGGCAAACCTGTTTTCAAATTTATATTAGTAAGAAGGCGATGCAGCTCAAAATTCTAGTGAGGGATTTGTGGTGCTTTCATCCACATCCCCTTTTCTTCCAGCTTGGTCACTACATCTTTAAGGATCGTTTTCTGAACCAAATTAGAACTGGAGGCTATAATTTCACCACCATTACAAAAAGAGTCCTTCAAAGCGCACTCCTCTCTTTGAAACAGAGTTCTAGAAACACTTGCCTGTCCCTCATTACAGCCACTTCAAGGAGCCTGGGTGTCTCTGTAGCTCTCACAGAGTTAGCTTTTCTTGATAAAAAGAATATACAATCATGAAACTTGGCCTGCTAAGAGGAACAAAATTTAAATCTATTGGACAGCGTTAGTGGGAGTCTCTCCACTTTCTAAACATCTGTGGATGTGGTGGAGGCTTGGTGCTATTGGTCTGTAGATCATAAGGATCCTCCAAAGACTTTTTTTTCCTGTCATCTGATGAGGAAGCTGTCACCACCCTATAAACAAATGCCACCTCTTTATCTACTCCAAATATGAATAATAGAGTAGTTTTCTATTGGAATTGGTCGTGAATTTTCAAAAAAACACCTCACCTCTCAAAGAAAACCATTAGCCCCCCCCCAACATAGTGGGAGTCTTGGCTATGGCCCTAGGGATGTTTCTGTGAATTTCATTTTTTTCCCCGTTGCAATATCCAAGAGAAGCCAGCAGAGGGCACCAGCCACACGGTATTCTTTTAGGTCACAGCTGTGGGCTTCGATAACTGGTTAGCCAAATAAAAAGGGAAACTAAGTTTTAATGTGGGTGGTGTTAATTTCTAGGGATTAGTGAGGTAGGGTATGAGAGGGCATGAAATGGGAGTTTTCCAGCGTCTAGATGCTTCATCTCTATTAGAAATCCCAGGCTCCTGCGAGTGTGAAGGATAAGGCTGCTGGCCTGCGCTCTATCGGCCGTGATGCCAAATACCATCTCAGTCACCTTCCTTTCTATGGGAAACTGAGTCAGCCAGTTTCCTCTATGTATCAACCAACTTGTGAAACAGTTGTACTGAAAGGAGATGCTCATGATATAGTCCTTCACCTTTACATCTCAGTGGCCAAGGACCGCAGCAAAAGCATAAAAAAGGTAAGTCGTATTTGCTCAAAAACAATTCATCCCTATGTAAGAGGGAAATGTGGGCCATAAAGGAGGAAATTAATGTTGTAAAAGGGATGAAAACAAAGAAAGGAGATGGGAGGAGCACAGACAATGACAAACAGGCAATTACTGGGTAAGAAATGGCCATGATGTTGTTCCTAAAAGGAGTAGGCTCACGGCCATGCACAGACGATGCACAGCATCCCAGCTACAGCACACAAAACTGCTGCCAAAATTAAAGAAAGAAACCCCTTGGTTAGGTACAATATGCCCATTGCTGGGGCTAGCGTGGTCTGAGCAAAGGAACATGTCAGAAACGCAAAAAAAACTCTACACTAGAAAGAGTGCTGCCAAGGTAATCTTGGGTACGTGTCCACATTTCTAGAACTATGTAATTAAAGCTTTGGCACTACGTGACACTATTCTTATATCCATAATTATTCACGTGTATACAGTCATGTTTATGGAGGGGATGGGAGGTGGAGGGAGAGAGGGAGAAGGAGACGGAGGGAGGGAGGGCGGGAGAGAGAGAGAGAGAGAGAGAGAGAGAGAGAGAGAGAGAGAGAGAG
>OU015752.1:92085147-92119374 GCA_907169655.1 Acomys percivali
AGATAGATAGATAGATAGATAGATAGATAGATAGATAGATAGATAGAGATAGATAGATAGAGAGATAGATAGAGCACATGAGTGTATGTGTGCATGTGTGCACCAGGTTTCAAAGTTAAACACACTCTCTCCAGAATGCTCTTAACATTTAAGGAAGTTGTTAGAAAATAGACTTAATAGTGCTCTTCTTTTGACACAAGCATCCATTCAAACACCCGGACATCTATAAGTGATCACTTTATATTGATCAGTGATCACATCCCTCACATGTTATCTCAGGTGTGAAGATCTAGGTTACCATTCTCATTAAATAGTCATGAGATGTTGCTATAGACATGAATGTGTATGTGACAGATATAGAACACAAGTGACTCAAGTGAAAGATAACAAATTATGGTGTTGAATAAACAATAATCCATTTGCTAACAAATTCAATATCTTCTGTTTTGAAAATTACATATGAAAGGAAAGACAAAGAAAGAGAGAGGAAGGTGGGGAGAGGAGGGTACAGAGAGAGGCAGAGAGAGACAAAGACAGAGAGACAGAGGTTTTTTTATTATTATTAAGAAGAAAGGATATATTTCACATGGTTCTGACAGAAGCCGGGTAGGTGATAGCAGATGTGTGGAGGAACTGGCAGCACAAAGACATGCTGTGTGGAGAGGTAGTAGGAAGGTTTCTGGGGCAGAGGAGGGATGACTAGGAGGAGAATGTGTGTGGCAGGTGAGCTAGTGATGCTCCCGGCTTGGAGGCAGCAGATACGAGAAGTGGAAGCTGACTTCTTTAGAATTCAGCCCAGGGGCTGCTGCAGCATACAGAGAGCAGAGGACGGACTGACACTCCCTCGTACCTAGATGCTCCTCAAGACCAGTAAAGCATGTGTGGACAAACAGGAACAGACAGCGTGGGCAGTGAGCCAGAAAGGAAGACTTTAAATGGCAGATGGCAGGAGCTGGTCCCAAGCAGAGTGGGAAGAACCCAACAGGTCCTACCTGCTCACCCTGCCCAGCTGCATGTCTCAATCCTCTTCACTGAGGGCCACAGTGAACAAAGATGGCACCCAAGAATGCAGAAAGGATGCTAAGTGAAATAAGCCAGCCTCAGAAAGGCAAATGCTTTGCCTTCTCATTTATATGTAGAATCTTGGAGAAGTTAAGAGTAGAATGGTGGCTACAAGGGGACAAGAAGAATACGGGGAAGAGAGAGGGGGATGCAGGTTAGCCACAGGCATAATGGTATGGCTAGGCAAGGCAAGAAATTTGGGGGTTGACTTTTCAGAGATTCAGACATGCAAAGGACTCCCATAAACATGTTGAGTGCAGAGAGAAAATATATCTGCACAGAAAAACATGATCTATCTTAAAGGTATGTGTTGTAAAGTAAAAATCAAGGCTTCCTGCAGAACAATATAGGTACTATGATCTCAAATTAGTTTAAATATACAATATATGGAAATGTATAGAGAGTAGATAATAGTTATTAGGGCATCCTTTGGATCCCAAGGCAAGCGGAAAGAAGTCTAAAGTCTATCAGCATCAGTCAGCACATCTGATGGCCCTTGTCTTAGAAATCCATTCACTCTATTATTTAAAGCAGTAAGACCAAGAGATTATTTTTTCTGGATTTTTGATAAATGCCAAATATAAATTATCGTGGCTATTTCATTCTAAAATAGCTTCATGTGATGGAGGTCTAGTGCGAGATAGACAATGGTTGACTCCAGCTGTCATATCAGGGCACAGAGAGGGCATTTACAGCTACCAAGCAAGCACACAACACACCAACCTTACCGCAGCGATCCCGGACCACGAGGTTGCGGCCTTCCTTCAGGTGTATGGTGAGGAGGTATGCAAAGGCGCTTGGGAGGTGACTCAGGCAATCACCAGCTTCTCCAAGAGTCTGCACAGAAGAAAAAGGCATTGGAGTGAAATTGTGGGCCCAAGCAGAGACACCCCTGATTCTAATCGAGTAAGACAAAAGTTGGTTAAGTATGAACCTCAGCTGCCACATGCTTTGATGGCATTGTTATGACTGCATTATTAGCCGATGCCTTTATGTTTTCCTCCAATAGGATTTATCTGAATCCAGAGCCAATCACAAGATGAACTTTCCAAAAACTATATGAATAGTATGTCAATGTCTGAAACCCCTAAACTCCTTCATTCATTGTGAGATTCTCATTATGAAACTCTAGACTTGGACAGGAGAGATGATTCAGCTGTCGGGCACTTGCTGTGTAATTATGAGGACTGGAGTTCCATTCCCAGCACCCACGCAACAAGCCAAGAAATGTTCTACAGGTTTCTGCAACCCCAGCTCCTAGGAAGGTGGCAACAGGAGGATAATTAGGGTTGCGTGGCTTCCAGCCTACCAGAGAAAATGTGAGTCTTGATTCAGGGAAAGATTCGGCCTGAAGGGACATGTGGAAAGTGATGGAAAAGGATACCCTTGTCTAGTCTCTGCATGCTTAATGGGCAGTGTACTCCCATGCACAGGTACACATATGTACATACATATATACACACCCAAGGGGCGTAGGAAATAAACTAATTCAAAAGCAAAGACAAAGCACTGTAGAATAAACAGCATGAAGAGGGGAGAACAGGGCTGACTCACACCAAGGTATGTCTACACATCCACCTCAGAAGTGGAATCTCTCCCACTTCCTGTCTTCACTTCCACCAATCCTCACCAACTCCAGTAGACCTCCTCCACATGGGCTACAATTCCAACTCTTCACATGAGTCTCAGCCTTCCAGTCCACCAGGCACAGTGGGGCCTTCCCCTGCCGTGTCCCCGGGTCCACACTTGGTAGTCTCGGCTCTGTGCTCTCTGGCTTCGGCTCACTTCACATTTACTCCTCAGTCTCTCCACGTACTGTCATACTCCCCCCTCCCCTACACTCCATCACTTCCCTCTCTAGGAATTCATCAACTGTCATGGGTCACACCGACAAATCCAAGTCTATTTTTGAGTGCCTATGCATTGTATGAATCCCATGCAATGCTTGTGCCAGTTCAAATTTCTGCCTTTTTTTAAAGAGGGCATATGGAGTGATTTATTATTCATTCATTAGGCATTCAATCAATTGATCCTGTGGCTGCAGCCATCCTTGACAGGCTTCTTTTCAAAGTTTCAGAGGGCTTCAAAGGGCTTTGTTCTCTTTCCTCCCATACGCAGTTGCATAGCTACTGTATATTTTTAGACAAATCCATTCCAGACTATCCAATCAATAAGCCTGAATTAATTTCTTGCAGCTAGAAGTTGCAAGACATGTTTCTATAGGTGGGCAGCCTTCCATATATTTTGAAGGAGAAGCAAAGAAATACAAACACTTGGTAAGAAGCATTTGCAGAGCTAACATCAGTGTTATTTGTAATGAATGACACTCACGGATTGTTCTTCAAAATGCTGAGAGGTCAAAGAAGCACTTAGATCACCATTGCCACGTGTCTTCTGTAAAAGCAAAAAAGAAAAAAGAAAAAAAGAAAGCCTACTTTAGGAAAGCAAATGAATATTGACTGTGGCAATATCCTGCCACAAACCTTGGGAAATCTGATATTTGCATGCCTGGCTTCAGGTACATGGGAGGCTTTGATAGCTGTGTGGCAAGAAGAGGTGAGCTCGGACAAGTTAACAGGCTGTGGCCTTTTACACCTAGGTCATTGATTAGAGCAAGGCTCAGGTACTAGATTATAAGTACATACAGTTTATCCACACATACAGCAAACAACTTGGTTTAATTGCTGTGAAGAAGACCAGGAGAACACACAGCCAAGTAAGTCCCTTCCCAAGTGAGACTGCCTGGCCTGCAACCACGAAGGTAAACCGTGCTGCCCAATGCTCCAGAGAACTCAGCATGTCCACAAACAATGATGCCCTCCAATATGGGATCTGTGAAACCTTTCTCCAACTAGACATCTTAGGTCTCACAGCTGTCTACTCACCAGTACAAGGAATCCTTATTCCCAATGACTGATTTCACAGGGTAGCATGTGGCTCTAGTATGAATACGTTTCCATGCCCAAGAAGGGATGGTGACAGATGATATATCTGTCAGTCATAAGGATGAGGCTCAACAGCCTACTTGGTCTGGTTATATGTGCACAGATGAGGGAATATCTAGAAAACTGAGGATTTTACAGACAGAGTGAGCAGAGTGAGAGGGTGATACTTGCATGGAAACACAGACAGGAGAGGACAGGGCACATGTGTGCCTCTCCTGGAAATCTGAGCATGCTGCCATTTGCCTGGCACATCAGCCTGGATAATTACTTGTAGGATAGTATTTCTGGCTCTAGTGAAAGGCTTGGTGGCTCCAACATTATAAATCAGTTTGGGAACAGGAAGGAGGCCTCCAGAGATTGCTCAGACTATAATCCACTGTAGGTAAGCATGTCTGGAGGCACAGATGACACGAGTTTTCTTTCCACTGGGGATACGTTAAGTATCCTCCCCCTCTAAGACATAGACCCCCAAACCTTGTGATAGTTCCAGAGCAAGAGGGCCATTTTTCATCCCCCACAATGGTGGGTGAATCATTTCAAACAAGCAGAGGCTCCCTGACTCACCACTTCTGAATTTGGTAACACCCAGGAAGCCACAACATACAGAAATGAGTGTACATACAGATTCACAGCCCCATGACTCTTCAATGCTACTGTTCTCAAGCTTTTCTCTCTCCTCACCAACACTAGGTCTGATGTCCCAGAGCATGAAGACACCACCGTGGTCCATTCATATGAGCTCACCCAGGAAGGAGGGAGGGGACACTTCTGAATTTTGAGTTTTCTGTGAGGCTGAGACACTTCAGTTACTGCACCCACTACCCCCTCAAGTACTATCACTGTTCTGACCTTAAAAGGTGTCCTAAATCCCCTGGTGGGGCCCAGCCTAAAGACAGACAAGAATGCAGCAGTAGGTCAGTCCAGTGCCAGAAAACTTCCCCCTCATGTTCTCGGTCCCGCCTTGATTGGCTGTTTCTAAATGACAAGACAGGCAAGATAGGCAGGGCCGTCAACAATTAGATCCTTACTCAACTTTCTTGATGTCAAAAGATTCCTTGCATGTCTTTTATCCTGCACATTATCAAGTCCCATACATTCAATTTTCTGACTGCTTTACTATACCATTACTGATGCTTCAACACCCAGGACCAACAATAAGCAGTGTTCTGATGCTCTGCGGCCTGAAAGGTCTCTACTACCATTTCATTTTATTAAATGAACCATTATTCCAGTTGACCAATTGCATTTGAAGGCAGTCCTACAAAGCTACCAGGATCATAATTTCAGTTTGTTATTAGCCAAGGGTCTGCTATCCTCCGCTTACTCTAAATGTTTGTTTAAAATTGTGTGTGTGTGTGTGTGTGCGTGCGTGTGTGTGTGTGTGTTACCGACATTTATGTACATGTACCATGTGCATGCCTGGTGCCTTTGGAGGCCAGAAAAGGGTGTTGGAGCTAGAGAAGGAAGTGTGCTGAACCTGGGTTCTCTGCAAGAGCAGCAAGTGCTTTTAAGTGTGGATTCATCTCCCCAGCTCCTTATTTTCCCACTTTGGGTGGCTGGCTAAACTACATTATGCCAAAGCATGGTACTGTGTATAATCCCCAATGCTAGCCTTACTCTATTTAGTAGTAATGTTACTTAAATGATGAATTAGTCTACATATGTGCCATAATTTATATACTATAAATGAATGCCAAGCCTTTATTTAAATACACTGCAAGTTTACCACTTATAGCAACAGGGAAATTCCATGTGAGCAATGACATTAATTCAACATTATGGCTAGTTTTACTCACAGAAGTCACAGAACTTAAAGTTATGGTTCCCACAGCCGCTGTAACTGTCACGCACCATATATACACAGGGAGGAAGGAAAATGATTACCATAAGAACAGGAAAGCATTCCATATGCACAGGAGGACGAGTTACAGCAGCTAGGAGACACATAACTTAGACTGTTCCCGTGCACTCTTGCACAGAACACAGAGACTTATCCACTGAGCAGAATCCACAATGCGCTCCTCTCTGCAGTGAAGCTAATAACTAGATTTATGACTTCTGACTCAGTGTCTTAGTAAAAGGAACACAAAGTTATGTCATAAGGAATGGCTGATGCCCCTCTGCCATTGGATGTTGCTGTTTATGTTCTCAATAAGGATAATCAAGCATGCTCGCTTTGCTTGAATTTATCACAAGTCTAGTTACCACACAGTAAGATGATAATATTGCTACGAGTGCCATGGCTTTCAACCGGTGTAGATTTGAACAACTGCTCTATGGTTGGGCTACGCAATTCTGGCACTTGGAAAACTTCATTCTATCCCACTATGCTAAAAGGCTTCCTCCTTTTCCTCACCCAAGGCAACCACTGATCTATTTTTGTCATGTAATTTTATCATTTATAGATTATCTTGCCAAGAACAATCATACAATATGTCATCTTACAAGAACTTTGACTTTGCACAGTACCTTTGGAACAATCCAAATCCCCATCTTTATCATCTTCCTTAATTGCCAAGTAATATTCTATCACATGAGTGTACAGATTAAGAAATTATTGGGCATTAGTTTTATGATTTTATACAAGTTGGTTTTAAGCACATAGGAAAGGATGGATAATCTTGAACATGACAAAATCTAATAAGTTTTAACATCTGTATAATGTACATGTAAAGGTGCTCACCTCTCACAGCAAGCAATATGCATTTTAGTATTTTATGGTTAGAATACACATATATTATATATATGTTATATATCATATGTATATTGTATATGTATATATTATGTATGTATATATGTGTGTGTGTATATATATATATATATATACATAAAATTTAGTGTTGTGTCCCCTTTAGATGTGAATCTCTAACTTAATAGAACAAAAATAGATTAAATTCCAGAAGGGTATAGGTAGGTCTGAGAGGGACACATCATGCACATCACATATATCACTGGGCCAGAGCAATGGCTCTGTTGGCAAAGTGCTTGCTGAGCAAGTGGGAAGACCTGAGTTTGATTGCCAGAGCTGTCCATCTTGTGCACACTTGTAATCTCACTGCTGGGGAGTAGAGACAAATGAATCTCTGAGGCTTGCTGGGAAGCAGCCTAGCCTATTGGCTGGCCCCACATCACTAAGAGAGCCTGTCTCAGCTACCAAGGTGGTCACCTCCTGAAAAATAATACCTGAGGTTGCCCTGTGATGTTTATGCACATGTGGAAATATGCATGTACACTTATACACATACAACTACACGTAAATGGATGTGAATACACTCTTGCACACAGCTCAGTACAACATTCACCAGTCTTTCTACTCTGTTTACTTTTAAGCAAAATTCCTTTGAATTCTAGTTCCACCTATCCATTTCTATGTCCTCCATTGCATAACAACCGAAGCATCTTTCTATAAATATGGACAGTTGCAGGAAAAAAAAAAAAACCTGGCCAATCCCTGATATAAGTGCTTGGCCAGTTCCCATGCACTTCTTGAACCACAAGTTATATTTGCTAATGACCTTCCATAAATTCTTGCATGCTCCTTTGCAATAGATATTTTAACAGAGCAATTCATCCCTTTGCATTTCCTCATCATGTCTTAATTCACAACAGCATAGTATCATCTTCTACTAAGAAGTCCAAAGCTTGTCATCACATCACAATTTACAATAAAGAATCCAGAGCTTGGAGTTTTAGCAGTCACTAAGAAGCAGCCAGAGAGTTAGGCCTTTGGGGAGACTTTCAGCATGTCACTGTTCACCAGACTGCAACTGTATCAATAGCACCTATAGCAGCCTCCTCACCAGACATACTGGGGAGCAGAAACACCAATATACAAGGACCAGACTAAGCACGACCAAGACTCAAAGCCCTCAGTGAGCAAGGATGAGTCAGAAAGACCTAGTCTCAAACCCACTTCTACTATTTCTCTGTGTCTTTGGATTTTTTTTGTTTGTTTGTTTAAATTTCAAGACATGAAGACATTCTCCAAAGGGGCAAACAGGATATTTACCCTGTCAGCCTTAGGAAAAATATTATTAATTCACAGGATATTTAATGAATGGCACTGTACTAGGTAAGCTCTTTTTAAATTGGTGCATTCCAATGAGATAATGCTGATGCAGACTTTAACAGAATCCTTTAAAGGAATTAATAATAGACCAGTATCAACTATGATAGCAGATCTTTATTATTGTTGCTGTTTATTATTATTATTATTATTATTATTATTATTATTATTATTATTACAGATATGGTTGGGAGATAAAGAGAAAAGAAAGATGGAAACATCCTATTCTATTTTGGTCATTAAAAATATAGGACTTGAAGTTCTAGCTAGAGCACTAAACAAGAAAAGGAGACAAAGGGGATCCACATCAGAAAGGAAGAAGTCAAAGTATCACTATTTTCAGGTGATATATGACAGTATACATTAGTGACCCCAAAAATTCCACCAGAGAACACCTACAGCTGATAAACATCTTCAGCAAAGTGGCAAGATATAATATTTATTTTAAAAAATCAATAGCCCCTGCATATAAATGAAAAACTGTCTGAAAAAGAAATTAGGGGAACTACACACTTCACAAAAGTCAGAAATAATATAAAGTATATTGGTGTAATTTTAACCAAACAAGTGAAAGGCTTGTATGAAAAAAAAAAAAAAAACTTCAAGTCTCTGAAGAAAGAAATTGAAGAAGATATCAGAAGATGGAACGATCTCCTATGCTGTGGGTTTGTTGAGGATCACTGTACTAAAAATGGTCATTTTACCCAAAGCAATCGACAGATTCAATTCAATCCCTATCAAAATACCTACACAATTCTTTAACAGATCTTGAAAGAGTAAATCAACTTCATATGGAAAAAAAACAGAGTAGTTAAAACAATCCTTTACAATAAAAGATCTTCCAGAGGAATCTCCAATCCTAATCTCAAGCTTTACTATAGAGCAACTGTAATAAAAACAGCATGGTACAGCCATAGAAATAGGCTGGTTGATCAATGGAATGGAATCAAAGACCTAGAATAAACATGCACACCTATGGCCACTTGTTTTTGTAACAAAGAAGCCAAAACCATACAATGGGGAAAAAAACAGCATCTTCAACAAATAGTGCTGGTCGAACAAGATGTCTACATGTAGAAAATGCAAAT
The DNA here is from genome assembly GCA_907169655.1 of Acomys percivali. Classification (NCBI taxonomy): domain Eukaryota; kingdom Metazoa; phylum Chordata; class Mammalia; order Rodentia; family Muridae; genus Acomys; species Acomys percivali. The sequence goes on from OU015752.1 coordinate 92,094,309, forward strand.
TGATCCATATTTAATCACCCTGCATAAAACTCAAGTCCAAGTGGACCAAAGACCTCAGCATAAAACCAAGCACACTAAATCTGTTAGAAGAAAAAGTGGGGGAAAGCCTTGAGTTCATTAGCATAGGAGACAACTTCCTGAACAGAACACCAACAGCTCAGGCTTTAAGATAAACAATTAGTAATAAGACATCATAAAACTGAAAAGCTTCTGTAGGGCAAAGGACACTGTCTACAGAACAAAACAAACACCTACAAACTGAGAAAAGATCTTCACCAACCCTACATCTGGCCAAGGGCTTATATCCAAAGTATATAAAGAACTCAAGAAATTAAACACCACCAAACCAAATAATCCAATTAAAAAATTGGGTGCAGAGCTAAACAGAGAATTCTCAACAAAGGAATATCGAATGGCTGAGAAACATTTAAAGAAATGCTCAACATCCTTAGTCATCAAGGTGATGCAAATGACTAGTACTCTGATGTTGCATCTTACATTTATCAGAATGGCTAAGATGAAAAACTCAAGTGATAGCACAAGTTGGAGAGGACATGGAAAAATCGGAACTCTCCTCCATTACTGTTGGGAGGGCAAACTTGTACAACCACTTCGGAAATCAGTCTAGTGTTTTCTCAAAAAACTGGAATAGTGCTACTGCAAGACCCAGCTATACCACTCTTACACATATACCCAGAATACTGTCTGTTTAATCCCCAATACTCCCAAATAACACTAGTAGAAACACTAGTAGAGGATTGACTACTCAGATGTCATTCCTGACCACTATAGTTTCTCTGCACAGTGCTCTCAAGGATGTTTTCCATTTCATGTTTCTCCATGGCACTTATCACTTTCTAAATTATCTGTGGACTAATCATAGGAAATCCATAAAGGAGGAGCTTTGACTATGGTAAAGGCTGCTGTGTTCCTAGTGTCCAGTTCATTGCCCAGAGATGGTAAATATGGCAAAGATGGAGATGAAGGAGAAGGTCACCGCCATGAAGACCTCTAGAGCATGTCTTCTATAACAGCCTCACTGACACCATGCTGAGATCAAACAAAACAGTAACAACCACAGAACTGAAGTATAGTAAGCTTGAGGCACTTGCTTCATTTTACAAGCCACAGGCTGCTCCCTCCCCAGGGTGGCTTCCACATTGCTTCTCTGTGGTCACAGAAATGGAGGTCTATGATTGTAAGTCAGATCTTCTAGAAATATCCGAACAGAGAGCATACTTAACTTTCCATATGAAGTATTGTCAAAGCTAGTGTTTACAACTCCAACTGCCCTATGAGGGAAGGATGTACGAGATGGCAGAATTCACAGAGGATGTCGAGGAAATCACCCTGCTATTCATCACCATTTGGTTTGTTTTTTTTTTTTTTTTAAGCACTGCCTTTATCCTCGTATTTGATGGGGCACAGTAGAGGCAGAGGAAAAAATGGGTGTCTTTCTTCTGCAGTTTCCTAGCTTTGGATCTCTCTACTTTCAAAACTACTCCCAAAGTTGTGTAGGACATATAATTCTGCACACAGACTTAAGATCTCAGACAGGATTAGAGTAAGCCTCATCCTGGCACCAGCTGAATTACCAAGTCATTAAAATCGCTCCCCAAACTTCTATTTCATTCTTGGAAAAGCAATGTAAAAATATTTTAAATTCTTATGAATAAATGAACAGTTACTTCTATATTCAGCAATGAGCACTTTGCTAGGTGCCAGAGAATTCTTAGAACTTTTGAATAGTCCGCCCCCTAGGATGTGACCATTAACTGGTCTCTGTCGTTTTCCACCTGACTCTCTTCCTCATCTTCAAAAATGCCCCTTTGTAATACTTTCCAATGATCCTACCTAGCAACCTCTGTCCTCTCCCCTCAGCAAGGCATCTTGCACTGGACAGATCGTGCCTATCATTCTAGTTAGTATGTTCAACACCAACACTGAGGACAACTACTGGAAAAGAGTGTTAAGTCCTGAATGGACCATCCCATGTGTGTGAAAATAGCACGGAACACATGACTAGCAAGAGAGCTGATTGGGAGGGAGAGGAGAACTGTTACAAAAATATGGAAAGACAAGAGTCTCCAAGCCCTGAGTTTACTTCACTACAGCATCTGCTCTACTCATCTGACAGTGCTGATCTCTTTCACAAAGTGGACCTTTTTAAAATTAATTTTTAAGTCCATCCAATATGATAACTCTAAGGCACACATTTCTCCCAACAAATTAACAAAGTTCCTGTTGATTTTAATTTAACTTTGAAACATCTTGGCTGCAATAAAGAATGAGCCCTTTATTGAAAAAATAATAATTAGGGGAGATATACTTGTTGATTCCCATTATAAATTAGTTGACATCCCACCTTGTACCTTAGCTTTATGGCTCTTTATGAATAGGCAGTCTTGAGAGTCACACGGCCACCAAGTAGTTAATACCACAATCTCACAGCACTGCTGACTTCAAGTCAATGGACACATTTACATAGGGACAGCCATGCCAGGCTCTCATTTTCTTTTTTTTAAATCTACCTTCCCCTCCTTACTCTACTGATTTCTACCCAAAGGAGATGGAAGATATTTCTCAGTACAGTAAGAGCACACTACTATGCAAATGAGGGCAGGATGAATACATCGGGTGCAGAGGTGGCAAAAACTTTTACCTGCTGCTGAAGATTATGAAGGACATGTAGAAGAAGAGAAAGCAGGGGGAAGGAAGAGGAAATATGCAAGAGGTGGGAAAAGGCTGCTTCCCAGAGTGACAAAGAAGAACAATTTAACCCTAACTTCCTGGGCTTGAGCTAGTAGAGAGATAATGTTGGTGCTACCTGCAGCGTATGTGTGAGGGCCCTTTGGGAGACAATGTCTTGCAGCCACACAACTTGAGGCCATGTGTCCAGGAGTTTTCAACACACATGGCTCTAAACATCAAAAAGAGTCTAATGGAATCCTGTCCTCCCAAACCTCCTCTACAAAGCCTTTTTAACTCCCATTTCCTGGCTGTGCTGAGTTTCCTGCTACCACCTGTCCTGCACGCTCTCACAAGCCATCTTCCATTCTGTTCGCTTTTATCTGTCCCCAACCCACACACTTTGTCTTCCCTTTTTGTGTGTGTTCTGACTAATCTGACACTTCTCTTTGTTTGCCGACACAGGTGGTTCTACAGAGTGGCTGGCAAATTCAGACATGATCGATATTTGAGGTGTTCTCCCAAAGTTCCAGACTCCGACCGATATCAGACAGGGAAGACAAGTGCACAATGCACCCTTCAAACCACAGAGTTCCGCCCCCCTTCCTCCTCTGGGAAGTTACAAGCCATACACCCTGCACCAACAATGCTTGAAAACCTTTAATTGTTCCTGTTGTCCAGGCTGGTCACATGACAACCACTCACATCCTCATTAGTTCTCCCTATTCTATAAAAGTTATTGACATCTGTGGACTATTTATAAGGACGAAGAAAATGTGAGTCAGGTCCAAAAGACCAATAAGGTGATGCCAACACTCTGAAGACACGAATTCATCAGGATTTCTATTGTCATTAAATAATGCAAAATTAATAAACTTGGATTATAAGTACTTAATAGATTTGGACTGGCACACCTCTATCTTCTTAGACCTCTCCTCACTTGTAGCTAACATCTTCTAAAATACTGAATTTAGAATAATTTTCCAAGAAAAAATGTGTTGATTTCATTAAATCATAACTCATGATTAAAAACCAATGATAAAAATACTGACAATACCAATGGCTGCTGGGAGACAGAGAGAACTCTTTCCCTCAGTGGCAAAGCCACTAGCAAGGTGCCCATGCTCCTGGAAACAAACCCTCACCCATACATGCTTCTGTAAGCAGCCCTAATGGGTCAACAAAAACTAATTAGGACAACAACAACAACAACAAAAACAAAACAAAAGTAGATGGGAGGTGAAAGGGGCATAGGAAGGGGATTCTGGGGCAGGAAGTCACAAGAACTGGATGAACATGATCAAAACACATTCTAAAAGTTTACAAAAATGTCATAATGAAAGCATTAACATATATAATTAATATAAACATTAAATCCCAGTAAGAAAAGAGAAAAATAGATAGGCTGAAAAGAAAGTAACCATGTGACAACAAAAAGTTTCGCCATTCCAAGTGAGCATGCAATAGAGACAGTTGTATCCCTTGTTAATTCTTCATTATTCACAATATCCAAGTTGCAACAAGTTCAGTGGCCAGGCACACATGAGTGGCTAAAAGAAATATGATTTTTATATACAATGGAATATCATTCACTGTAACGAAGATCAAACAGATGCCGCTCATAAGAAAATAGGTAAAACTAGTGCAGATCATATTAAGCAAATTAAGCCAGTCTCAAAAAATGCAGCACCACATACTTTCTCTTCAATGTGGTATCCAAAAATATTTTTTCAATCTAAAAAGTGGATGACTTAGAGAAAAGGAATAGAATCAAGGAGAGTTGGGCATGACTATAAATAAAAGCAATATTACTAGAGCATACTATACAATTATAGGAAAAACATCATCATGAAGTCCATTTTGTACTTAACTAATAAATGCCAATAAGAAATCAATTTTGAAAACCCCCAAATAAAACTCTATTAACCTGGGTCAATGGCTATCAATGATTTTTTTTTTAATTAAATGTAGTTGAAAATCTTCTGTGTGGGCGGAGAACAAGGCTGTCAGAGGAGGACAAAGTAGACATCCTTCTCGGAGCTAGGCACACTGTCTAGATCATCAGACAACGAGGGAGAAAATCCTCTCTCCATGTTATAAACTCTGGACTCTTAGCAAGTGGGAAAGACCCAGCTGATAGAGAGGGGACCAGCGAACATTTAGGCATTGTGTACATCACATACTGGACCCATGATCCTGGTGTGGTACTCATCATTTTCCAATAGCATCCTTCATAATGTTTGATCAATATAGCACTCAAATATTTATATTTACTCAACAAAGACTACTGAAAGGCTAACGTAGTTAAGTACCCATAACTTGAACATCTTCGAATTTGAAGCTGTTAGTATACCAAAGCCAAGAAATCTACCCAGACTCCAACAAATGCCAAGATGGTGAAGATGAGCATGAAGATACAATCCACATACTGGCCAGGCTTAGTAAAGCTACCTCATTTACATATTGTAGAAGGAGAACACATTTCAAAATTACAAATATTAAATATCAAAAAAATTTTACAAACAACGCCATCGTATGTGTTAAGGTCAAAGTAAAAGTCGCTGAGTCCTCTAATGAGTCTTAATGGCTAAAAGAATGTGGTGACAGCACCCCCATTCCCAGGGTCCATTCCCCAAGGAAATCTAGACACACTGAGTGATCAACAGATTTTCACCTAAAAGCAAACTCAAAAGCCTTGGCTGAAGAATCACTGTTTATACAGCTCTATGAATAATCTGGAATACATAAAAATGAACCCTCTACCTCAACATTGAAACTTCCTTCAGCATCATTAACTGAGAGGAATCTAAAGAAACAAAAACATCCAAGCAGACTGATTAAATCAATCATCCAAATCAGGATTGAGATTTAGGAAGTTGGTGACAGAATTTAATCTCTTCTTCCAAAACTGAGATTTTTTGGCATAATTACACAGAGTAGTTAGCATTCCTGAAACAATGAAGCTTTGATAAGGCTGATCAAGCAATAAAAGTTTGATTACTGATCTTGAGCATCCTTGGGTTTTTTTTTTTTTTTTCCTTCAGAGAATTAAAGGAAGTTCTAAAAACTGAGTATACAGAGTGGTACAGAAGTTTACACAGACTTATACCACAGCAGGAAAGAGTACCCTTTGGATTCCAGTGGTCAAAGATGAACACTCACATATCTAAAAGGTGGTCTGCATAGTTTGTCTACAACAGTAGTTTTCAACCTTCCTGATGTTGTGCCCCTTTAATACAGCTGTGAACCTTTAATATAGTTCCTCATGTTGTGGTGACCCCTCAACCATAAAATTATTTTGTTGCTATTTCATCACAGTAAGGTTGTTGCTGTTCTTAATCGTAATGTAAGTATCTGGTATAGTTGTTACCTGAAATGAAACTCCCATAAAGAGGTCACTAAAACCTCCAAAGGGATCGTGACCCACAGGTTGAGAACCGCTGGTCTACAGGGTCTCAAAAAACTACATTGTGTTCCTATTGTCTATACGTATGAACGAGCTAGTAATGGTGGCAGAAAGGCCATACTGCTTTATAGCCATTCCTCGCCTCAATGTAAAAAGGTAACTCGCTGAAGGTCAGGGGACGAGGAAAAAGAGGAGGAAAAGCAGGAAACCGGAGGGGGTAAGAACAAAAGGTTAAAGTTACTTGCTCAACTTCTTTGCCAGGAGATGGAACAAAGAAACCTCTTCCGCTAGGGCTTCTGAAGCCTTAAACGGTCCTAGAAGGTTCTTTTCTGCTAGCTTTTAAATACCGAGGTCAGCCCTAAAAACAAACGGGAACACTGGTGCAATCAATACTACATTAATTTAAATGCTCGTAAATACATTCTCTCCATCCAGGATAACCACAAAATAACTCCTACCCAAATTTCCCAAGGACAATGAAGGCATTTTTAAAAACATTGGAAAAAAAAAAAAAAAGAGCTGGGAAGTGCCCAGTCCTTACCTCTGTCTCTTCAGGAGCATCCCCTCCAAGGGGAGGTTTGCGCAGATCCAGGCCACTCTGGCTGGATGCCCGCCACTCCTCCGCGGGAGAGGCATAAATCTCTTCTGAGTCGGTGTCCACTCCGTGGACATGGCTTGCTTCCTCCTGGCTCCAGTCCAGTTCTTCCTCAGACTGCTTCAGGGAGCTGCTGCTGCTCTTGGGGACGATGCCGGCAGTAGACAGGCTGTTGGGTACAGAGGTATAGGATGACTGAGGCCCTGAGTAAGGCCGACCCTCAGGGACCAAGGCCTCTGCCTCCAGGAGATCAGGGACAGAGAGACTGAGGCGCCGATCGAGGTGATGCTGCGCCCTTAAATCCAAGGGTTTGCTTGGTGTCTTTTTAGTTTTTTTCTTGCTCAGGTTGATTAGCAATGGTCTGGTCCGCTGTTTTAATGACCCCCAGACGGATGGTTTATCCAGATCCATAACTGCATGAAGAATCAAGAATTCCACTCTTCAAAAGAGTGTGCTCTGCTGGAAAACAGTCGGTGACTTCTGCAAAACAGAGCATAAAGAGAGGACGTGAGCCTTCTCACTGTGAAAGGTTATACACAACGGAGATTCTTCAGAAAATCTATTCTCGATCCCTAAATGAGAAGTGAAACATTAGTATCGCAAAGTGCATTTTTTTAAAGAAACATAATATTTAGAAGTTTTTAAATCAGCAGTAACAGAAAAGTAAAAAGTGGGACTATCAAGCTAAGCGTCACAAAAAGACTACTGATTCCTCTCTAGGGACATCAAAGCTAAGACGTTTGCTAGAGCATTGACTAAAGCATTTCTTCACCACAAACAAGGGGGTGCTATATACACTTCTCTAAATACAGGGTCATCAAATACTACTTGCTGTACTCTGAAAGGCAGTAGGTATCTCAGACAGAGGATGAGGTGATGCCTGATATAGCTACTTGAAACTGTGTTGTTATGACTTCAAAGATGACAAATGAGTACCTACAGCAAAGAGCATTGCTATGTTCTAATGAAACCTTCCACAATCCGTACTGCAAATGGACCATTTTCCTGTGTGTGTGTGTGTGTGTGTGTGTGTGTGTGTGTATGTGTGTGATTTACATGTATGAACGTGTGCATAAGCCAGAGGTTGATGTCAAAGATCTTCTTCAGCCATTCTGTGCCTTGTTTTCTGAAACGGGGTTTCTCACTGAACCTGGAATTCATTGGTGCATCAGCCTACTAATGAGGTCCAGGTATCCTCCTGCCTGCCTTACCCAGCACTGGGATTACAAATACCTTTTTAGGTGTCGGGGAATCTAAACTCATTCCTCATGCTTGTGTAGCTAGCCCTCTGCTGATCGAACCACCAACAACACCCCGGATCATGAAGTCTGCTTTGAATAACAACATGTACTTCTTTGGACTTGGATTCCATTTAATAGCTGTAATAGCTACTTGACACCTTTGTCAAACTGTGAGTCCAGTGCATATCCAGAAGAACTGACAACACTTTCTGAAATGGAACCTTCCAGAAGGCAAGCCTCAGAGACTCCTCCTGATGAAGCGCATTGGACATGCGTCTCGCATGCAATGGGAGTGTGGATGAGGGTGGCTGCACAGGCACGTGTATAGTCACACCAAAAATGCCATGGTGGTTTGAGACGTAAACAGGTTGGATTAATCAGAGAGGAGCCAGTAAAAATCAAATTTGGAGAAATGGCCCTATTTCATGGGCCAAATGTTTCCATAATGCCCTTTTGATGTGAATGAGTTTTATCAGGGCACTGTGAGCTAGGCTGCAAAAATGTTGCCACGTTTGGCTGAGGAAGAAAGCTGAGAGCCTGAATGGAACCCTCAGTGCTCTTCTGTCTCCTGCCATCCCATTTTAAGACAAGGTATTTTATAGTCATGGAAAGAGCAGTCAAAAGTCCCTAAGATCAGGGTTCACATGCCACTGGCCTGCTGAAGATTAGATTATGGATCTCTGAAGCCCATGCCTACTGCGCATCACCCCAGGCAAGAGATTCTCCCACTATGCACTTAGTGTGTCCAGCATCACAGACTAAGGCCTTGGGCTCTACAGAGGGCTGTCTTGGGCTTATATTTTACTTTACTACAGACTTCCTTGCTGTTGGACCAGGGTTATGGCATCTCGTTATATCCCAGCTTTCTTGGTTCTCCCATGGGGATGTGAGCATGTAGTAAGAGGAAATGAGATCACATGCAAAGCTTCTGGTTAATGTATGGAGGACATTCGATGAGACAGGTGCTGTAAGGGTACAAGTTACAGCTCCAGAAATTCATCACAGAAATAGAAACAACACAACACAGGTGAAACATCTGAGGAAAATAATGTATCCAAATTTCATAATAATCACAACCAGCTACAGTTCTTAATGTTTGAAAATGTTATTCTAATCAACAATAACCACAACAAAAAGGCACAGGGTAAAGAAGCAGTCTCAAATAACAGGAAGTTCTGATACATTGCAAGTAAAATACACACACACACACACACACACACACACATGCACACACACACATGCACACACATACACACACACAAACACACACACACACCATATATAAAGCTTAAAAAGCTAATATCCACATATAAGAGAAAATACACAATGTTGTCTTTCTGAGTCTGTTACCTTGCTCAGGCACAGTGAACTGACGCACATATGAACTTACAGAGACGGTAACATACTACACAAGACATGCACAATGAAAGTCACCAAGTCTCAGCACAAATGGGGAAGTGGGCAAAAAGTCCAGCCCCTGCCTAAGAAGCTATTTGCAATGCATGGATACTGGGAGAGGGCAGAACAGTTTTCTCAAATGAAGTGATGCTGTCTATCAACCACACTCCAAGGCAGAATCCACATTGAGGAGTAGTTGCCAATGCAAAACAGACCCCGTGGGTTTATTTTTGTTGTTTTGTTGGTTTTGTCTTTGCTTTTCTTTTTTTCATGTGTGTTTGGGGAGGGGAATGGACTTTTCTTTGCATTTGGTTTGTTTCTTTGTTTAGAGCAATCTGTGGTCCTCAACCCCAAATCACTCTTCCACAGCAGTCACCTAAGATCATCAGAAATCACAGAGATTTTTCCTTTCCATTCATAACAGTAGCAAAATTATAGTTATGAAGTAGAAATGAAAATAACTTTGTGGTTGGGGTCACCACAACACGAAGAAGTATATTAAAGGGTAGTTGCCTTAGGAAGGTTGAGAAGCCCTGGTTGAGAGAGAGAAGGGGAGAGAGAGGGGGGAGGCAGAGAGAGAGATGGAGAGAGAGGGAGAGAGAGAGAGAGAGAGAGAGAGAGAGAGAGAGAGAGAGAGAGAGAGAGAGAGAGAGAGAACAGGAAGTTGAGTGGTTATGGAGTGAGAAGCATATGGGAAGGGCTAGGGGAGAAGAAAGAATCTGATTTAAATGTATATAATATGTGACCATTTTTAAAAGAAAATTCATGAAATCGGAGACAGACGTTCATAACTTCTAAGCAAAAACAACGACTTTGGGTCTGGGAGCAACACATGTGCCAAGAGAAATCTGGAGAAAGACAACAGCACAAGGGAGAGATGGGTGGGACACTTGAGCACGGCTTCAGTGGAAACAGTAGAAGACAACGCTCTCAGGGCACGGAGTTTGATGAAGTGCTCCGCGGTACTTGCAAAGGCTGCAGAAGGCATTGGGGATTTCATACAAGTGATAAGAGTGGAGGAGACAGGGGTGAGCACACACAGATGACCTGCGTGTTCACATTCCCAGGCCCACAGGGTTCTCAAAAAGGACCCTGAACCACCTGGAATGGATTTACTGAGGTGGGGAATGAAAAGAAATTTTGTTTGAAAAATGCTATAATAAAACCTGACAATTTGTATGGTATTTAAATAATTAAACCCAATAAATCTATCAGATGAACCTGATCCCCAAGAATCTGCCTTGCAACAGAACTTCCTGGCAATCGCTGTTTACAATCTAAGTCTTTAAAAAAGAGCTTTGCACTCCCTGCTGGGGAAGTCCATTTGTTTTGAGGAGAAGCTATGAGAAGAATTAAGTGCTCATGGAAAAGAGAGGTTTAGAGTCTCTGTATCTGTATCTATTTAAACAAATTTTTAATGCAATAAAGTTATAAACACCCCCCCCCCCGAAGAACTTGCTGCACGTGCAGAAGCAATGACGTCACCCAGGCAGCTGAACTCCCCCATGCCAACACACACAGCCTCTCCATTTTGTTTGGGTAGAGAGGATCAAAGAGGTTGATAGAAGAGGATATTAGGGACCATTAGAGCCCATTTAGGAGTAAATCATGTCCTCTATTAAGCATGGATCTATTGCCTGCCACGACAGCTCTGTCTTCAAGAATCCCCTAAATGCAATCATACAGCCTATAGTTTTTCAAGGCTGACTTCTTTCAAACTGAACTCTGAGACTCAACCAAGCTGTTGCCCATATCAGCAGTGGATTACCTCTTCATTTCCGAGAGTAGGACACCATCAAGTGTGCACACCACAGATGGAGTTACTGCCCTTGAGGGGCACAGGAGGCCTTTCTAGTCTTCTGTTCGTTCAACTAAGACTGTTAGAAATTTGTGTAGATGTATTTTCCATTCTCTGAGGTAAATGGCCAACAGTGTTTTTGCTGGGTCATGAGGCAAGTGAGTGTTTAGTTCCTATGGAATGTTTCCTTGGTGGCTGTATGAATTCCTTTTTTACTTCACACTAACAATTTGAGGATTTCACTTGTTTTGCATCCTATGTAGCATTTGACACTGTTAGTATTTTTATTTCTTTGTACTTATTAGAGAGGCTTTAAAATTAAATTTTCCTAATGGTATATAATATTGAAAATGGTTTGGGCTGTTAATTTGCTAACTTATATGTAGTTTGAGGAACTGCCTGTTCAAGAGTTGTATCCAGCCAGGCATGATGGCACATACCTTTAATCCCAGCACTCAGGAGGCAGAGGCAGGCAGATCACTCTGAGTTCAAGGCCAGCTTGGTCTACAAAATAAGTCCAGGACTGACTTGGCTACAGAGAGAAACCCTGTCTCAAAAAACAAAAAACAAACAAAAAAAGATTTGTGTCCATTTGTTTTAATATAAGGCTCTTGGCTCTCCTATTCTTTGCTTATGATAGTTCATTTATATTTTGAATAAAAGAGCCTTGTTGAACATATAACTTGCTAATATTCACCCCAAATTTGAAGCTTGTCTTTTCATGTTATTAAAATCCTTTGAAGATCAAAAGTTCTTAATTATCTAGGATTAGCTTTTAGAAATGTGATGACATTTAGCAAATCTTATGCAACGAACTTGGTTTCATATCAAAAATCCATTGTCTAACCTCAATTTACAAAAGATTTCTTTAATGTTTTCTTTTAGGAGTTACTTAGTTTTTACATTTAGAGTTATAACCTATTTTAACAAAATTTCTGCATACAAGATTATGTTTAGGTTAAAGTTAATTTTATACATGGATGACAATTTACTCCAGCTCAATTGTTGGAACACTGACCTCTTCTAATAAAGTACTGAGCACTCCTCTCAATGATATATGCCCTATTTGTGGGGCATGTCCTAGACTGTCTATTCTATTCCATTAACCCACAAATATATTCTATTCCATTAAACCACAAACATATCCTTTTCCGCTACCATGTTGTTTTGATGGCCAGGATAGCATCCACTCTTAAAATCGGCTTATGGAACTCCTCTAAATTCATTCTTCTTCAGAGTTGCTAAGCTATTCTGCTAAACACATCACTATCAAACATACTAAATCTAAGCACTGTGAATTTAATATAATGACAATGAAAATACAGCAGGATTTTTGTGGGGGTAATAAACTTACTCTAAAATTTATACACAGCTGTAAAAGACCCAGGTTGTAATGAAGTGTACAGCATGCAAAACAAGACATGGGCTTACAGGACATACCTCTTCCCTCTGGCCAAGCTGTTACTCTAAATGGCACATGCAAGCCACAAGGGATAGTGTCCATGTTTTGTCACATTTTTAAAGGACCCGTATCTTTCTACTAGCCTGGTGTGATCACAGAAGTGGCATGTTTCTGGGAAGATGTAAAAGTGAACTCATGTCTAGTTCAGAGTAATGTCGATGTTGGGGTTCTTACCTTTTTAGCTTATTATATCGTATGTGGAGATGAAACTATTTTTAATAACTTTTACAAAAATGGAAAGTGAAAACCATTCTGCCTATCAATTCCTCAAGTCTGTACGAGCAAAATATACTGAATCACAAGCATGGAAACACAAAAATATTTGTGAAGACAAAACAAAATAAATGAACCAACAAACAAAAAGAAATCCTATGTGTTCTTAAAGGCATACTGCTAACTGCAGTTGGGTGATTTTTAGAACTAGAAACTTCCAATAGTATATAGAACGCACCTCAAAATTAAGCCGGGCTGGAAGAAGAAATAAATCCAAAATGGACGTAGGCTTGAATAAAAGCCCAGTAAGATAAACTCACCTATTTAATACTGAATATAATCCAACTTTCCTTATCTCAAAGAATACTTGAAGCAAATCCAAATATTTTGTTTTCTCTGAAGTCTTAAGTGAAAAGGCTCATGTAAGAAACACCCAAAGGACTGCAAGTTAAGCCCTCAGGCTCCTTATCAGGGTGGTATGGCTACCCACAGTCAATGAAATGTTTACAAACAGAGATCAGAGTGGATTGAATTTCCCCAATATAAAGAAAGTGTAAGTCTGGTTACTTCACATTGTGTATAAAAATATCACAAAGTACTCATTAAATATAATAATCACTGTGTACCAACTAATAAGATAGACTAAAACTCTTTGCAAGAATGTACTCATGTTTTACAAAACAGCAGCATCTCCTTACAAAATGTTTCTCCTTCCCTATTCAAAACCTCAGCTTTCATGAAATGAGCAAAAATATGCCTTATGCCTCACAAAACCACTCAGGACAGGACAAGATCTTCCCAGGAAACAGCCCAAGCCCAGGAGACTAACAGCACTCCCATTTATATTATGGTTTCAGACACTCTCCACAGTTGACAGCTAACAGTTGCCCAAGTGGACAAAGAAAAAACAGCAATACCAGACCTCAAAGTGTTTGAGTGAGCCTAAGCCACACCAGTAGTCAAATCAGAACCACACAGAAGGAACAGGAAGCTCAGATGACAATAACATTTTCCACATGGGCTTAACAGAGCTGGTTAGTAACAAGACTCAAAGGTCACTCTCATAGTTCTTCTGTAGCAGTGGCTCTCAGTCTATGAGTTGTGACCTCTTCGGGCATCAAAAAATAGGACTCACATATAAGATATTCCAAATACCAGATATTTACTTTACAAGTCATAAACAACAGCAAAATTATAGTCATGATGTACAAACAAAGATAACTTTGCTTGGCTGTCACCACCACATGAGAAACTGTATTAAAGGGTCAAGCATTATGAAGGTTGAGAACCACTTCTCTGTAGGATAAACTGTAGGTTTATTTCAGAACATAAACATGACTTTATATAGTAGAATAAGAGGTAGTGTATTCTACTATATCTTATTTTCATTGAGTTATCTCCTTCTAGAATTCTGGCAGATTGAAAAGGCCCATTTAAAAACACAAATTTTAGGATATTTCTATCTTTACCCAATGAAAATGCTCATGGTTTCAAAAGACTTATTAATTCTCATTAGATGGTCAAAGACTATATTTTCTCAATCTGAGATCATAAGCACAAATTTCTTCAGCACCTGTAGTGTATTTTATTGTACGTGGAGATATTAAGTCTATGTACAAAGCTAAAAAGTAACTCACAACCATGTCAAGTATCACAGATTTTCCTTCCAACTTCAGTGTTCCTATCTATCTATCTATCTATCTATCTATCTATCTATCTATCTATCTATCTATCTATGTATCTATCTACCTACCTACCTACCTATCTATGTCTATCCATATTACATCTATCATATATCATATGTCTATTCTCTATCTATCCATTAATATATTATCTATTTATCTATGTACAATTTATGTATCTGTGTATTATCTATCATCTCTCTATCATCTATCTATCTATCTATTTATCATCTATCTACCATCACTGGCCAATATGCTGGCTTGAATCCGTCATGATCATATGTGTTAAGTGAATACAGAATGAGTTGGCTTCATCACTCCATCACCTGTTTAGTGTAGGTCTCATTCAATCTTTCCTGACTGCCTGCTCTGAGTCATTCGAAGCCTTTCATTCATATGCAATCATGTTGTTTGTCATATACTTCAGATTGGTGATTTTTAGAGTCTGGACACTCAAAGACTCCCAGCTGTGGTCAGTTCATGTGTTCCCATATGAACTTCTAGTGCTCTTCTTTTTATACTTTGTTTTCTTTGGTTACCTTTTAAAAACCATTATATTGAATACATGTACAATATTGTGGAGCACCCAGATACTGATGACTCACTTCATGAAATAAAAATCAAAGCAACTGTATCTCCTATCTCTATCTTTCTGATAACTGTCCCCAAGCATAGTGATAGAAAAGGCCAATATATTAACATTTGACTTCCTTAATTTATATATTTGATTAGATATAATTACTGGATACATTTGCAGATTACTGATTCATGGTGACATATGAACTTGATTGATGCAAATGCCATATTACTGAATCCTTTTCATTCCATGTTCCATTCAGAAATATTATTCACAAAGATATAGGCTTTATTAAAGGCACTTTAAAGTCATATAGTATTTCACAGTAGCAAGACTACACAGAGAAACCCTGTCTCGAAAAACAAAAAAAACAAAACAAAAAAAAAAAAAAAGATTTGTTGATGTTCCAGCAAATAGGAACTTAAAATTCTTCCTACAATGACAGCTGGTTTAATTATGATGTAGCTCTCAGAAGGTATATACACATGAAGGATATGAACCAAGGACTATTGAGAAACAACAGGTCTTGGAGAAGTGTTGATATGTAGACTGATCATATTGTTTCCCCACTTTATGCACATTAAACTACTTGGCATGTGCCATGGATCCCCCCTGTGTAACATATTTTCTGTCAAGAAATCATATTTCCCAAGTTGATGTTGTAAAGAGAGACGCAGTAATTACATTTACAAATGAGTCTCTTTGACTCTCTCCCTCTTTCTTTGTCTTTGGACTGCGTGTGATGAGGATTTTCAAGCCAACACCCACCATGCACAAGCTCACAAGTCAGTCCCCATGCAACTCCTTCAAAACTGAAGTTCTGTTTCTCACCCATCATTCTATTCAGTGTTCTTGCTTTATAGTTTGAGATGGGGATGAAATTTCATTTTTCACTCCTATGAATGATCAAATTTCAAAGCATCTTTTACTGCCAGTGCCTAGCCCACTGTCAGGTTAGAGGCTCTACACATAAAGTCTGTACTGATTATCTATAACCACATTACACATATGTTAATTCTCGTTACATCTCAATGGTTATCCCATCCCTTGTATCCTCCCATTCTTCCCTCCCTCCCAGTTTCCCATTATTCCCCTCCCCTATGACTGTGACTGAGGGGGATTACCTCCCCCTGTATATGCTCATAGGGTATCAAGTCTCTTCTTGGTAACCTGCTATCCTTCCTCTGAGTGCCACCAGGTCTCCCTCTCCAGGGGACATGGTCAAATATGAGGCACCAGAGTTCGTGTGAACTCTGTCAACTGTGGAGAATGTTCTGTCCATTGGCTAGATCTGGGTAGGGATTTAAAGTTTACCGCCTGTATTGTCCTTGGCTGGTGCCTTAGTTTGAGCAGGACCCCTGTGCCCAAATCTGCCTTTCATAATGTTCTACTTGTAGGTTTCTAGGACCCACTGGATCCTTCTACTTTGCTATTCTCCCATGCTTCTCTCATCTAGAGTCCCAATAGGATGTCCTCCCCTCTGTCCCAGTTTCCTGGTAAGTGAAGGCTTTCGTGGGACATGCCCATTGGGCTAGTATGCAGATATAAGTGAGTATATACCATTTGAGTCTTTCTGCTTCTGGGTTAACTCACTCATTATGATCATTTCCAGCTCAATCCATTTATCCACAAATTTTGGGAATTCCTTGTTTTTAATAGCTGAGTAGTATTCCATAGTGTATATGTACCACAGTTTCTTTATCCATTCTTTTACTGAGGGACACTTAGGCTGTTTCCATGTTCTGGCTATTATGAATAAGGTTGCTATGAACATGGTTGAGCAAATTTTCGTGTTGTGTGCTGGAGCATCTTCTGGGTATATTCCAATTCTTGCTATTTGCTGTTGGTTTAAAGTTTAGTATCAAGATGGGTAAGCCGATCCCTATGAGGTTCTTTAAATTCATTTTCTTTTCCTGTGCTGTTCCATGTATAAATAGTAGCATCTGGATGTTTGGTGTCCAAACTCTGAATAAAAACAAATTAATGATTTTCTGATCTACCCAGTCACAAATGTGGTTTCTTTTTGTATGTCATTTTTATAACAGATTAGAATAATTTTAGATTCTATTCTAAATTAAGCAGAAAATACAGAGCATAAAGAGAATCTACATTTCTTTTCAATCTCCTTACCCGAAACCCATTCTCCTCTATTATTTACCTTTTTGTGTGTGTGTTACATATATTCACTGAACATAGTAATGAGTTTCATATAGACAATTTCTTTCAAGTATATTGTGTAATATAAACATTCATGTCACCGTTTTTCCCCTCCCATGAGTTCCCTTCTCCTTTCTCCCTCACTAATTGTCACTCTTTATGTTATGCCTATCCATGGGTTTTCACAAATGTTCATTGCTTACCTACCACTGTAACATTATAAAGAATAGCTTCCTTGACCTAAATATCCTCTACATCCTTGGTGCTCACCCTCTGCCTCTGCATTTTCAGTCACTGATCATTACATAGGGTCTTAGCTTTGTGTTTTCAGAATGCCATAGGTAGGGAGTCTCACATTACAGATTCTTCAGTCCCTCTTACTTCGATGAGCAAAGTACATCTAAGGTTCCTTTCTCCAGTCTTTGAGGCTCAATGATACATTTCTTTCTGATCACTCCATAATATTACACTGTGTGTATGTACCATAGTTACTAGCTCATGAGCTGAAGGTAACCTTATTCCACTATTTGCCAATATGAGTAAAGCTGCTATTGTCAGACATTTGTGAATTCTTGTGTGGTCATAAGTTTTCATTCCTTTGGGTGATGTATCATAGGATCATATGATATCTATGCAATATTGAACACTCTTCAATAATCATCAGTGAGAATTTAAACATTTCCATAGTAACCTGTCTTACTTATATTTTGCTGTCTATGCCTGAGCATCACACAGGTTTACAGCTACTCATGTTGTGGTTTTATTTAACTGAAAATTTCAAAAATCTCAGAGACCTACAAAATATGGCATTTAAAAAGGTTATTATTCTAAAGATTCTTTGACAAGACAAGTTAACTCCTGACAACACTCAACCTACTTCAAAGAATATGAGCATCAAAGAACCTTCTTATGGAGTTGGCCTCAAATGTGGCAACCCAGACACTGGGCAAAATGTTCTTGTCTCTGCCACAGACAGAATTCTGCCTAAAAATTGGCAAGTTTAGATGCAGGCAGAGTCAACGGCCAAACTCTGCCAAGTCAGGGTAAGCAAGTCTTCAATAGTTCTGCCTCGCAAATACATCTGTCAGATATAGTGGGCCAGAAGGCTGAAGATGATGCTCCAATATTATAAAGAGTGTTGGGTGACCGTTTGGACAGTAAACTGTCTCAGTCATTTTAATTTTTATTTTTATTTTCATTTTGGAAGCTGCTGTCCTGCACTCCTGGTTCACTCAGGTATTTAAGGTTTTTACCTTCTCAAGTCTCTGATGGGTTTGCAAATCAAATAGTTTAGTCTTTCAATTAAGCTTAGTAGGTTAGGGGTTAAGGTGTTTTTAGACCAAGATAGATGTTTTTAGTTAATAGAGATGAGATATGATAGATATTAATCTCCATTGAGAAATTTAGACCCAACAAGATAGGAAAGATATTTACTTCAAGTTGGCCAAATACAAATAGCCAAATCACTATGAATGTAGCATTTATATAATTCCTGATTGTCTCATGGTTCTCCTAGTTTATTTTACTTGTGTGTAATAATATAAATGTATATGTTAAAAAAGAAACATAATAAAAATATTTTTAAAAAGAAATTTATGTAATACAAGAAACTGCCTTTGTATGTAGAGTCTAATTCCAACCATCTTATTGAAATCATTTTAACACTAAAAATTCTCCTATGAACTAAATCCTCTCTAGTTTACAGGATAGACAGCTGGCCTAGTTTCTTTTTATATTGCTGTGAAAAAGTGGCCTGATTAAGAAACTCAAGGGAAAGGGTGCTTATTTCAAGTCACAGATCAAGGGTACAGTCTCCTATGGTAAGAAAGTCAAGGCAACCAGGACCAGGAAGTAGCTGGCTAGATCATACCCACAGTCCGCAAGCAGAGAGACAGGAATGCTGCGCTCAGATAGCTTTATACAGCCTGGAGCCTGATCCCGAGGAATAATGCTATCTATACACTTTTAGTGTGGATCTTCCTACTTAATTAACCAAAGCAACACAATCCCAGAGGCTATAGAATGCAACATGCATGTCTCTCGGGAGATCCTAGATCCTGTCCCTTTGATAGCTAACACTAAACACCATGACCAAATCATTTCCAAGTGACAATAGTTTTATTTAGCCTTTTTAAACACCATGTTATTTTTCTCCCTTTCGACATGATTAGAGCATCTAATCTGATTGAATCAGAAGTTCTGCCAGGAAGCACTTGAATATCCCTTGAGGTATCTGAAAGTAAGAAGATAAATTTAGTTTAGCAAACTATAAAATAAATAGATATGGAATTGTTAAAAGAGATGTCCGTTTAGGTGACTGTGACTTTTCTCTTTTCATATGTTATTGTAGTAAATCACACTGATATTCCAATGTGGAATGTTTGTGTTTTTATCCCAAGATTAATTAAATTTTTCCTTTCATTTGTATTATAACAACTCCAGCCACTTCAGAATTCAGAATGTAAAAATTTCACTTAGGGCTTGTTTATATGTAATGTGGACTTCTATTCCTGTGTTGGTATTTCGGTTTGAGAGTCAGGATAACTTCACCTTCAGCAAAGAAAACATTAATGTGGATGGACTCAGGCCTCATGCAACTTGATGAGCTGTAGTGGGTGGGTAAGAGGGGCTCCCCTTTTCTGAGTAATAGAGAAAGAGGGAAGAGGGGGTGAGACTTGAAGAGAAAAGAAAGGGAGCTACACCCCAGGATTTAAAGTGAATAAATAAATAAATTTAAACAAAGAAAAATTAGTTAGTGAGACAATTTTTTTTTTAAAAAAACCAACAAAGAAGAAAAAAGGTGTGGTGTCACCTATGACAAATAGAATCTAAAACAGGGGCATCAAAGGAAGGGCGCTTTATAGAGGAAGTGGTCAGTAGCACCAAGTGCTGCCCACAGACAAAGGTATAATAATCTTGAAACTATTCATTTGGCAAAAATAAAAAGAATCAGAAGTCATGGTATGAGTTGTCTTGATGATGTGATGCTTGAGTAGAGAAAGCTGAGAAGTGTGAAAAGGCTGAGAAGAAAGGTACTAGTTATATGACACTCAAAAGCTGGGCTAGAGAGGAAGAGAAACGTAGGGTCCTCGGGGAGGCGTGATTATGGTTCAAGGTAGGTAGTAGAAGCCCTTACGGTAAAGACATACACAGGTTCAATGCTGTTGTCAACCAGTGATCCCTCATTGACTCAACAGACTCTCCATTCCAACACAAACACATATAGACTTTGACTTCTTTACCAAAAGAAGTTAGGAGCAGTAAGTAACAACTGTCCAGTGATTGACCCAATCTTTATTTTAGCCCAGCGCTTTCCAAAAATCAACTGTATGATATCAACCAAGCATAAGAAAAATAATGCACTTCCTCATGCCATTGCCTCTATTCACTTCATTGGCCTTCTGTAATCCATACAAACACATCCCTTAGTTCCTCCATTTCAAAGCAATTGCCACCCTTCAGAAACCCCAGTCTAATAGTCTGTTCTATCTAAAGGTTTCCCTTGTATGATTGTTACTCTTAGTTGTTACTATAGCTAGATCTTGAATCTAGAAGAAACACTTCTTCTAGACACAGGGAAGACACAGCCTGAATGTGGGTGGCAACATGCCTTAGCAGGTGTCCCAACTGGAAAAAGCCATCTGAGTGCCTATATTCATGTCTCTCTACTTCCTCACTATGGATACTACAGGACCAGAAACTCATAGTCCTGCCTCCACAGGTAGAACCACTTTCACCACCATGCCTTCCCCAATGTTATGGATGATGCTCCCCAACTCTGTGCCAAAGAAAACCCTCCCTCCCTCCCTCCCTCCTTTCTTCCGTCCTCGTCCTACCTTAAGTTGTCATGGCAATGTGAGCAGCAGTTGACACCTTACCTGGGAATTAGCTTCAAAAGAAGCACATGCTGAAAGGGTCAGTAGGGTTTTTCCTATAGGAACTGTATATAAAACTTTTTATAAAATTTTATCCTACCTGGGTTTTGAATTATTTTAGAATATTAAGTATGAGTCAAACTACTTATGTGGAAATAAGTGATGTAGGATGAGAGAAAGATAATCCAAATGTGTCTAAGCCATTGCTAATGTGAAATATGGAATGTTCAATAGGTTGTATGTATTATTTTTAAATCACCAAATTATTGTTGTTTTTAATACAAAACAAAATACTTTAGGTACATGGCTGAGACTATTAAAAGTTGAACATTTCAAAACTTAATGTCAGGTTATCTTTCCTTGATTCCTAATCAAACAAGTAAGTTTCTGCATAGTCCAACTTTGCAAAGTAAATGCTCATCCATATCTGTCGGAACGGAAGCATCAGACTCATATGCAAAGAGCAATTATACCTCCTCCAGGCAGACAGAGGAACCCCAGAAATTCTAATACAACATAAGTAATTCAATTGATATCCCCCAGAGATTTGCAGCCAGCTTCAAACCACATTCCCACAGGTTATCTCATCATTATGTCTGCAAAGCAGTCCTGCATAAAACTGACAGCAGCATGCCTTCTACATTTAAAGTGGATGGGAGAAACACAGAGTCTGGTGGGCAGGAAATCTGGAGCATGTGCACTATGTTGTTATAATAGTTGGCTAATTTTGTTTAGATGAAAAAGCATATGTAAGTTATTGGTTTTATCATCTACATCAGAAATTGTTTAACTGGAAGGAAGAATAGCCTCTTATAAACATATTCTCCCACATATACTCCCAAACATACACAAGCACACAGTACTGTTCAATCACAACTTACTCCATGCTGCTACTAAGTAATCTTTTCTTTTAATAAGCATTGTTGGCATCTAAGTAACCAGGATCTATTCCCACCTTTAGGGATATGTCAGGGAACAACACAGACTTCCTAGTATCATAAAATTTGTACCCGACTTAGAAGAGTCTGACAATAAACAAATGTATATTTAATATGCCATATTAAATGTATATGATAGGAAGGGCAAAAGCAAACAAAACAAAAACAAAAACAAAGGTGCTAAGGTATCTGGGATGTCCAAGCTGCCAAGTTACCATTTCTGTTCCATATTGGGGAAGCGAAGCGCCCATTTATAAAGTACCAGAGCAGAAAGACATGAGGGAGACATATGAAAGTCGGGAGCCCTTCCATACACAGAAAATATCCAAACAGAAGGGCAAGGGCATTGGGAGATGGAGAGGCTTTAGTCAGCTGAGTGTGGTTAGAACAGAAGCTAAGAAGGGAGCCAGCAAAAAGGCACTCCAGGAAGAGAAGGGGTACAATAAGGCACACCATTGGGAGGCACATGGAGGGCCTTGGCTATTCTGTAGCATGGGCAGTGGAGCCTCCAGAGCATTCAACATTGAACCCAGGACTCTCGACTGGTCCATGCTTTGTATCTGCCCCTGGATTTACTGTTTCACATGCATTAAGGATTCTTCCAAATCGTCATATATAATAGATACTTTTATTCTAGCTTTAAAAATGAGGGTTTTGTTTTGTTTTTGTTTTTTCAGAAAGGAAAGTGTTTATTTGACTTACACTTCCAGGTAACAGTCCATCACTGAGAGAAGTTAGGGCAGGAACTTAGAGGGTGAAGCAGAAGCCATGAAGGAGTGCTGCTTACTGGCTTGCTCCTTATGAGCTTTTTCCTCCCTCACTCTGGAAAATTTGTATTAATAATTTCACTAGTTAAATAACCAAAATGATGAAATAGTCTATTTTATAGTTTGATTTTTTGAAATTAAAAGTTCCAAAGGATCATTTATTTAAAAAAACACATTTTTACAGAAAAGATGTACCCTTAAGTAGCATATTATTCTTTTTTTTGACAGACTCAATTAGAGCAAACAATATATAAAAGAAAAAAATCCTAAGTGATATTACATGTCTTTGTCAGAAAAAAGTTATTCTGAACTGAGCTACCAAGGAAGAGATTCCTTACCAGATGTGGAGTTAGGAAAAGATGTAGGGTAAATAGCACCTTTATCAAAGCCACTTTGTATTTTACATTGTAACTCCAGGCCTAATGAATGGAGATGAAAGAGAGGAGAGAGCATAAAAGATTCCAAAGAAATAATTCCTCTGGGAAAAATTACAGATTTCAGCTATGATTTTAAAGATATTTCCAACATTTGCAAAATAGAATGCCAGTGGTGTGATGGATGAATATTATACAAGGTCTCAATTAAATGGATGCTCACACGGAAGAAGGAATTAGAGAATATTTTTAGTATGCTACAGCAGGAGAAAACAAATGAGGACATTATTATTTGATCATGTTGACAGTGTCAGAAATGGACCCTGGGCTTAGAAATCTCAGCTTTGCTCAATAGTGGACATTGTTGGTACTGGGGTGATGCAGCCCTTATTCTGTGGGGGTGTCCAAATCATTGAAATTATTACCAGTCCTCATCTCCTTGACATCAAGAATATCCCTGCCATAGTGACAATCAAATACAGCATCCATATCTTTAAAAGCCAACAAGAAGATCACTGCACCCACTTGGTATTTATCAAGGGAGATGGAAAGAGATGTCCACACAGGTTCTCACATAAATAATTAAACTTCAAACACTCTGACTTTCCATTGCCCACTAAATAGATACTTTTAAATGCTATGGTATGTTTGTTGAATAGAGTAATACTTAGCAATAGAAAGAAATGCGTCTCTGAATTATAAACACGGATGAACTTGAAAGCGTTATGCTAAGTGAAAGATGGCATGGAAAAAGTATATATTCTGCAATGCCTTTTATGACAGTATAACAAATAAAAAAATTTAAAGGTAATAAGAAATAAAAAAAATAAGAGTGTTGACTTCTTAAAAATGGCATGGGGCAAGGAAACTCAGGGTGGTAATAAAAGCTTCTCCATCATGATTAGGAAAATATATGTCTCAGGCTCAGGCACATGTCTGTGTGTGTGGTATATTTGTACATATATTATACATATACATACATATACATATAGTAGTTTTACTGCATACATATACATGGTAAATTTACTGCATCAGAGTTTTATAATAAACCTAGGTCTTAAAACATCAACAGAGCCTCAAACAAGTACAAAAGATTTCTTCAAACAAAGCTGAAATTCTGAAATTCACCAAACAACACAATCCTTGTCAGTCCTCTTAGAAAGCCACCCTTCAGGGTCTTAGATTTATGCATCCCTCAGAGGCCTTAAGCTGCTCATTCTATGCAGGATTTCCTCCTGTTACCATTCCTCAAGATGAGGGAGTGAATTCATACATTTCACTTTCTGACTCAGCCTTCTACAGAGGAAGACACGTAAAGTTTCTCTGTCCCAAAGATCAAATGCCAGGAAACTGGCCACTCACCAAAACACACTCTGTCCGTTCTTTGTCAAAAGGCTGGCCTCTAACCACCACCGCCTCTCCTGTGCCTGCTCAGTGCCAGGCCAAGGTCTGTTCCAGATACTGGCGACCACTCGCCTTCCCTTCTTCTCCACACAGCGATCCCCTCCATTTACACGTTAATACACCACACTTCAGCACATCAGCACATACAATTCTGAGGAGCGTGTGCATAGCTGCTAAACTTGAATATGAAAACTGATTCACTCATTTGGCAACGTTCAACCAGCCTACACTTGTGTCAAGAACTCGGTCACTGTGCTGAAAACAGGAAACAAGACAGTAAACACTGCATCACAGAGGACAAGACGGACAAGAAATTTTAACAAAAAAAAATTTTGAAAGCCAAAAAGCATTTCCTGTAATTCACATAGTGAGTGGTACAAATGAAGAAATAAACTGCCAGGAAAGGAAAAAGAATGTGGTCCTCTTACCAAACCCAGGTGCCAGTGAGTCACAAGCCACTGGAGCAGACCTAAAAGAATTTGGGGACTTTT
>OU015752.1:92119384-92149569 GCA_907169655.1 Acomys percivali
TGTGTGTGTGTGTGTGTGTGTGTGTGTGTGTGTGTACACATGTACCTGACACTCCAGCTACAGATCTTTTAAGATGCCATCCCATTTTTACCAGGAAAAGCCTCACCACAAACAAACCAGACACATAATACCACATGGCACATCATCCAAGTGGAAATTATGCTCCAAGTGTGAGTGTTTCCTGGTCAGATGATTAAGTTATTTAAAACATTCATCATGGGATGTTTTTATTATATTGCTTTTTGAAAATGTAAGTGATGGGCAATGGAAGGAGAAGGTACCTTGAAATTTATAGCATCTCCAGTCCTGATGCAGAAAAAGGCTTACCCTTCCTAAGGCCTCCAGAGTGACACACTCTCTGTGGTTTGGTTAGAGATTTCCCTGTTTTAGCTGATCTCTCAACATAAGTATGATATACTATCTGGTATTCTGAAATGCTAAAATTCATAAATATATAAATATAAGTAATACAGAGTTTAGGAGCCTTACTCTACAGTTTCCCTGGAAGCAATAGTTCACTTAGTCAGTGTTTACCGACTCACTGTTTCTGTTGGCTTTCTAGAACACAATGGCTGTGAATATAGAGATCAAACGCAACTCAGTGTATTCCTTCTTCAATAGACACTTTTAATAGTCAGGGTTAATCTAATAGCCATGCCCATATGTCCTGTACTAAATTAAGTGGTTTGTGAGTATATATGATTGAGTCATGAATCCATTATACTTTTTTATCCATAGGGAATCACATATACAAGTCTACATATCATTTTGCAACTAAAGTAATTGAACACAGACATGCACTGAGAAGCAGTATTCCAAATGCATATGTAATTACACACATCTTCTACTCACTGGTAATGTCTCGGTCTATCCTAAAAGAAATGGCATATGTTATAAATTGGTAAGTAAAGAGAACAGGCTGGGAAACACATGAGCACACATGCACAAATTAAAACTGCAATCTTCAAACAATTATTTTCAAATGAAGTTCAGCTGGCAAACACTGCACATTAAAGACCATCATAAAAGAGTGTATTTCATGGTAATTGCACAAGAAGACTATTATGAAGTTTTACTTATTGACACTTAATAATACTACAGTATTTGTGTGACTTGAACTAAAAGCCTTTTAAGTATAATTTATTGTTAATCTCCCAAAGTCAGTTAAATTATCCAAAATAAGAGGGTATGTTGGTTATTGGGCTGGAATTAAATGTGTGAAGACAATAGAGGGGCAGGAAATGAAACACCGCCTTAGTTTCCAAAGACCTTAACTGCGCATCTAATTAGATTGACATCTTCGTGAAATGGCAATGCTTCCCCAAAGCCCAGAGGTAGACACGGTGTCCTAATCAAGTGTATCACTCAGACCTCCCCTTGTTTTGACAAATACTAGTAGAAAGGGGTTTGGAGGAAGATTTATTTCATCTCATCCTTTCGGATGTTTCTGGTCCACATCTGGATAGATCATCTTACTTTGGGCCTTGACAAGGTAGAACAACATGTGGGTGGTGGGAAAATATGGAGGAGGAGGAGACTGCTAACTTCAGGGAGGCCGTGAAGCAGAGGGTGGAGAGGCCAGGGGAAAGGTGTGTTTTCCCAGGGCCCCTTCTAATGGCCTGCTTCCTATAAGACACGCCCCCCCTTTTATTTTCCTGCCACATTCCAACATTGCTGTCATCTTATATAGACAGGAAGGGACTGAGAACCTGTCTGATGCAGTCCAGGCCCTCATGATCCAATCATGATTGGATCCTCCAGTTAGAGACCAAGCTTCAGCCAGTAAGTGTTTGGGGGACAAGCTGACCATCCAAACCCTAAAGTCATTCAACTTCACAGACTTCAAATAGGTAATGTACCACAGGAATTCATGAATCCATTTACAGCAGACGAAGTAAGTGCCAGCCAAGCAGAGATCAGTTTGAAAGCCTATTTCTCCTACTAGCACGATCCACCCAGAAGAATTCTGGGACTGTTAGTAGAGTCTCTTTGGAATATAGAAGTTTCCACTTTGTAAGCCTGGACTTCAAGTTCAGATCATGGTAAGAATAGCAAGTGGTATTGGGGTACTGGGCATGTTATGTACCTGGCCACGTATATCTTGCCATGTTCTGGATCTTGACTACACCTGGAAAGGCCTCTGTGTTGAAGGTGTCATGTCCAACCCATGGAGGTGTCTGAGTGGTCGAAAAGGAGGTGCAGACTTGTGAGAGGAAATTCTGTACTAAAGGAATTCCCTTGACTGGGACACTGGGAGCCAAGCCCCATCCTCTTTTGTTTCCCAGCGAGTATGTGGTACACAGGAGTCTCCTGTCATATGTGCAGGCCTCTGTAACATTCCATCCAACCATAGGCCCCAGAGCAACCACACTAACTATTGACCGAAACCTTTGAGACTGTGAACAAAATAAACCTTTCTTTTTCATTGTTATTAATTGTGTATATTTTGACCAAATAAAGAGATGCTATGTCCTAACATACAACACAAAGACAACTTATATAATATTCATCAAAATGCCATAAGTATTTTGAGTAAATGAGAAAACACCAGTTTGCAAATTAAAAAAACTAATAAATAAATTTCTTGCCACAACCCTTTTGAAGTGGCAGAGTTGACATTAAAATGTGCAGCTGCCACCCATGTATACATTGACAGCATTTCCTAGGCCTAGTGAATTATAGAAAAGGACAAGAAGTTGGAGATATATTCACGAGGACATTTGAGGAGTAAAATATAGGCTGGAATTCATATCTCATTATATATACATATGAAAACAAATAATTTAATATATATTTAATACTTAATATATAATTCATTATATACTATATATATTATATAGCTGACTAACATAGGGCCCATATAGTAGATGAAATCAGATTCACATGGTCCTCTATAAACAAGCATTGCCAGAGTGGAGAAAGCTTAGTGCATATTTGAAAGACTAGATGGCAGCATTTGAAACTCTCATTTGTGTATGGTTAATACTTGTATTCCTAGTCACTGTACTGTCTGGGGGCCCAGGTTAGACGCCAGCTGTGGGTCTCGTCTTGCCTGGGTGGCTGTTGGCTACCAGCCCACAAAGGCAGGAGCCGCAGAAGGTGCTCGGGAAGGCCTCTAGTAGTACAGAACAGCCTCTGGGACCCACTTCAGCAAGACGGTTCAAAGGAGAATAAAGGCTCTATAGACCTTGGGCAATGGGTGGGGGCCTTCCAGGATAGGCACACATAATTGGTTGAAAGTAGGCAGTCCAAGGATGCTTGATTTGCATTTGGTAGTGTGCTCCAATCCTAGGAACAGGAACAGAGTAACCTCATTATCCTATAGGCACAGGGAGAGGAGAGCTCGCAGAGAACTGTGCCAAAGGCCATAAGAAAAGGTGTTCCATCTAGCTCCGTGCTCAGAGGGCTATCCAGACTGGGAGGACTTCAACCTCAAACAGCAGGGTCCTCCAATAGCCCTTCACAAGACCATTGAAATGGAGTCATTAACGCACTCCTCAGATAAGGTTCATGACTCTGTGGTGAGCAATCCAACTTGAAGAATGGGGTTCTAGAAAAACTGACAGCAGGGAAGCTGGAGGTGAGCATAGTCTTCACTAATAATTAACAGAATTTGGAAACAAGCATTTCATTACTAGAAGAAGGGCATGGAAGGGGGTGGGTTTACACTACAGCTGTCTACTATGTCTGTTCATCATAATAGAGGTGCAAGAGATCAATGTGAGCAGGTTCTTGTTTTGTAGCTGGAGAGACATAAGCAAACAGCTTGTCACCCTCCTATTGCTGTAACAAACAAACAAAAAACCCTTTAACAAGGTTTATGTTTCAGAAGTTTAAGTCCATGATCATTTGGCCCTGCTGCTTTGGGTCTATGGGGTTATTGTGTATTATCATGGGATTACAAGAAAGAGAAATGCTATTTACATGGATCCAACCTAGAAGCAAAGATGGGAAGCTCGCAGGAAATACCAGGACCTGAATAGCCTCTTCAAAAGGACAATGACCCAACTTGCCCACACTGTGCTTTACATCCTAACTTAAACCACCTCCCAATATACCATGGAATGAGAACCGAACCTTCAACACATATGTCTTTGGGGGAACGTTCAGGACCTTAAACTATGTCACAAGCCTTTAACAAGTAATTTTGTCTCAAAAAATAAAAATAAAAATAAAACCGAATCCTACAGAGCATGAGATTCAACAGAATTGTGTCAAGTTTCAAACAGAATAATGCACAGATCAAACTCTCCTTCTATGAAAATCTTCAGTCAGGTTTGCAGAAATCAGAATTCAAGGTTTAACAAAGGAAGTATGCATTCTATCAACCACATGAAAGTCCAAACCACTGAGAATGTACAGACATCCCATAAATGTCTCCCTAGGTCAGACCGCAGTTCAGATGCCAAGGAGAAACAAAAGCACTTTCCATCTTCAGAAGTATTTGTGTTTTGAGAGTAAGTGCTGTATAGAGCAGCAGAAACAGCTGCAGTCATCAACCAGCAGCAGAAACAGATG
This sequence comes from Acomys percivali, assembly GCA_907169655.1. Taxonomy (NCBI): domain Eukaryota; kingdom Metazoa; phylum Chordata; class Mammalia; order Rodentia; family Muridae; genus Acomys; species Acomys percivali. Next base: position 92,123,903 of record OU015752.1, read on the forward strand.
CAGAAGGCCAGCTTCCGTTTTCTGACCACCACCTGGTACCAGGCACAGGCCACACCCTGTGTTCTCTCGGAAGTGGGAGGAGCCAGAGCTCAATGAGTTTCCTGCAGGATCTTAGCCAATACTTGCCCTCCCAGGATTCATTTGCAGGGTGCTGGCACCTTTCAATAGATCTGAAAACATGTCCTGGACTAGGAGGCCTAAGGGGGTTCCCCAGAATAGACCAAGTATGGAGTGGGGTTTCATGGTAGGAGAAGAAAATACTGGAACTTCTATTCAGAACGACTTTGCGTGTCCCCCTTATTTCTGTCTTGTGTGTCTTTACTAATGCACTGTCATGCTGTAGAACATTCATATAGTCATATCAAAATAAAAACTCACATATGATACATCTGCTGCTAAAGTTACATGGTCAAGAGAATCCAGAGTGTTTCAGAGCAGACGAAGAGTTAAATCCTTCAGTCGGCTGTAAAACAAACTTTAAAAACAACAGCAGCAGCAATACCAAGAAAAGCATTTGGTTTCCCCTTTAGGCAAAGACTATTTTAGGAACAGAGTGTCTCCTTTCAGAAAGTAAGATCAGGCAGAGAGCATTTTGCCAACCAGAGAGGATGAGATTAAAGAGAGAAAAATATTCACGTTTTAAAACACGCAGGTGTGATTTAAATAAGGGTTTCAGTCAAGACTGCTGGAACATCTACAAAGGGCTGCTTCTCTTGGGGACATCAATTTCAATAAGTGAGCTCAGTTGTCTCAAGTACGCTGTGATATTTGCAAACTACGTGGCATGCTGCATCCTTTTGCTTCCTCTGTCCCATTTGTATAATTTGTATTTTCAAAGGTAAATGCAGATGCCTTTCTGTGGCCTCAGGTGATAGGTGATTTGGAAGAGACAAAATATAAATGAAAGGAAACCCTGCCAAGCCCTGAGGCCATCATTCAGATCATACAATTAAACAAACTCATTCCCCTTCATGTGTGGATGCAGACATCTAGTTAACTTACTTCAGCACTGTAAGAATGATTAGGATGCCCCTAACCCTTAAAGGTAATGAAAGGTCAATGTGAGGAAATGAAAATAAATATTCTTAAACAGCTGAGTTTTCACAAATACAAATAGAAACAACAATGTTTTCCCTTGTAGTGCCGCCAGGTGATTGTAGTAAAAACACACCATGCCTAAAATTGCAATATGTAAGAGATAAGGTTCAGTTTCACCTGATGGCCTGATGATGTAGCATATACTATGAAATTTATTCCTGTGAATGAACTTCTACATGCATATAAGAAGTCTGATTTAACTTCCTATACACCCATCAGTTGAGTGATCAAATCACCTTGGGTGCTGCCCATATACGCTTCTACACCAGTGAAAATTTATGTCTTCAGAAAAGAAGCTAGAGTCAAGACGACATATGTCTTAGTCCATTCTTTGTTTTTAGAGCTAAATGTCTGAGACTGTATCAATTTACAAAGGACAAAGGCCTACATGGTCTAAAACAGAGGTTCTCCCCATGAGTCAAGACCTCTTTGGGGGTCACATATCAGATATCCTACATGTCAGATATTTATAACTCCTAACAGTAGCAAAGTTACAGTTATAAAGTAGCAACAAAATAATTTTGTGGTTGAGGGTTATCACAAGGTGAAGAACTAGATGTATTAAAGGGTCCCAGCATTAGGAAGGGTGAGAACCACGGGCATAGCTGAAGTCTAAAAGCACGGTGCCAGCACCGAGTGAGGGCCCTCTTGCTGCGTCACAGCATAGCAGAGAGGTTGTTTTGTCAGAGTAAGTATGCTAGCTCAAGTCTTGCTCCTACACAAGCAGTAATGACATTGTGGGGACCCCAACTCATGACTTTAATCACATTGCAATCACCCCCAGAGGTTCTATGGGCCTGTCTCTACATATCATGAACGCATACAAACACACAAACACACACACACACACACACACACACACACACAAACACACACACACACACACACACACACATTTGGAAATTAACTTTCAGATATATAAAACTGAAAGATACATTCAAGTCATGGCAAGGAGGTGATGTTAGAAGTGACTGACAGGCTGCTTAAGGAAGAGGGTTCTAGACAGAAGGAGAAGTTCACACTAAACTGTGAAGACACAGCTATGTCTAAGGTTTATCTTATTAGGAGCTTCTTGCTTCTAATTAACAGGGAAATGAATATTCATCTGTCATTAGGAAGATACTATAGTGGTGAAAGGGCAGGGGATGGCAGAGACCACAGCAGTCACCTAAGTGACTTTGATAGATATGGCTAGACAAAAAGATGCAGTTGAAAATGAGATAAGCCCTCTCTGCCAACACAATTTGGAACATCTATTTTGCTCATGTCAATTGCCCTGCTCCATTTCATTCTTCTTATTACTATCATGTGTGTCCAACCTGTGGCTCGTTGGCCACTTGCATCCCAGGATAGTTGTAAATACAGCCCAGCTCATTTGAAGACCACATCATGCTACAATGACAAAGGGTTAGCCTCTTAGTCTACCAAAGATCACCAGAATACTAAATTGGGAACATATTAAATTGTATTCCCAAACATAATGCACCTTTTATAAAAGTGCCAGGTGAAACGCACCTCAAAACTCCAAGCTTCAGAATAATAACGCAAAGATATTGTTTACATTATTAATAAAAATAACAGTTTGAAAATTGTCTCTAGTAAAGTCATTAGTTTCTAAACAAATGTTCATCAGTCATTTAAGGTTGTCATCGATGACACGTTAATGATTCCTCTCATAGGACAAGTATATGGTTTAAATTCTATCATTCATTCAAAGAAAGTGTCCACAAATCACTATCAGATCTGGTACAGAAGACAACTCTTAGTCATTTCTCTCCTTCTGCCTTCACATGGGTTCTAGGAATCAAACTCTGGGCCCAGGCTTGCATGTCCAATTCCTTTAGCCGACCCATTTCACCAGTCCCTGAACTGTTGTTGTTGTTGTTTTAATCTATGAGTTTTCTGAATCTTCACAAGTATAACAAAGCCAGATAAAATCACTCTTGTTTCATGTCAGAGGAAACCTAGATAAAAAAATATCAAACAAGTCATGAGCTGGTAAGTGCCAACGCCAGGGTTTCCCTTCTTTGACCACCCACCATAGCATCTGCACCTGTACTTTGGCCTACACAGCCATCTGCAGCTGGAGGAAGTCATCCCAACTGTCTCATGGATAAGTCATGTTTGATTCTGAAACAGACACTGAGGTTTGACAGAGTTAATGATGTGTTAGAGGGGAGACAAGTAGATTCTGAAATGTGCAAAGACCGGTTACAAGGTGACAGGACTGAAGTAGCCTACAAGGAGAAAAACAGCAACATAAACAGAAGTGAATAGACCATGACTTCAAGATCGCCCAAGTCCTGTCAAGAAAAACATATTGCTCACTGAGTACCACGGAGATCTTAACACAGCCTCCTATTGTGGCAGCCACCATTGTCCCATCCTCATCATATACACATGTTCAGACTTAAGACTCCAGTAGTTGGAAACTGGAGTCACCAAAGGTGGAAGCAAGCAGTGTTCTAGAGAGCAGAAGAAGCCAACAGTCTGCAGGGGACACTGGTGGTACCCACCATTGCTTACAGTATCACCTCATGTTCTTAGCCAAAGAAGACTTGCTCATGCAGCCCTTTACACTTCTTGGTTATAGTATACAAATGCTACACTAGACACTTCAGGCTGTGACCTGTGAAAATGTAAAACCGTCACGTGTTTTACGTTCTTCTATTTTCTGGGTTTTGCAAAAGGGAAGTGGTGCAATGGTAAGGAAGGTCTTGTTCCTTCCCAGGTGTTATAATAAAACACATGGTTGGATCTCCTGAGACACTTAGGGTCCAGATGATACAAAAGCAACCACAAAGCCTTAAGAAGTAGATGCCATTAAAGCACGCAGGAGATGGATCTAACCTACCCAACCTACAGGCCTAGACCAAGGATATCATACACTGAATGAAGATGAGATGATTAGATGAAAAGCTAAGCTAAGCTGTGCACACTTAGCCCTCTGCATCCACAGACACTGCATTAACCAACGGTGGGTTGAAAATATTTCAGAGAGGAACTGTGTCTCTACTGAATCCATGCTGATGTTTTTCATGACCCTTTCCCCAGAAAATAATACTGAAACACATACACAAGCCTGGGAATGCTGCTCTGTGTTGCATATCTGCCTAGCATGCATGTCTCTACATTCAATCAACACTGCAGTAAAAAACAAAAACAAGAAAGAAACAAAAACAAAATCCTACTCACAATTGCTAGGAACCTGGAGGTGTTTAAGGCACACAGGAGGATAGGAGGCTGTATGTAACTACCATTAACAGTTTATACAGGGACTTGAACATCTCTGGGGTTAAGGACCTTAATACTAATCATCCATGAATATAGAGGAATGACTATCATTTTTTTGATTATGGGTGTGGCGGGGGCAGGGCTGAGGCAAAAGCGAGGGGCATGGCAAAAACCACCAACTGACAAGGTACAAGGGTAATCGGCAGGAGGGGGGTGAGTTTCTAAACCTAAGACAGATTAAATATACCTGGATATTCAGAGTCATGTTAAGAACAGAGTCTAAATGGAATTGTAGGTGATGGAGGCCCCTGGTACTACTTTAACACAGGAGCACAGGCAGAGTGAAAACAAAACATGACTGGGAGACCCTCCATAGGAATCTATCTGTTAGTGGCAGAACAGACAAAATTGAACTTATGGTAAAAAAAAATTTATCAACTCTCCAGGAAGGATGCCTGAAAAGTGGGATGGGGTCAGAGAAGCTGACGGAAGGAGGAGACATTGAGAGAAAGAGAAAGCATCCTTTTCCAATACTGCAGAGAAGCAAGGAGAATGGGCAGCTGCACCCAGCTTTGGCAACGTAGCTATCACGATGAGAAGAGCTGGGAAGGCAGAGAAACAAGCTTGGCTTGGATAAAAAACAATCTTGAATAAAAATGTAAAATAAAAAATTCTAATCTCAAATAATAGAGATATAATAAATGGCATCAACTGGATAATTTAACTTTTTAAAAATTAGCCATATATAGAATGACATAAAATCAAATTAACTCTAAGATAAAACATATTTAAGATTGTATTTCTGTGCCAAGGACCACAAAGAGAAGAAATATAAAGCACAAAATGTTCATTCATTATTTTAGTTTACAGGGTGTTTCTTTGCTGTTTTGGTTTTTACATCATAGAACCTATGCCTCTAGATCTTATAACTACTGTTTTTTTAACTTCCATGTTATAGTTCTCATGTATTATTTTAATTGCAGGTAATCCTGCCTATGGCTGAAGAGAATCTATGTCACATTTGTAATTTTAGGTGCCAGGTTTAAAAACTTCAGATTTAAAAAGGATTGAGGCTATGGGTGGAGGCTTTTTTTTTCCTACTTCACATCCCCATCCTAGCCCCCTCCCTCTCTCCTTTCCTCTTAGTCCCACCATCCCCCACCATTTCCTATTGCTTGGAAAAGGTGACCCCCCCTTTACCCACCCACCCCAGCTCACCAAATTGCATCAGGACTGAGTTCATCCTCTTCCCCTGTGGCCTGGCAAAGCAGTCGCATCAGGGGGAAGTGGGTGAAATGCATGAGTCCATGTCAGGGACTCCCCCAGCCCCCACTCCCCTTACTAGAGGACTCACATGAATCTTGAGTTGCCTATTGGCTACATCTATGGAAAAGACCTAGGTCCAGTCCAGGCATGGTCCTTGGTTGATGCTTCTGGGCCCTGGTAAGTTGGGTGGAGGCTTTTTAAAAGCACTTTCATTACTGTAAATGTAAATGAATGGAAATATTGTGACTTATTTTTCTCTTCCCTGTGGTACAAGGTACAATAATTAACAGTCAGTAGTAGCCTAGTTAACACTTATTAAACAGAATTGAAGGTCAAAGTGTTAATTATGCATGGAATCATGGCCAGAATCCAGATCTTTTGATTTTCCAGGTAATTTTCTTTCACTGAAACTTCTGAATCAAGGAATGAATGCATATTAAACTTTTGTAAACAGTTGTACTCTACATGAATAATAGTTAGTGAAAGCTGAATGAAAATCCCAATGAACCTCACACTCACTAAATAATTCCCACATCCAACCAGAAAATACCTAGGGTGGGCAGGGACCCAGCAAACAATAAGCTTTGTCAACAGTGTTGGGAGTGTAATGTGGATATCAGCTTTTAGAAAATTATATAGGCAGTTCCCAAAATATTAAATCTTATCATCAAAGAAATTCTACATCAGCATAAATACCCCCAAAGAATTGAAAGTAGAGACTCAAAAAAATGTTTGTACATGTCAGTGTTCCTGCTATTATCCTCGGGGGCAAAGGATAGAAGAAATCCTTATCCGAAAACAAACAAAATACTCATGTCTGTGAGAAAGAATATTATGCAGCAGGAAAAAGTTAGTGAATATGGAAATTAATTATGATTTGCAAAATTGGTCAACTTTGAAGGTATTCTGCTAAGTGAAATACCCCAGTCACAGAACTGACTCCATAATTTTGAGAGGGAAGTGCATTTTCTTTTAGCAATTTTTTTGTCTTACTGGTATTTTGTTGGTTTTTTTTTTTAATGTTTTGTTTTGTTTTGTTTTGTTTTGGAGACAGAGAGAATGAATGTGAAGTTGTGTAGGTTTGGAAGTAGAGAGGATCTGCGGGGAGTTGAGCAAGGCTAGGGCATATAACCAAAATATATCAAATGAAAACAAATTCGATAAAGAGGAAAACATAGGCAAGACCCCCCCATCCCCAACCACCAACACAAACATGGATTGAGTTTTTTTGGATGAGATACCTAGAGTAGTCAGATATTAGAAACAGGGAGCAAAACAGGGGTTCTGGAGCGGGGAAGAAGGGGCTGAGGTGCTGCTCGCTCAAGGTACACCAGTTATGCTAGGTGAGGCTTCCAGAGACTGACGCTGTGGTTCTTCAGCCATGAGGATGTTCTGCGCCACTGAGCAGCACACGACATAGTGGATCATATGTTATATGAACCTTACCTCCATTTCAAATCTGAAGTTATCAAATTGGTTTTTAAGCTAAACTAGGATGGACATCTAGATCTAGACAAATGACAGCTTTATGAGGAAGCTCCATCCACAGCTTGGTCCCAACCTCCAGTGAGCCTGGTTCTCTCCGTTTCATTGTTCACAAAGGCCATCCTGTAGGAATGGGGCTGGCTATCACCCCCCCCCCACACTCTGGCTTTTCAAAAGCTGCTCTTGTCATTCAAACACTAACCAAGAACAACTATTTCTTGTGTGCAGAAGTGTATGTCTGTGTACGTCTGCCAGTCTCTGTGGCCCTAGCACTGGAGCTATGGACATATGCTGCAGCACCTGGCATTAGGTTCTGGGGAGCCAATCTCAGGACCCCTTGCTTGTACAGCGGGTACTTTACCTACTGAGCATCTTCCAGGCCCCAGGACCATTTCTTAACGCGGTTCACAGCCATCCCTCTTACAAGTCAATGTAACACATCTCATGTCGGTGTTTGCTCAAACTAAACAAGGACATTTTTGCTGTTCTCCACACTATCAATCCACACGAATTCACATTTTACAGCACAGTGCAGACAGTTTTCATGGGTCATCTTTATTACAGACTTGCTGGCCTCCGCTGTGCATTTGCTAACTCAGTTCAGCTATACTGAATTTCATTAAAAAGCATAAAATTCCAATGCATTATTTAAGGCCACTTTGCTTTTAATTTTCTCAGTAATTTCACCTTTCAGAGAACACAGTATCTCATGTGTCTAAGAAAAAGACCTTCCCTGGGCCAATATAAGGGAAAACGGACAACCCAGTATCCCAATAGTAGAGAAAAAATTTTTTTGCTAAATTTTGTTCCCCAAGTAATTCCAGTGTTGTTTCTTTGGAGGCATCAGTTTTAACCTTAATTATTTTAGATTTAGACTAAATTATAAGAAAAATCCATATGAAAGTGCCCAGTTCATAACCTTCTCTTCCAAATCCCAATATACGCTCACCCCACTGTGTGAATTTTTAAAGGATTCCGCCATACGGGGTGAAGACTAAGATGCTTTTCTAGATTTGTCCAAGATGACAAGTGAGATAATAAAAAGTAAATAAATGTCAGGCCTGGGAGATCTGGCCTGGGATGAATAGTAAGTGGCATGGCTTTGAAGACAGGCTCATGAACAGATGCAGGAAAGACTTCCTGGTCCGCTTATCAAACCAGCCATTAAAAATTATCCTCAGGTGCTTCAGAGCCACTTCAAAAATCACTAATGACATTTGTAAATGGAAAACACACAAAGCCACAATGAAACAATATTTGCAATTCTGTGAGATGGAGTGTCTATCAAAGCTCAACTGCAAACAAACATGGAACACCTGCTAATGGCTGACTCCACTCCAAGACAGAATATTTGATTTTTTCCCACTTTTATTTTTGTTCTTTTTAGTATAGACTATGTGTGTGTTGTGTGTTATGTATGTGTGTGTATGTGTGTGTTAAACGTATCTTAAAGCAAAAAAACACCAATGTGCAGTGATGTTTGTGTATATGGGGAGGTGTACTCTTTGCCATCATGATGCCAAGAGTTCTGATGGGCAGCTGAGAGGAACTCAAAGCAGCTACGTGAAGAACCATGGTCTAACGTGTCCTCGGGATTAGTAGGAAACATGACTTCAAGTACATGGACCTGCCCAGGGACTTGTCATCTTTCTCAAAACTAATGTCAAGAAATAGACTTTACACACAAAAAAATCAAGAACATCTGGGCTTTTTCACAACATCATCAATGTAAGACACATTGGTGACTAAAACACAGCATATTGAATGATTTATTTCCCCCCAGCCAAGGGAGAAATGTTCATATATATTACTGAGATTTTAATAGTATAAAGAATAAGATGCTCAGCTGGGCAGTGGTGGCACATGCCTTTACTCCCAGCACTTGGGAGGCAGAAGCAGATGAGTCATTGTCAGTTCGAGCCCAGCCTGGTCTACAAAGTGAGTCCAGGACAGCCAAGGCTACACAGAAAAACCCTGTCTCGAAAAAAAAAAAAAAAAGTAAGATGCTGGTAAAAAGATTGCTCCTAACACCACATAGGTATGTGGCAGGAAAGTGAATATAAGCTGTTTAATCTGTTTCATCATTACTTTGTTATAATGCTTACTTATTAACAATAAAATGTTAACACGTTTTTTTGTCTCCATCCGGAGAAACTATTCTAGAAAACAGCAAGAGTAAAATAAATATCTACTTGTACAATTCAAAGGCTCATTTAGGACTGAAGTTGAATCTCAACACTTAATTAAGTAAATTTCTGCTTACTTGCAAAGCTGTATATCTACACATTTCTTCCCATTAAAAAAATATATATATAGTATTCTGTTCTTTACACTGAGTTAATCAACAACAACAAAAAATATACAGAGAACTTCTCAAAACACTGAAACACAGTTTACAGCATTAGGTGAGTCTCCTTCACTGACAAGTCATGAAGGAACCTTAATTCGGACATTTTCCCTGTTACTAAGCTTCACTCCCGGCCTAGGTTCCTTTCCCAAAAACACATGCTATGACTCAAACTTCATTAATAATAGAAGTAGCTAGAAAGGACTTCATAATTGACACGTTCAAAATGAAAGTAGAGGGAGCTAATTTCCAGTAGTTGTCTCGACAGGAGTGAGTAGAGCCATGACAGGCAGAGGCTGACAAGACAAAGCAGTTTTTGCACACAGCTAAGAGCACCAAACAGGGGAACACAAGTCAGAGGCAGTAAGGGAAATGAACAAAATCCCAGCCTTATTTCATAGCTTACCTATCCAACCATTGTCACTGAAGAGTAAATACAGGTGACAGCCCAGGAGGTACAAAGTTCAGTTGACATTGGCTATAGCTGGGGGAAAAAAAGCTTCATTGACCCATTGAGAAGAACTTGCCCAGTAGAGAGCCATGTTCAGAAGTTCCAATTCTACCCAATCCTACCAAGCCCTGCCCAGTCCTACCAAGTCCTGCCCAGTCCTACCAAGTCCTGCCCAGCCCTACTCAGTCCTGCCCAGTCCTACCAAGTCCTGCCCAGTCGTACCCAGTCCTGCCCAGTCCTACCAAGTCCTGCCCAGTCGTACCCAGTCCTGCCCAGTCCTACCAAGTCCTGCCCAGTCGTACCCAGTCCTACCCAGCCCTACCCAGTCCTACCCAGCCCTACCCAGTCCTACCCAGCCCTACCTAGTCTACACAAAGAATGCCATAGCACCAGAATAAAAAAAGATGTGTGTAAACCTTTGAAGCGATGGTCTGGGAATTCTGTGTCATTGGTCCCATGCTTTTGTGTAACAGACCCAAACCACAGATCAAAGCCTGACTCTGTGAGGTCTTAGAAAGAGCTTCCTACCCCTGGACTGCTCCCCCATAGGCCTTGCACCAAGGCCCGCCTTCTAGTATGAAGCAGTACCTCTTCTTAGTTATTTTTTACTGAGATGCCTGCTGACATCTACCTTGGACCCAGTGATCCAAAACTGTCACAATAGCCTGCTTACTAAATTCCCAATCTACTCACAATTCCAGTGACATAGGAACTTGAGAGGGAGATGAGGTTGTTGTGTTGGTTCACATAAATGCTTAGCACAGCACAGTTATGTTCCAATCAGACAGGTGGATAGCTGGGCAGTGGGGAAGAAGGACAGAGGGGTGAGTGTATCCAGACCACAGTTAAATCTATTTGAATCATGACTGAATATTTACCATAAATCCAAGCCTGCCTAGAGACCAGCACATCCCATAAACCTAACAGGTGTCATAACCATTAAGCCTTTTAAACCTATCAGCTGTAGGAAAGGGTATTGATCTGTGATAAGGAATATGGGTGGGTTAGTACACAGATGTGAGAACATTGATCAAGGATGGCCATTGTCCCTCTCATAAGCCCCATTAGATGCCCAGAAGGAAGTGCAGTAGAGTAGCCATGTAAGTAAGGGTGCCCACTGCATATCCCATCTGCATTTTCCAAATCATTTAATAATGAACAGTCCACTCCCCTACTGCCATTACAAAATTGCAGCCAACAGGTGGGCCATGAAGTCCTTGACTTTCATAATATGTTGAGGAACACATACCAAACTTCAGAGACTTTTAGCTGAAAGCTGAAGGTTACTAGAGATGAACATGGTGCCAAAATCTGAAAATAATACACCAGAAAATTGCTCACAAATGGATTCAAATAATCAGGTATGCATGCACACTCACATACACACATACATGCACAGACATACACTCACATGCACATGCACACCTACTTGTACATACACACCAAAGTTTCTAAAATATAAATTACCAAATGTGTCCTATGCTTATATGAATCATGTTCGTTTGACAAATCTATTTCTAAATTTGTCAATGATTAACTCAAGTGACGTTTGTCAAGATCATGTCACTTTGGTTTCACAACAACCAGAGGGGCTACTCAGAAGCAAACCCTGTAGTCAGGCCTCTAGGACAGTATATTTATGTGGCTTCCTATTAGAGCAGCATCTCAGACAGTAAGTTGCAGAAAGAAAGCTGTTCTCCATATTAAAAGCATCCATCTTTCTGAAAGGCCACGTTGCTTTCTCCCACCACTCTGATTCCATCAGTGTGGCTGTCCGCTCAATGAAGAGAACACTCTCATGTAACAGCTTAAATGGATAAATCCCAAATGTGCATTTTGCAATGTGCCTCAGAGGACCCACATGGAAAATGCCTGGCGTGATCAGCAGCATCCCAAGAAACCTTCCCACTGAGATATAATGCTGTAAATGAGTTTTAAATATGAAGCAATTATTAGCGTCTATTGAGGTAAGCCAACAGGACACATGATGGTTCATTAATGCTAAAATTAGCCTCCTCACTGAGAGGATGGGAAGCTAGTGACTGCAGATACCCCTCACGGTGAGCAAATGATGCCTCGAGCATCAGGAACAAGCTCCCTAGGGATACTGTCATATAATGCTCATAACCCTGTTAGCAGCCTCCATTTCACTGGTTAGCTCACTGAAGTACCGAAAGCTTTGAGCAACATGCTGAGTAGCACACAGACAAGAGGCAGGCCCAGCCATGCAGCTCTTCATTCTTGATCATGATGCTGCCTTGTCCCTAGGTATCCATCACCTGATGTCCTGGATTCTGGGAGGTTTCGCTGCTTCGCATCATCTTTGGTTAACACGAGCATTGTAGAAAAGCAACCTGCAGCATCATCCAAGGAGGCCATGAAAGGACCCTCTCAGCAACCTTGACAAGCCTCTCACAATCATTTCCATCCTCCCATCCTACCCAACAGGACACGTTTCCTCTCCTCTCTGGGATAAGCAGTTTACTTGCCTTTAAAGTTCACTCTGCCCCAAGGAGAGTCCCATGGATAAACCTCTCATGAAGAGGAATCCTGATATTCTAGGGAGACATGGCCTCACCTCTCTCCCTTCTATCCCTGTACTAGGGATTTCCCCCCTGAGACATGATGCATACCAAGAAAGGCCTGATGCATACCACTGAGTGGTCCTCAGCCCATTTTTAAACTTTTGATTTCAAGACATGGTCTTAGTAAGTTGTCCAGACATGTTTTAGAAGTTCATTCCTCCCACCTCAGCCTCCCACTCCGATGTACCTGGGACCACAGGTCCGAATCCTCAGTTCCATCTGAGACAAACTTTTTGAAGCTAAGAGCTATTTCTGTTTTCACTTTTGACCCCACGGAAACATGAAATTATGGCAAGTCAACACTTTCCTAGTGATTAAAAAAGTAGGTGTATGAGTCAGACAATGCCACTGACTCAGTTTACTCTTCCAGGAAATTGACAAGTTTTGCTTAGGAGTGTTCCAGCTTTTCCCAAAGTACACTGCACTCAGCAAGGGGACACCAGCAATTTGTAATAGGATGCTCATGTCTGCCACCAGCGTTCTAGTCTCAGATTTAGTTTAAAATATAAAAAGAAAAAAATATACCTTAAGAGTAAGGTAACCATCTAAAAGGTTTGGGTGGGTTCTTAAGAGCCAGCCAGCCAGCAATTCATCTTTAAAAATGGGTGCCTCTAGTTGAGTCCATGGGTAGAATTTAACTTTTCATTTTTGTCTCCTAAAAGAAACCTTGGTTTGGTGCTGCTGTTGTTGTAGTTTTTAACATCATTCCCTACCCTACATCCTTTTGTGCACAGGTTTGAAAGCGATGCAGAATAAAATCCTGATGCACAGATGTCTGGTCTTAGACAAGAAGCTTCAGGGTCACTGGGTGCTTGCTCCCTGAGACATCTGCATGCTGCTGAAGGCATAGAAGCCAGCGTCCCACTCTTCCACGTGTTAGAGGAACAGGCAACAACCATCATACACTAGGCACTTTCTCCCCCCTGCCATTACTAATATTCACACCACCGTGTAAGTGTTTTCACTGCTAATGTATGAGAGAAATTGTTGAGACAATCAAGTCCACAGCTAATACCTGCCATAGTTGACACTTGAACTCTGATTTACCCTGAGTCCAAAACCAGGACTGTCCTCATCACATGGTGGTGGTAAATTCAATGGGGGGAGGGGGTCGAGGCAAGAATAGACAGTATGATCTATAACTTGTTTCCTGGGGTAGAAGTTTCTAACTGGTCTACCCCATGCCTACCTCAGAAGGCACCATCTGGAAGACACGTTGAACTAAGACAAAAATCTAGAGACATTTTTCTGCTTAAACAGACATAGCTGGACAAGTTTTTGTGACTTCAGAGAATCTGTTAAAATCTGATAGTAAATGTCAGACATCTTAAGGCTTTAAAATGTTAATCAAATTCAGAGGTTTTTTTTTTTTTTTTAACTATCTTCATGTTCAAACACAAGTGCACTTTTAAAAAATATTTTAATTATGTACATGTATGTGCAGTTGTGTGCAGGTATGTGCATGTGGATGCAGGGACCTTAGGTGAGCAGATGCCTCAGATCTCTTGGGTCTGGCATTGCAGGTGGTTTGCTTGCAGGTGGTTTGCTAGCAGCTTGAAGTGGGTGCTTGAAGCCATGCTGAAAAAATAAATACCAGTCCTCTGAAAGAGCAGTATGTGCTCTAAAGCACTGAGCATTCTCTCTAGGCCCCGGAAGTATTTTTTTTTTAATGACACATTAATGACAGCAAAAATGGCCCATTATCTCTCTACCCATTTAACACAGAACACATTTATTTAAAAGGCATGCCTTGGGAAATGGTTATTGTGCATGGAATCATGCAATGAACTGTGACTCAGCCCAGACTAGTCCTTCCCCATTAAGGGACAACTACACATTCTCTAGCGTCCACTTCCAGGAAAGGGAGTTTATATATTCATGCTCCACCCAATAGCATAAAGACACATGTGTGGAGGGGGATGTGGCTGTGTACCCTTTGAAACCATGCTTTGCCATGCATTGAGAAATCAGAGTCCCACCAAATGCTGTATAAACACCAGATCAGCCCATGCTCCCCCACAGCCATAGGCAGGAAGGAGTAATTGCTGGGAAGGCTGCCTTCTCACATGCCAGATTCAGGCTGTCCACAAACAGCCATCCAGAATCACTATTTGGTGGATCTGGCCTCCAGGTTCTCCCATGTCTCTCAGTTGCTATCTTTTACAGTGCATGCCTAGCATACCCCACCCTCCACCCTGAATGGCCCCTCCTCCAGAGGCTCTTCACTATGTAATCCAGACATTTTGTTCCCCAGACCCCCTCTCTTCCTCCACACCTTCTTTTCCCCCTTCCCTCCTTTTCTCCCTCTCTCTGTCTCTCTCTCTCCATTTCCTTTCTTCTCTCTCTGCATGCACGTGCACTTTTTCTCTCTCTCTCTTCCCCCTTTCTGTCTCCCTCTGCATGCTGACTTCATTGACTCCTTCCTGTCAGGTCAGTGAATTCACCAAGAGCTGCCGCTAATAAACCTGCATTTATATCTCTTACTTGGCTTGAATTGGTTCATTTCATTGGTGGAAGAATACTTATCACTTGGTAAAACTTGTGTTTTTTAAAAAAGTTAACAAAAATATCAGTGTGTGTGTATGCCTGCATATGCATGCAGTCCCATATATCTGTGTCTGTGAAGGTCAAAGGTCAGTGTTGGGTGTCTTCCTGTCTTCCTCTCTCCTTTTTTTTTTTTTTTTTTTTTTTTTTTTTTTTTTTTGAGACAGGGTCTCTCTGAACCTGAAGCTCATCATCTGGACTATGGTCAGCTGCCAGGACCAGCCTGTCTCTACTTCCCCAGCACTGGATTTGTAACACGGGCCATCACACCTGGATTTTACCTGGGTTCTAGGGACCCATTTGTCTTCATCTGCTTGATCAGTGATCTGAGTCATCTCGGCAGCCCCTCATAACACACCATAAAGTGACTTGGCTTCTTATTAGAATGACTACAAACCACAAGCTGTGTCCTTCTCAAAGGCACACAGAGCCTAAAGTGGTGGGTTGCGGAAGCTTTAAATATTATCCTACATTCCACTACATTCTATTACCTGTAGCACCCACTGTTGCATCCTTAGAAATTACAGACTAGGCTCAAAAAGGGAAGGTTCTCTCCTTATGTCTCAAAAGCCTTTCCCAGGATAAGAATAGCACCCAACCTCTAAGACTAGATCAACAAGAACACCAACCTCAGCTGTGTATGTAGACACTGAAAAGTCTCCTTCAATAAATGCACCCAAATGCTGATGAATATATAAACAGGCACCTAAAGCCAGTCAATGGCTAGAATTTTTTTTTTTTTTTGAGTTCTGAAATGTAAACCTCTGTCCATATTTAAAAGCTTGCACCATCTAACAGAAAGCCATAGAGTAAATTGGTCTTAGAAGAGCAATCAAGAATGAAACATGGAGGCTGCTTCCTTCCTTCCTTCCACAAACCCATTCGAACAACCAGGTGTTTACAGCATTAGTTGGGTCAGATTAAGGAGAGGGAACATTGAAAAATATTCAGCTTTGGGTAGTTGTGATCTGGAAAGAAAGTAATCTAAAAGTGTGTGTGTGTGTGTGTGTGTGTGTGTGTGTGTGTGTGTGTGTGTGTGTGTGTACATGAGTAGACATATATGCATTTGTGTATAAAATCAAAGACACGAACACCCATCTCAATGACAAAGCCAGAAGGATACCCAAGGGATTCATCAATGTGGCATTCTGACCATTCTCTCTTATGCTTTGAAGAGTCTCACAATGGTCTTGAGCCTGAGCCTGAGTGGACCAACCACCCTCTTCAAAATCCAACAAGCAGAGGAAATCCTGACATATTAGTTGGAATGAGTCATGGTGACATGGAAGTTTTAGGGTTAGTCTTTGTGTGTCTTGCATGGCAAAAAGAAGGGGAAGGGATAAAACAGAGCTAATTTCAAATACGATAACGGAGAAATTTTAAACAAATATTGGTTAGAACACCAGCCAACTTGGTTTTTTGTAGCTACAAGTTGTACACGCTTCCTCTTCAGTCAAATGAGAGTGACTCCTAATGAGTAGGGATTCCACAGAGTAGAAAAACTAAGATAATGCTGCACCAAGTAGGGCCTTTGAATAGTGAATACAAAGAATGCAAAACATACCAGCTGACTTTATGCATTCTGTCATCCATAAAAAACAAGTAACTTTTCCTACTACATGCAAATTTGAAACCTGCCAATGAAAGGGATGTATTTACAAAGAAACCCAGAAACCATGCAATCAAAGAGTAAAAGTGGTATTCTGGATTTATGATGAATCTATCACTGACACAAGGCTGGATGTTGGAGAGGAAGTAGATAATGATGCAATCAAACTTGTCAATCAGTTAGTAAGGACCTGAGCCACACCTGCTTGTTCAAACATTTCTGTTATTGTTTTGTACATTAAAAGTTCATGAAGTTTAAATGCGATTCATAATCTGCCTTCCTAACCCTCCCATGTCTTATTAAATATTAACAAAGAAAGCTTCCTGGGAACTTTTCTTTTCAATCTACCATGTCTTTGCTAGCTCACCCAAGACTTAAAGGAAGGAAAGAAATGCCAGACGATCCTACCTGTTCAGACAAGTCCCAAGTGCTGAAGGGGACTTCTACCGAAGATTATAACAGGATTTAAAATGCTCAGCTTTGTAGAATGAAATTAGAATGCATACATACCAGAAAGATGATAAGGAGGGAAGGGGAGGCAGAGCAAGGTCATCATGGGACATGCTTAGGCAAGAGGCAAGAGAGATTTGAGCACTAAATGACAGACATGTACAGACAAAGAGCTACAAATACATTCTATTCAACAGATTGCCACCAATGGGGAGAACACTTATATCACCTCTGGTCTACCACTCACTCATGGGACAGAAACAGGGGCTACAAGAGCTGCCCCTGGAGGTCATGTCCAGAACGTCATCTAGGAAGTAGAGCTAATGTGTTTATATCCACCGATGCATATATTCTCCTCTAAGCAAAGCTATTATAGCAATAATGTTGCTTTTGTGATTCAAGAAATAGAATGTTCATGACTCATATACCAAAAGGTTCCCAGTCTAAAATGTCAGCATATTTGATGACGCTGGAAAACAACCCATCATGCACCAAACCAAACAAGTGTCCCCTAATCATCATTCAGTTCCTGCCATTATTAGTCTGAAAGGCTTTGGGGGCACATACTGTTGTTCCTTCTTAGAGGGATCATGTTATCAATTGTCCTCACCATTGTCTCTTGGCATTGAGAAGTCTCTTTGTAGCATTACTCAGAACATGGCCTCTGCCGCACATACACACAGGGCTTGGCTTTTGGGTCTCATCATCAGTTCTCAGATCTCTCATGCACATCCTTTTTTCATTTGTTTACTTTTGCTAACAATACAGAAACTGAACAGCTGAGAATTGCAGTTCCTCAAAAGCATCCATCCAATGTGCCCTGTGAGCTTCCTCCTTGAGCATAACCACCCCTCCTGCTGCTTCCTGCTACGGTCTGCAGCTCTGCCCACAGCTTGCCCTTTGCCACTAGCTCCCATGGCACCTGTCCCTTATCCTGAACAGCACTTGAAGTTCACTCAATTTGAAATGTCTAGCTCCCCCATCCTATGCCATAAGCTCCAAAAAGATGGAGATCTCCTTGTTTTAGTCACAATTATCACTCTACTCTACAGGATCAAATGAGAACAAATTCCCACTTCAGAAACTTTTTAGCATATTTCAAATAGCCTTCTACTGTGTACCTATGATAATCTATGCATTCTGGTTTTAAACAGTTATCCTAAAATGTGTTAGCACCAGCCAGGCACCAATCCCAGCACTCAGGGAGACAGAGGCAAGTGGATCTCTATGAGTTTGCGGCCAACCTGCTCAACAAAGTGAATCTAAAACAGTCAAGGCTACCCGGAGAAACTCTGTCTCAAATACCCACCACCAACAACAACAATAAAAAGTGTTAGCACCCACAACAAAATTTCACCATTTGTGTCACACACACACACACACACACACACACACACACACACACACAGCATGATTTTATGAAATACATGATACATATGTGAGAAAAATTAGGGTTTTACATGTAAAAATTATGTGAAATTTTTATGGCATCAGATTCTGAAACCTAGCCTTTACTGCGTTGGCAAGTTCTGGTTGGCTTTTCCTCAAAGAGAATTTTCTCCCCAGCCACATCTCAGGCTTTGGAATTCATTAAAGGTCAATGGGAGTAGAGAACTGATCACCAGTTTCCAGAGAAAGGGCAGGAACAAATCTCTTCTACCTAACTTCAAAGGAAGTGGACTGTGTTAGCATCTTTCCTAGCCAGAGGGAAGAATGCCCAAGTGTCCTCTGCAATCTTCTTCTTGTGCCCACTCTCTAGCATTTAGTTGTGGTTCACTCAGTTGTCATAGAAACTGCATTATTCAATCAGGTGATAATTAGTCAATGATTAAGCTACTACCTAAAGACCTATTTTTTCCAGATCTCTACATTATACAACTCTCTTCTAGATAGCAGACTTTTGTGTGGTCTCAATCCTTTACCTTGGGGTCATACAGTTATTTCAAACACAGGGTCCATGAAATTCATAATTCTCTTCCTTGCAACTGGTATAGATACCCTCCTGAGGCCAATATTTTTTGTCCTCATCACCCCCCATTCACCAGATCACCCTCGAAAAACTACTTTCTCTTAAATCTAGCTAGACCTTCATATTCCCCACTGATTTAAGCCAAGTAAACAGGCTGAAAACCTTGAATGGCATGTCATTTCAGTGTTAGAACAAGAGGCAGTGAAGAGCCAATACTTGTTTATTGGTCCAAAAAGGGTACATTTGACCTGATCTACTCTTTATCCCATAGTTGCCCAACAATAAGACAAGCAATGATAGATCACATGGAAAAAGGAATGCGAGAATGGACACCAGATGAGGCTATCAAAATTAGACCTTTCTGTCCATCATAAACTCAATGTTTGTAGCCGGAGGAAAAGTAAAGACAGTAACTTGAAGCTCAAACTCGAGGACAAAACATCTCTCTATGCATTGTCACATATACTTATATCTGTAGCTATATATTCTTTCTTATGCAGCTTGATACTATGAGACGATTTTGAGATTAAATGTGAATATTTGTTTTCAGGAAGATTTTTAAAAATCCACAGCTGTGAAAACACAAGGCATGGCTCCTCTGTATGTCTTTCAGCACACAACAGTTGTACACAATATCACCTTCATGTCTTCTACAGTCTGGGTAGAGGGTTTGATTTTAGAAAAGTCTAAGATGAAAATTTTGCCCCATAAACAGGAGGCCCCTAGTTCTATCCCCAGTCCAAACCGAGGTCCAGATTTTAGCATATCTAAAGACAGCCAACCTCCATAACCATTGGCATCCCAATTAAGCTCACTGAAGATGTACCCTTAGTACCCTTAGTCTATAATATGATGGACAGGAAGGTACTTTCACACCTTACACAATTATGTCCATTCACTCCTGCTGGGGTTTGGGTGTAAAATATTTTCCATGAATCCATGTTTTAGCACCTGGTCTCCAACAGGTGGCACTATTTGGGGAGTTAGTATACCATATTAGGAGGTATTTAACCTGTTTTACAATAGTAATACATCTACATTATTACTAACATATGTCTGTCTCTTGATCAAAAAGGTTTTTCTTTTTGTTTGTTTGCTTTGTTGTTGTTGTTGTTGTTGTTGTTGTGTTTCCCTGCTCTGTTTTCAGAAATTCTTCAGTGGTTCACAATCTTCAGCATGCTTGGAATCATCTTGTAGGTGTCTCAATAAAAGCCTCCATGCTCATATACAGAGCTGTTGATATCCAGGCTCTGTGGTAGGTCCAGAGAATATGCACAGCTAATGAGCCATCTCAGGGATACCCATGCTGCTGGTCTGAAAGGTTATCCGTGAGAACTGACTAAGGCCCATCTTTGCATCAATGAAAGCAGCAAGGGACAACAGAGACTCAAGCCTCCTGCAGCCCTCTGCTCACCTACAAAACCCTTCCTAGACTCAGTAACTCCGCCAACTCCAGACTCAGTCTAGTCATCTCAAGCCATGCAAAGGCTACCCCAGAACTTTCATGAAGGCACCATCTGCACTGCGCTGTGATCACTGATGTCCACTCCTGGAGACAAGAAGAGTCTAGCAATAAGGGCCTTCGCTCACTTTAAGATATAGAAAATTCTTGTAAATGGTAACTAAGCAGACAAGATCCAGGGAAGGCCGTAGAGGTCATATCTAGGTTGTTCACTTAGACATAGATGCTAAGAGTCTCTAACAATATAGGAGTCTCTGCCACCCCATCCAGCCTACCTCTTTATTCAAGGATCTAGGAGTGATCCCTGGCTTCCAGACACCAAGTTGCCCTTCACTCTCCTATGAATACAGAAGCCTCAGCCTAAGGGCACGATTGGGCATCTCTGGTCCAAGCTGCTGATAGATGCTAAGTAGTTTCAGGAGAGAGGAAGCCAGACTGGAAACTGGAAGCATTGCTCTGTAAACATTTCTGATAAATTACGCAATAAGATTGCAACCCAAACAAAAGAGAAATACTCAAGTTCTTATCTATTTCACCCTCATGTAAATAAATAGCCACCTTCATGCTCCATTTTCTATTGATTTCCTCCAAGGGGTGCCCAAGCTCTTTAATTTTCGGGATATGTAGAACCCTCAGACACCATAGTCTCACTGTCCAGACACATTTTGGCCCTTTGTGTCTTCTGGAAATTTCTCAAACTCATCATCTGTCCAGCTCTATCCCCATTGGACAACCTTAATCAAATCAAGCATAGGTTTATACACACCTCCTGCAGATGATTTTAAGGGGTCATAAAAAGGAGTTCAGGCTGTCCTGTCAATTTCATCGCAAATAGAGAAACTAAACTCACGTGACCCAGGCCGACTCTGCAACCTGATCTTTCAACACAGGCAAAAGCCCTTTCTCATCAGGTAACTGGCAACACCTCAAGAATAATTAACTAAAGCGTGAACTCCTTTGATTCTTGTGTTTACTTAGCAGCAATTGCAGAAAAGGTTTTAAGACATCGACTGGACTCTGAGTTCTAGCTTAACTCATTTTATGGAGGATGATAACCTTAATTAGGGCCTCAGTGTTCTAACTTGTGCACACTTTGAGATGTGGTCGGCAGAAGTGTCGTGGATTGATTCTGCACAGAAGTGACATGAGGATCCTAAGGATTCCTTGCCAGTCTGCACACTACACTGTGTTTCCTGAGACAGGCTGAAGGAAAGATGAAAGCAGTCTTTTAATGTTATGTATCTATAAGTATGAGATGGAGTTACATACAAACGCAAGGTCCTTTCTAGGGAACAATGATGTCCTTTATTCACTTCCTGGCTAAGGAAGGAAAGTGAACTAAATTGTTAAAGTATGTTAATATATGTCCCACATAGGTCACAGTTTACCAAGACAATCACAACAAAACTGCTCGATTTATTCAGTTCAGCCTACTTTAACCCCAGGCGGCAGATTTTTGTGAACATAACTGAATTCTAATTTCCAGCTAATCTTTCAGATCTACTTTGTCTGATCTTACTACAGCATGGATTATCAAAACAGCACACACGTGTAGACACGTTCCATTTCTAGGTCAACCTCCTTGTCCAAATGGGTTTTTTTTTTCCTTTGCCTAAATTTCTCTTCTGTATGGGGGGGAGGGGGTCAATATCTACTATATGAATGTTATGCCATAAGATAAAGTGCCTGCTTACATAGTTGGGCCCTATTTATACATGAAGAGCCCTTTAAATAATTCCTCCTCATTGATTCTTCACTTTATTTAATGACTTCTTCATCGTTTTTTTCACTATGAATAATGACATACTTCTCTAAGACTTGTATTTTCCCTATATGGTACTTTTTACCTGAAGTGACAGTGCTTGAGCTTATCATAAATGTCGCCGTGGGCTTTTCTAAACACCACCTGTAAGCTGTAGGCATTCTGAGCCCCTCCCTTCCTTTGTCCTAACACCTGTGCTACCAAACGCTAGATCAGCCTAGTCTTTTAGAAGGCTTGCCTTTAGCAGCTGTACAGTATTTGTTTAATTGAATTGCTGCTGACCCAATCAAGGCCTGAGTGCAAATGGTATCATCATCCAGAGACCCCCCGCCACAAGAAATGGCAACTGCATTTCATATGCCTCGAGAAACCAGTATTCTAATGCCCCCCCACCCTACCCCCACCCCCAGGTTCACTGAGAAGCTCTTTAGCCCCTTAAGTGACCCTGAGGTTTTGGCTTCCAGGGCAAGCAGGATGGAGCATCCAGGTGCAGCTGGGATCCTCATACTGCAAAGGAGCTTTATCCATTAACAGACAAAACTCACCCTGTGAAATCCGAGCTTGATTTAACAACTAGACAGCGTTAGGGAACTAACTGCAGAAATATTGTTTTTGCAAATTCAGCTTTTGCTTTATTTTGTAATATGGCTGTGAGCCCGTAACCTGTGCTTATTCCAAGGCTTTCTGCCGTCCTGTGAGCAAACGCCAGCGCGAAGACCGAACCGCGAGCTTCTCTATCTCGAGGAACTCAAGAGTGCATCAAAGCCCATCCAAGCAAAAGACTGACCTCCGTGAAGTTCAGATTCTGGCAGCAATGGGGTGAAAACTCCACTGGACCCCGGGGAGACTGGGTGTGTGGCCTTTAACATGTTAAGAAACGCTGGGGCAGACTGCCCTTCCAAGTTCGCCAATACTGCATGCCTGCCTCTGAGCCACAAGAAACTCCTCTGAACCCGGAGCCAGCAATCATTGGTTAGGAACGCCACTCAACCCCATCCTGGACCCCTAAAGTCGGTAACTCCCCACCAGCGCTTAGAAAGGACCGACTTCCAAGCCTCGGTATCTGGCTGTCCCAGGACCCTGCTACGCAGCCCTTGATCGCTGCCAGATGAACCAGCCGCCACCCTCACCTGTCTGAGGCTGAGTCCCCCAGGCCAGCAGAGCGCGGCGGGCGGGCGCCCCTCACTTGCGTGGGATCCACCGTTGCTGTAGCTTGTAGCTGCGGTCGCTGCTTCGGAGAACACCGGAGGAGCCCAGATGAGGAGACAGGAGCGTCCCAAGGGCGGAGGGACTTCCTTGGCCACCCCCTTGTGAGCCCCGCCTTAAAGGGGAGGAGGCGGTCGCGTCACCTCGGAGCGCCTCCCAGCAGCTGCCGGTGACTCTACCAGGTGTGACAGGAAAGAACTTGGGCAGTTCCCTGGACTGGCTGGACTTGCTGAGGGCAACTACTCCGAAATCGTTCGCTAGGGTTGGCTCATGGGGGAGGAAGGTGTGTCCCAAAAGTCAAAAGGAAGGAAAGAGAATGAGTGTGGTGTATTGTGCAAACTTAACAGTTACTAAACACTTTTTCTTCACTGATACTCAGAGGACGTCAAGATGCTCCTAGTCTGTCCCTTTTAAAAGACCATCAAGTAGAGAACAATTTCTCTTTTCACTGGGCCAAAGCCAGGAAGAGATACCCAAGCATCAAGCATAGGAAACCCGTGCCACGCGGGTGCGGTACGAGGGTGGGTAGAAGGCGGTTACCCAGATCAGCAGGGCCTTGCCCCCCTTCTCCAAAGATGAGTGGCCCTGTGGCCAGGGAGTTGTGCAGGGTCCTCAGAGACCTCCTAAAAAACCTCCCTTGAGATTCTGACACTCAGGGGCTCAGTCAACTTGGCCTTTTGTTTCTTCCCCTTGTGTTCCTCTTGCTTGCTCCCTTCTGCCTGTGTTTTGCTGCCCCCTCTACCTCCTCCCTTTCCATTCTGTGCTCTGCAGACCTGTAGGTGGCTGCAGAAGGCTCTGCCTCCGAAGACCAGGGGCTCGCCTTTCCTGGAAGCAGCGGTTTTGAAATTAGATACAAGAGTTACAGAAAGAGAAAAGTGGTGTGAGACAGACCTCGCGTTCTGGAGGATGTGGTGGAGATAGGAGGTCTCTAACTTGAGATTAAAGAGCTGGCCTCTGAACTCAGCCCTTAAGTCAATTCCTGGCCCAACAACTAATTATGACTAGGCAGATCATCTAACCATTAGGATTTGGACCTTCCCTCTAATAAATCTCAATTTGAATACATTTCATAGAGTCTAAGGTCTTTTGTTTTTGTTTGTTTGGTTGGTTGGTTGGTTGGTTTTGTGTTTTTTGTTTGTTTGTTTGTTTGTTTGTTTGTTTGAGACAGGATTTCTCTGTGTAGCTCTGGCTGTCCTGGGCTTGCTTTGTAGACCAGGCTGGCCTGGAACTCACAGAGATCCACCTGTCTCTACCTCCCCCAGTGCTGGGGTTACTGCTGTGCACCATTGTGCCTGGCTGAGTCTGAGAATTTCTAAGGCTAGTACCCAGCCCCTGGTCCATGGGAGCCAAGCTAAAGACCATGTATCCTAGGTGGGAAGGTAGGAGAGGTGTGAAGGGGGTTACATATTGAAGTGTAGGAAGAAATCATGAAAGCCATTGACTTGTCATCAAAAGCCTCCTCAAGAGCTACCGCTGAGGAAGTCAACTTTGCCCTAGTTTGGATGCTTACAGTGGGATACTTGGTCATATTTCATGTTTACAAACCTTTGAGGCAGGTCATAGTATTTCTGATTTAAAATGAGGACACAGGCCCAGACTCATGGGATAACTGCCTGAAGGCCTGGACCAAGTTCCTAGCGGAGCCCAACAAGCTGAAAGGCCCAAGGCAAAACTGGGCTTATCTACTATGCGGAAGGGCCTGTGTCCTCTAGAGAAGAAAGCTAATCAGGAAGAATCCAGCATAAAAGGAAGAAGAAGAAGAGAAAAGCAGCTGCCGGTCCTTTAAAGCTGACTGACAAAACACATGAATTAAAACAGTAAGCAAAGCCACAGAAGAAACTTTTGTCTCTATCTCCTGCCCCAAGCAAAGTTCCTGTTCTGTGGTTCCCACAGCCCAACCGCAACGTTGAAAATGCACTTTTTGCAATCATGAAAAGCTGTAGAAATCGAAACAGTTCAGACAGATGTCTAAAGTGGTATCTTTCCACCCCTCCCAACACAAAATGTGCATCCGTCCAGCTTTCTAGCTCCCTGGGGGAGTGGCCCGTGTGATGTGTGCTTTGTCTTTTTATCTGTCCAAAGGCATTATCTGCCTCCTCCTGGTAGTGTTTTACCCTGAGAATAATTCAGTTGTTTTTATTGGGTTTCTTTGGGGTTTTTTTTTTTTTTTTTTTGGTTTTTTTTTTTTTTTTTTTTTTT
>OU015752.1:92149669-92164238 GCA_907169655.1 Acomys percivali
CATTCCATTTTTTTTTTTTTTTTTTTTTTTTTTTTTTTTTTTTTTTTACTATTTGAGCTTCGCTGCTTTGCCACTCACAGCTACATTTAAAACTGTATGGATCTAATCAGTGTTTAATATGCTGTTGCTATATTGAAATTCTTAAACAGGTTGTGAACTAAGTCTTACTTTATGGGTATTGGTTAATGATGTAATAGTTTTTACTTTTAAAAAATAAAACTTCATAAGTTTATAATAGGCAGCCTGTTCTCTCCAGCAGAACAGCCCCTAGCCGGGCATGGTGGCACACACCTTTAATCCCAGCCCTGGAGAGGCAGAAGCAGGTGGATTGCTGTGAGTTTGAGGCCAGCCTGCTCTAAAAAGCATGTCTAGGACTGCCAAGGCTACACAGAGAAACCCTGTCTCAAAAAAGAGAGAGAGAGAGAGAGAGAGAGAGAGCTGGAGAGATGGCTCAGTGATTAAGGGTACTGACTGCTCTTGCAGAGGACCGGAGTTCAAATCCCAGCACCCACATGGCAGCTCAGAACTGTATGTACCTCCAAGATCTGACACTCTCACATGGACATACTTGCAGACAAAACACCAATGCACATAAAATAAAAGTTTTAAAAAAATATTTAAAAAAAGAGAGAGAACGAAAGAAACAGCACCTGTGGTCAGTGTGATTGCTGAAGTGCAGAGCTCTCATTCTGGACACACTCCTTTCAGACATTAGGCAATGGATGCCTGGCTGTGTGACAGTCTCATAATAGCTCTTGGTCTTTTAAACATTCAGTGCAAATGCATATTCTATGGGGCCTATGTACTCATTTGCATACACAACCAAAGTCCATTTCCACTGTCTGTCATGTGCTCCCTACAGGCAGTACTGCAGGGGAAGAACTGTAGCTGTGTGAAGGAAGGTGTTGGGGTCTGGGGGTCTGGAAAATAGTGAGGACAGGACCACCAAAGTAAAAGTAAACCAGAAGCAACTTTATTCACTGCGAGGAGTGCTTCTAGCCAGCTAGGGTCACAGGGGCTGAGCGTGCTGCCCTGGGGGCAGGAAGTAGGCTTCTTTTAAAGCACCACAACCAGAAGTCCACGAGATGATTAAGAAAGTCCAGAATGTGGCAGTCACAGGACATCTGTTTAAGCTCAGGGTTAATTGATGTGTCCTATAACTAGGTGAATCTAGGGCAAAGGGCATTCAGCAAAATAGGCTATATACCTGACAATGGGAGTCATGGTGACCTTTCATTCCCCCCCCCCATCTTTATGTACCTAAATCAAATCATTGATGTTAAGACTTCTGTCCTGTATACAAGGGTTTGTATTATGCCCTACCCTCAAAACCATAAGTTCAACAGCATTAATGTAGTCTTGGACCAAATGTGAAGTCCTGTCCATCATGCAAGGGGCACAAAGCATGACCAGGACAAATAGAACTAAGGGGCCTATTTTCTTCTCTGCCAACAGGCAGCCAGCCATTTGTCCTTTATGCCAGAGAGTTTCTTTTGACTTAGCATTTCAGCCTGTTAAGGTGGGACAATGGACAACATATTCTCTTCTGTAATCACTTCCAGCTAACATTAGGAGATTGTTATCAGGGTCCAGGAAGGCTAGTCAAAGGCTAGGCAATGGGGCACTTACAGAAGCATCTGATTATCCAATCTAGTTGAAGAGACAGGGAGCAATTACATCAGCTGGACTGGTTTGCATCAGCTTTCAGCAGCTTGCAATCCCCAGGTGCTCCCTGGATGGAGTCTGTTAGCCAGGTGAAAATCTGATGAGACAAATATAGACTATGGACAGAAGTTAAAATTGTCTAGTAATTAGGGAAGATGAGGAATCCCACAGACAAGGGGAAAATCCCATTTTCAAGAAAAGGCAGGTGTATTTATCTGGGGTCTGTTTGAGCTGTAGCAGGTGGACCCAGGTCTTATAACTTTTTGATTCCCTAGGGTTTATATTAATTTTAGTTTACAAAAGGAAACATATTATTATTACCATTGTATTAAGATCTGTATTTTAGAAAAAAAGCAGTTAACAGGTTTCTGTAAGATAGCAGGAGTAAATATATACCTTTGAGAAGGAGGAAAAGCTATAGCTTTGGGTTAAAATGCATGAACATTCTTTTCACAATCCAGAAAGCTAGATATACATATTGGACAGAGATGTTTTTAGCACAGTGAGAAGCACAAGTCTGTATCCAGAAGACAACCAAAGGGAAATGAAAATCCTGAGCTTGTGGTTGAATAATAAGCAATAAGTACTCCATCAGCTTATCAGGACTCCACTGATCAATTTTGAAATTCTGAACTTTTGAAATCTTATAAAAATATAACAATAGCATAGAAGGGGAAAGAAATCTGAGACATTTATCATTTTTCATATGCCATAAATCACTTTCTTATAGCTCTACCACTTGGATTTATGTGCCTTAAAACATCTTTTGTAGACTCTCCAACCTTCATAACTTGCACTTACCAACCTTCAAATACCTTCTCAGAACCTCAAACACTTTTTTAGGAGTTTTTCTTCATAACGTGTATTTACCGACCTTAAAAGACCTTCTTAGATCCTCATAACTTAAACTTTCATACCCTCAGATCCTATATAAACTTTACAATGGTGGTAGAAGCTGAAAAACGCGTATCTATCATGATGCAGATCATGGGAAAAAATGTATTCTACTGTCCAAGTGCCAAATGTGCATAGTGTAACAAGGGAGGGCACGTGCTTTGTTACACAGTGATGAGGAAATGGCAACCTTTTGTGGTGAGTGCAAACAGTTTTTGCTATTCTATTTACTCAACTAAGTTCTTCTATTGTATAATTGTCATTTAATCGTCTTTTCACAGCAGCAGGTGTGGAAACCAAATCTATTAGGTCACTCCAGACCTAGCTTTAGCACACGACAGCTATATTTTCTCCTGAAGTGTTCATCCTCCTGGGTAAAGGGGGGACCCTCACAGAAACCAGATTAATTACAAAGTGCATCACAAAACCTTTCTTGTGAGCCCATCAATAGAATTTATGGTAATTCTATGTAGTGAATTATTTCAGGTACCTAGACATGTATTTAACACAGGATGATTAACTAAAAATGTTCCCAGGTAGTAAGTTGTTCAAAATCCAGTTTTATGGATGATGTGGATGCGAATTTTATGGACAAGATGAGCATCTGGTGACTGTTAACTTAAAGTGATACAATCATGAAAACCATGGCTCTATCTTGAGATTACTCATCAGCCTTATCCGATGGGGAAAGCAGAAACAAGCTTACTTTTTCAAGCCTTACTCAAGATTGCTCCACTGGTTCCACATCTGGTGACCAAATCCCATCCAGTTATCTAACTGTTTAAAACCCCACAAGAGAGGAGTTCAGGCTATACAGAACTGTCACTGGTCCTTATTCAGATTTACTGGCCTGTGCTAGTATGGTGCCAAGAGTGGTAAGGGGCATGTGTCAAGTGAACCTTGATGAATGGGCTGTCTCCTTTACATCTAGACTGGTTGCCAGGGTCAATGTTTTCAAACTACTAGGCCTATTTGAAAGTGACCCAAAGCATAAGCTGTCACTTACCACAGGAGCAAAAAGTCTTAGGCTGCTCCTATGGGGACCAGCTTGTTTGCATCCTATAGGTTCTATAAGTAAAGCAATTGACTTTATTTTCCTCTCTGGATGGACCACTAGAACTCTCAGAATGTTCTGCTTCTAGTAATTGTACAGGGGAGATATCTCTGGCAGCATTTATTTTCTGAAGTCTGAGATGGAACAAGCAGATGTCTCTAGGCTGGACTAGCAGGATGAAAAGCAACCCTCCGTATTAGCCAATCCTCCATCAATAAGCAATGGAGTCACCAGGCACATTCTTATGACTAACACAAGCTCAGCTGCTACAATCAAGAACACAAGCTGTGGTACCTACTACAGCCAGCTAATAAAATAAAAGGTTGGCTGCAATTACAGTCAAAACAGCACAAGGCATACCCACCTAAAAGTATTCAAGGTCACAGATTTCCAAACCTGGGCTTATGTCCACAAGGCAGGTGATTAGTCTGTGTCCCCTAGTCAACAGTGCTTCAGGCTCTATTATCAATGCTATGGATGTCAGAAGAAGAAAAGAAGAAGAAGGAGGAGGAGAAGAAGAAGAAGAAGGAGAGGGAGAAGGAGATGGAGGAGAAGGAGGAGGAGGAGAAGAAGAAGAAACAAAACAAAAACAATAAAAAAATAAAAAACACACCATGGCTTTTGTCCTCTGGGCCCTAGAGCTTGGCTGGAAGGTGAAATGTATAATCAAATGACCACAGGCAGGCAGGCAGTTCTGGTGTCAAAGCCTGAAGAAGCTAGAAAGTTTGTGTCCAGAGTCAATTTCAAGAATATGTAGAAAATAATACTGAGAGTGCTAGCAGGAGAGGAACTCCAGGCAGATACAGGGGCTGTGCAAAGATCACGAAGTAACAAAGCCTAGGATGCTCACTGACATGGCTGGCAGATAAAGAGCAATTTGTAGAATGAAGCCAGAACTGTCTAGGAATGTCTCCATAATGTTTACCCAAGGAATCAGAAGATTTAAATATTGATACACAGGGAGAAATAATAAGCAAGCGTATAACTAAAGATTCGAACAAATGTTGGACATATGTCACCAGCCTGGCTTCATGACTATATAGGACATGTAATTTGCTTACGTTTTAATTTATCTACCCTCCAACTACTGGCTGGAATGTTGACCTACAAAGAAAGTACAGCTTCACAAAATAGTGATTACAGAGCAGCTGGAAATGGATGGAACCGTATTAAGTGTGCAATAACATTTTTAAGCAAGCTTGACATACAATTACTTGCTCAGTAATTGTTTAGGTACAGGTGTACAATTGCTAATGTTGCCACATCTTGAGAAAATATGGGCTCAAAATATAAAATGAAATAATAAGAAATTTCATCTTAGACTAATTAATTAGTAGTGTTTAGATTGGGTTAATTGGGCCTTCCTGATTGGGCCTACCCAAATACCTGAGAAAAGCAGTTAAAGGCAGTAAAGATTTATTCTCATTCATAAAGGCTTCATTGCATCTTGGCAGGGGTGGCCTGATGGAGCTGCTCACATCACAAAAATCAGGAGTCAAGACAGAGAATTTCTTCATTAGCTGATGGTCTCCTTCTTCCCCTTTATTTTATTTTATATGGCCTCTCTGCCTATGGGATGGGTAGTCCATGTTCAGGGAAATTCTCCCCAACCCACCTCAGTTACAGGCCACATGCCTACTGTCTCCAGAAAAAAAAATACCTCACAGACATACCCACAAGTGTGCTTTATTCACCTCTTCTGCATTTCTCACACCAATCAAATTTACAAGATCAAGGAAATAAGAAAGGGAAGTGTAGATGTACTTTTTATCTACTTTCTTGGGGTTCTTATACATCTATCTCCCTTCACCCCAATCCTTTCCAATACCCCAGCATCAGATAGGAAAGAAAGAAGGTTAGTGGGGAGAGGGGAGGAGTAGGTCACTTAGGATACTTCCTGATGATTAGGGTGCTTGGGTTCCTTGGGGGAATCCAATATTTGTTTCAGGATATCTCCAATTTCTTCTCTTCAGACTGCAATATCAGCAACCAGGAGCAGCAGGAGGAAGTAGCCGCAGCCTTCTTTCTTCAGATCCTACCTTCTCTCTCTGGGCTCTGGCATTTATTCCATCTCAGAGTCTCCAGAACTAAACTATGTGCAGCTGGCAAAGATCATGAGCCTCTCAGAGCCCACAGCAGCAAATAGTCAGCTGCTGTGATTTAAAGCAGCTCCATATTCTACACCTGATATTAAAACAAAACCAAGTTTGCATAAATAACTGAGTTTTTAAAGACATCAAAACTTCCACTACAGGGGAGCTCTCTAGGGAGGGAGGTAAACACAGAAGAAGAAGGTAACAATAACAGTAAGTATGGCTAAAATCCATTCAAATTATACTTTTAACAACTTTTCCTTTTAAAACTTACAATACATATAATTCTGTGTATGACATATAGTTTTAATGAACTTTTCTCATCTAGGATGACAATGCTTGCTCCAGGAGTCAAAGATCCTCTAACAAAAACCCTAATACTAGACATGAGAAGCCCTCTTTTGAGTTGTTGTTCAAGGATCTCCTTAGACTCCCAAACATACAGCCTATTGCTATGACTCTTGGGCTGCCCCCTCAGGAGTGAAAAGTAAGTCTCTTTTTGCTGCAGATACTCATGTAGTTCAGACACTAGGGGCCCATGAGGTGGAACTGCAGAACTCCCCTCTGAGGACCAGTTTTCATAGTAAAAGCCGGTCCTATCAAGCGGTGATGCCTATGAATCACATAAACAGTCAGCATGGAACCATTCTTGAATGGATGCAGCAGTGGCAGACTTAAGACCTGCTCAACAAGAGGAAGGACCATGCCTGACACAGGAAACCTAGCTAACTCCTCAGTGATTATGGAGTCATAGTCATTGGAGGAGAACCTACAACCATTTAAACAACATAATCCCTAACAACAACCTACAAATACTCCTTATACCACAAATAAGTATAGTCTTCACCACTCACCAAGGTGACTTGTCTTTGCCACAGACAGACTACTACACAAAACCACAACCAATCAAAATTCAGAGTTGTGGTATCCAGTCTCAGTGGATATGTGTATAAAATACTCCCATACTAAAGGTTCAGGGAATGTTACAGAAGAAAGGGGCAGGAATACTACAAGACTCAGAAGATCAGGGAGTTGGCGCCTTCTAGTAGTGTCAAAGGTTATATCCATGCATCACCAGCAACAAGACTGTCTAAACATGGGCTGAACAAGGACAACCAATGGACACAACAATGTGTATGAGGAAAAATCCACAAGGCTTTAACCCCACACAAAGAGTTGCAAATGACTAACAATGCAGAGGGTGGGAGAAATAGTCTTCTCCAGGGAAGAGAACACCAATTTGTTATTCAGTACCAAATGGTCAGACCTAACTTAAACATTATACAGACTAAGCAGGTTATATTTGGAAATATATGTGCATACCTATGCAGGTATTCGTATAATAATTCATGAAAGGGGGGCCATGCATTTGACAAGGAGCAAGGACAGGTATATGGGAGGGTTTGGAAGGAAGAAAGGAAAGGGGGAAATATTGTTATTACATTATAACCTCAAAATAAGAATTAAGCAAAAGAAGTTGACAACCTCAAAATAAGAATTAAACAAAAGAAGTTGACAAGGTTAACTATCACATAGGCATTCTATTGGTTCCGTATCTGGAAACATCGAACCAAAGGAAAAAGTGTACAGTCTACAGAAGGTGTATTCTCTTTACAAAGCATATTTGATTAATTTGAACATCTTGCCTGGATCCTTATTCAATCAAGCACAAAATATACTTGAGAAGATTTGGAGAGAAGAGAGTTTCTCAGCCAATTCCTGCCAAACATGGTCTGCTGTGCGTGTACAAACACACACACACACACACACACACACACACACACACACACACACGCACACGCACATGTTACCTGTCTCCTTATACCTGATTGGTTTTAGTGAAATTAACCCCCTTTTAATTAATTTTCAAAATGTGGTTCTTCTTCAATGCCTCTCACTGAAAATTCCAGGCTTACATGCTCTGGAAACCACAAAACAAGAAGGGCGTCCAGGTTGCATGTTCATGCAAGACCTATGCCGGGCTCTGTTAAGTCTGTATCACTCTCAGTGCCTCACTCATGTTTTTCACACACTCTCTCTCTCTCTTCTTCAATAATGACAGCCTATTACTCCTTTGGAGGGCTCCTCAAATCTCAAGCCTGTATTATTTCACCTGAGCAGGTTGGTTTAGTGTATTGCTGAAATGGGATTGTCTTAGATAGCAGACTAGTTCTCTGAGGAGTTTCAGTTAAAGTCTGAGGACTGGTATTTGAAATGTGGATGGAGAATATTGTCTGTTCTTATTGCATTCAACTGTGAAGTGCCTACTTTAGCAAGGTGTGCTCAGTGGAAGGGGCTTGTGTCCCCCGTGGCAGGAAGTTCCACATTCGCAAAATGATGACAGTGTAAAGTGAGAGAATAGAGGGCATAACTATCAGCACAAAAAGTGCTAGGTGACATCACAGGGAAGAAAAGTAAACATGAAAAAGCCAGTGATCACTGAACAGTGTGGAAAAGCAAACAG
Source organism: Acomys percivali (assembly GCA_907169655.1). NCBI lineage: Eukaryota > Metazoa > Chordata > Mammalia > Rodentia > Muridae > Acomys > Acomys percivali. Next base: position 92,157,840 of record OU015752.1, read on the forward strand.
GAATGTAAATTGCTAAGGAAAAGCAACTATAGACTATCAGGAGCAAAGCATTGGGGAGAGTGAAGATTAAGAAGATAAACAGAAGTCAACAGGAACGGCCTGCTTGTGTCAGTAGTGATGGAAATGCGCCCAATAAAAGCAAAGTGCATACGTGTGTGGCTGTGAGATGTCAGAAAGGGAAGTGGAATGTCCTTCTGAGTGATCACACCTTCAAGTATTGGCTGTCACGGCAACTTATGAAATGCTGTGGTCCTGTGCTCACTGAAGGAACATGTAGGCCCCCACAATACTTTATCTGTGTTTTTCTCTAAGGTTGTGGACACTCACTAGCTCCTCTATGTAACTTCAACTCAGGTAGAAGCAAACGCTCGTCAGTGCAAAGAGGAGCAAATGCTGCAAGGAAATATTGCCAGAGTCAATGTTTTGTTTTAACACACAATGCTGAACAACAGCCCCCAAGATAAAAGTTCCAATGATCTCTGTGGTCTAAAGAACCGTGTCTTTGGTTGGTTTTTGTTCCTGTTTCTCAGGCTGCCGCCCCTTTTTATGGTTTCCCGCACAAAGCCCTTGAAATTCCACCTCTCAGACCGCCTCACACATACTGTCACAGTCTAACTTAGGAGAAAGAAAGCTAAATATAATTTATGAGATTCTATCTCCTTCCATACCCAAAATAACCACTGTCTTCTTTTTCCAAAATCCTCTCACTCCTTAACTAACAAGAATCAATACTTCTTGATAGATTGAATGATAAATCCAATCATTTAAGAGGCTCCACAACAGTATATACTCTGCAATCTTAAAAAAAAAAAAAAAAAAACTTCAAGCAAGAGCGAGTGCTTCCATCTTTATAAAAGAATTGTGCTAATGACTCTTGTAATTTTATTTGTTCCAAAATATAATTTTCAGGATACTCATTCATTTCTAGACAGGTTACAGAAAATAAGGTGTTTCAAAACTTCACACATGTATGAAGGTCCTTGTACATACTGATCACCAGGGAAAACAGGAGTGCTCAGCATACAGCATACAGGACTGTCCTTTCACAGGAAATGACATAAAACCTGTTTTTCCATCCAGAAAGATGCGAGTTGGAGGTGATTAATAGACTGATGATCTTCATTATCTGTCAGACCAGGCAATCAAGCTCCCCCAACCAGGGCCCAAAGTGGCTAATGCCATAAATGACCTCTAAGCTATCTAAGACTGAGACCACACCAGACCGACCCTATCTTGTGTGCTTAAGCGGATACAGGTAGCCTATCTCCAGTACTCATAAGAACTGTACTTTGAGTTGAGTTTCAATGTAATTATGCCTCCTGTACACCAGGGATTGTATTATACGGGGAAATGTTTTTTCGAATTTGTACTGTATTTACATACGCTGGCAACAAAACTGCCTGGTGTCAGACGCCTGATGTTTGATTTAGCTTCCCTAAGTCAGGCTGAGCTGAGTTTTCATTCACACCTCTTTGCAGACCATTTCCCTGCCTATCACGACACGTGCATGGACCCCACACACACACACATATACATGATGTAATTGTTATCTATTGCTTTGTAACAACTCCTAAATTCAGTGATTTAAAATAACAAATACTATCTCAGAGTTTCTATGGAGGATGACTCTGGGAGTGTCTCTGACTCAGAATATCCCATGAGCTTTCAAGCAAGCTGCCCCAAGTGCTATATCATTGCGGATTACCTAGTGTTAGTTATATCATTACTGATCATCTTGGAGCCAAAAAGCATGCATCAAGACCCTGAAATCATACACTTCGTTGGTTGTACAATATGAATCTTGACTATATGAACCTCCCCACGGAGAGTTGTATATGTTATGTACAAGATGGAGAGAGAGAATCATAACTTTATTACCCAGTTGTAGAAATCACATTCCATCAGTTCTGTCATAGTCTAATCATTACATTCAAATCAATAGTTCATTTAATTTTCAAGGGGAAGAGGTGGCCTTGAGCACCAGGATGGTATGTTGAAGAGCAAGCTAGAGATGGCTATGGCATTTGTAGGAGAGGTACACAATAAATGTCCAAGGAATACAGCCTCCACTTAAGGTTTGTAGAGCATCTTGAATCTGTGTTGATCATCATCATCAAATCTAGGTTGGCTGGCGGCTGAGAAGTGTTCCAGGCAGTATTTCTCCTGATGTTTCTGCATTCCTTCATTTATCCCTGTTTGAATGGCAGTTACAGGTGCTAGCGGAGTGCTGGTCATGATCACAATAGCTGTACACAGGGGAATTGCTCATTTCTTCTTCTCCTCAAGCTCCCGTCTCACTTGGAATAGGTTCCTTCCTGTGGGATCAGGAGGGATCGTCGTTGTATTGTAGCATCTTTTCTGCTATTGCTGTCACTCTGTATCATTTGAAGCTCAGACACCATATTTTCATCTCTTTAGCTAAAGACTGCATCTCTTTAGCACTTTTATTTCTCTCTTAGTCCCAATAACTTTCTCCACTTTGATGAAAGTGGGCAGTACACTTATGCGGTCTTACACTCCTTGTCTATTAACCCTATCATTTCATTTGGGGATTTAGTTCAGATGACTGACTTTTTTTCCCTGCTGGGATTCTTTTTTAAAAATATATAATTTATTTCTATTTCATCTCAATTGTAGTCCCCTTGCTCTTCCCTTCTTGTTCCCACCCTCCCTTCCTCTTCTGCCCTATTCCCCTCCCCTAGACCTCTGACTGGTGTAGTCCTCCTCCCTCACCACCTGAGACAGCCTATCAGGTCTCTTCTGGATTCTCACAGGGCCTCTCCACTAAGGGGCAGAGATCAAATCATGGGCACCACGTTCACGTCAGAGGCAGTCCCCCGCTCTCTGCTCCCCTTGTCCATGTGGAGAATGAGCTGTCCATCAGCTACATCTGAATAGTGGTCTAGGTTCTCTGCTTGCAATGGCCTTGGTTGATGCATCAGTTTGTGCAGTGACACCCCACCCCACCCCACCCCTGTCCAGACCCGCCATTCTTTGTTGTCTCCTTCTGGAGCTTCTAACAGGCCCCCCACACTCCCTCCCACCATCCCTCATCTCTTCCATACAACTAGCAGCTCTTAAGCAAGAGTCCTGCTTTGAGTCTCAGTATCAGTCCCAATCCCCCATTGGCTGGAGTCTCTCAGAGGACATCTATGTTGGGCTAATATTGAGTTTTAGTCATTATATAGTGAATCTTGACTAGAGGCCACATAATGTAATATTTTTTTCTGGAATGTTGACTTTTTAAAGAATTTGATACTTTAAATATTGAGGGCCTTCTTTCCAGAACACAGTAAGTTACTTACAAATAGTTTATCTTGAGGTTTATTTTGTAGGCCCTGTTGAGTGATTCTATACCAAGTCTTTTCTCTGAATTGTAACCCTCAAGGATTCCTCACCATAATTCAGGTCATGTTTCTTTATTGATTGTGTTGGTTAGGTTTTTGTCAACTTGACTCAAGCTAAAGACATCTAAGAAGAGTAAAATCTCAATTTAGAAACACCCCCATCAGATTGGCCTACAAGCAAGTCTGTGAAGCACCCTGCCGAAGGGCCCAGCTCACTGTAGGTGGTACCACTCTGAGGTAGAAGATAGTGCTTGGATGTGTAAGAAAATAGACTGGGCAATCCATGGTGAGCAAGCCAGTAAGCAGCATTCTTCTATGGCCTCACCTTCAGGTTCCTGCCTTGACTCCCCTTCATAAAAGACTGTAAGCTATATGGTTAACTAAACTCTTTTCTCTTCATGTCACTCTTAGCCATGGCATTTTCCCACAGCAGTAGAAATCCTGACTAAGACTCTTCGGTAGGTAACATGAACTCTGCCTGGTTGCTCTCTTTGGACTATCCCAGCTCTTTGCTCAGGAGGATTTCTCAGATACTTGCCGAGCTAATTAGTGTTCAACTACACATTAAGAGCAATTTTTTCAGACTTCTCCCAAACTCTGTATTTTTTTGTATGTATACATTTCTTTTTCTCTCTCCTTCAAAGTAAAGCCATCATAGCCTGAAGAATTTTCTCTGAGGGTAGAAACGCCATCAGGTTCTGCTGGATGTCTCTACTGCTGAACTATAAAACATTCTCACTCCAGGCTGTAAGGTGGAGGAGACTCAGAACTCATCTCTTTTTCTTTCCTGGGACCAGGGCACTGTACTATCTGTTGCCTAATGCAGAAAAATGTTGCGATGTTAAATGTGGATTTGAACCAATACAGTTTCCTTTATCTCATCATCACAGGCAGGAATGGAGGCCTAAGTCTAGAGACATTTGACTGGATCCCAACTATGTCTATTGTGACATTGAGTCTAGGTTACAAGACAAAAAAAAAAAGAAAAAGAAAAAAAAAGAAAAAAGAAAAGAGAAAGAAAAGAAAAGATTCAGTTTTTTTTTTTTTTAAGTACTGCACTAGAGAAGGGGGTATCTGAGTTCATAACTTAAGTCTTCAGCTACTCAGAGTATTATTTCTCAGACTGTTTGATGAAGAGATTTAACCATATCAAACACTTTTAGTTGTTTCACCCATTAATTATTATAATTTTCAATTTAGTGACACTGAATATCTTATTGCCTGTTCTACTGAGAGATTCCGGCCTCCAAATTCTTGTCATGTTATCAAAACTTAATCAGGGTTCTTATGAGTATGAAATTCCTCTCCCCCCCCCCCCCCCCCGCATTAACTCATTGAGTTGACCCAATATCATATAGAAGTGAAACAGCCACATGTTACAAGAACTTACTGGGAGATAGTCCATTAAGATTAAGCCTATGGTCCTAGCACCTAAAGTTTATAAGCTTCTCCTTGATACTGAAAGAATCTTTCTACTGTAATAATACTTAAAGCTTACAAGGTTCCTCACACTCATTGTAGCTGATCCTGTAAATATCACACAGACAAAACTGCACTTCCCAATGACAGCCAGCAAGATATCTAGGCCACATGCAGTTGCTCTTTAAAATATACTGAGAACGTGATGAGAATTTTTTCCCCTTCAAGACACTTAGAAAATATCTCAATGTGGGTTTTATTATTATGGCCTTGGAAATAAAATTCCTAAGCAACATTACCTCCCCAGGTGACCGGCAAGCAATCAAAGTTATGATTCATGGTCCAAAGCTCCCTGTTGCATCTTTGCTTTTTGAGGAGAAAGATGTAAATATGTCAACATCAAAGGCTCTCCTTTCCTTTCCTCGGAAGAGTCATGCTTTGCACCCAAACTGTCACTGACTAATGTCATTCCTGTCCTTCCCAGCTCCAACATCAGATCTCTTGCCATAGAACAGGGCCTCGCTGTGTCCACCGCCACCTATAGCATGAACCAAATCAGTCGTGGCAATGACACTTTCCCCTGACCTCTGTTTCTTATTCATCTATGTATTTCAGGAGAGTTACCACTCAAGATTTTAGATGCTCACTCTCCCCCTGGTTATTTGATATACTTTGTAATCTGAGAAAAAAAAATGACTTCAAACATGACTCTCTAGACCTTCACACTAAGTTCCAGTTATTTGGACACACACGGGAAATATAGTATCATTGTAATAAAAACAACAGCAATCATTAATAGGTTGATAAATGAGCAAAGCAAACCTGGTATATGAGCACGTTGCCCTTGGACAAGCTGAACTCCTACACATATGAGTTGAAATAGAGCTTGCACTTGAGGACTGAGGAAGCAGAATTCATACCATATTTTGAATCTCTCTGAGCCAAAACAGTTTCTTATGAATTAAATCAATGGATATGGTTATGATAATGTTAGTGATAGCAATAAGATTCACACTTGTAAGATGTCTCCCCCAGCCCTAATTTTATTGGATTTTTTGCAGCATTTTATTTTGAAAATCTTTAAACATACAGGCTCTATAAAACCATTAACCTGTGTTGTACTCACCACTTACGTTCTATTGTCCATTTTATTACATACCAATTCTACTCTCTATCCCCCTGTTTAAATTTTGTTTTGTTTTGTTTTTGTTTTTGTTGGTTTTTTTTTTTTTTTTTTTTTTTTTGAGACAAGGTTTTTCTGTGTGGCCTTGCTTGTCCTGGACTTGCTTTATAGACCAGAGATCCGCCTGCCTCTCCGAGTGCTGGGATTGTGCCACCCTACCGGTCCTCTGCTTAAGTTTTAACACGTCTCCAGGTAGACAGAAGGTATTGTTGCACATCATCCATCACATGATTAACAAGAGTTCAGGTTTATTTTCTGTTTATATATGATATGTAGTTCCAAATCTAAAATAATAAGTTCACTGTTTAACTGATAAACACAAGTTTGGTATCAAGCTATTAAGATGTTTCCTTTGTCCTCCAAAATTACTTAATTTATTTCTCTTAAGTCAGATTCTGTATACAGAGAGAGAGAGAGAGAGAGAGAGAGAGAGAGAGAGAGAGAGAGAGA
>OU015752.1:92185003-92215866 GCA_907169655.1 Acomys percivali
ATCCTACTTTAACTTTGATAAGTGGTATATATCAAGACAAAAATTATTCATTTCCTTTATATTTTTCAATTTGGTAGAATACATGTTTTTAGAGATGTCCTTATGATCCTCTGGATCCTTGATGTCTGTTGCTATATACCCCTTTGTATTTTAATGTTGTTAATTTTGGATATTTTCTATCTGCCTTTCAGTTAATTTGGATAAAGGTTTGTCAAATATTATTAATTTTCTCAAAAAACTAACTTTTTGTTTCATTAATTCTTTGTATTGTTTGGTTTGTTTGCTGTTTGTTTCTATATTGTATTGATTTTAGTCCTGAGTTCCATTAATTCCTGCCATATACTCCTTTTAGATGTGGTTGTTGTTCTTTTCCTAGAACTTTTAGATGGACTGTTAAGCTGCTAGTATGAGATATCTCTGATTTTTATTTACTTTTTTTATATAAACAAGGTTTATTGTATGAAAGGGGAAGTGGGGCAGGGAGAGAGAGTAGGTCCCTCATGACAGAGAGAATGAGTGAAACCAAGGGAGTGTAATAGTGATTTTTATATTTTTGTGTAGACACTTAGAGTCATGAACTTGCCTCTTGGAATAACCCTCCTTGTGTCCCATAAGTTTGTGTATGTTGTGCATTCATTGTCATTCAATTCTAAACGGTGTTTAATTTGTGTTTAATTTCTATCTTGACCCATTTTTCATCCGGTAGGTAGTTCTTCACTTTCCATGAGTTTGTAGCACTCTGTTGTTTCTGTTGCTATGTAGCTCTAATCAGTGGTGATCAGATAGGATGCAGTGTATTGTTTCAATTTTCTTGTATCTGTTGAAACTTTTTCAGTGTCTGAGTATGTGGTTAATTTAAGAAAAGTCCATGAGGTGTTGAAAGGAAAGTATACCCTTTTGTTTTTTGACGAAATAGTCTGTAAATATCTGTTAGGTCCATTTTGTTTCTAACTAGTCAGGACCAGCATTTCTCTGTTTAGTTTTTGTCTGGATAACTTGTGTATTAGCAAGAGTTGGGTATTGAAGTCTCTCCTATCAGTATAAGAGGTTGAGTGAGTGATTTAATCTGTTGAAGTGTTTCTCTTATAAACTTGGACGCCCTTGTTTTAGGGGCATAGATGTTAGAAATTGCAATGTCCTCTTGGGAAGTTTGTTTCCTTTCATGAGTATGTAGTGTCTTTGTCTATTCTGAAGTGTATTTTATCAGATATTAAAATGGCTGCATTAGTTTGATTCTTAGGTCCATTTGCTGGTAATACCTTTTGCCAACCCTTCACGATGGTAGGATGTTTATCCTGGATATTAAGATGTGTTTCTTGGAAGTAGAAGAAGTATGGATCCTGTGCTTGTATCCATTTGTGTCTTTTTATTGGGGAACTGAGATCACTGATGTTGAGAGTTATCAATAACTAACTATTATTATTTCCTCCTATTTTGTTGTTATCGTTGTTATGATTGGTGGTGGTGGTGGTAGTAGTGTGTGTGTGTGTATGTGTGTGTGTGTGTGTGTGTGTGTGTGTGTGTGTTTCCTTTCTTTTGATTTTTCAGGTCTGCAATTATCCATACCCTGTGTTTTCTTGAATGTAGTTAAACTGTTGGTTGGAGTTTACCTTCTAAAGCCTTTTGTAAGTTTGGATTTGTAGATAGAAACTGCTTAAGTTTTGTTCTCCCATAGAAACTCTTATTTTCTTAATCTATGGTGAGTGAAAATTTATAGTATAGTATAGTATAGTATAGTAGTCTTGGCTGGTATTTGTGGTCTGTTAGAGTCTAGAGTACATCTTTCCAGGCTTCTCTGGATTTTCGGATATCCATTGAAAAATCAAGTGTAATTCAAATAGGTCTTCCTTTATATATTACTTGGGTTTTTTTGCTTGTGTGTTTGGTTTCCCTTGCAGTTTTTAAATATTCTTTCTCTATTCTGTACATTCAGGTTTTTTTTAAATTATGTGTCAAGAGGACTTTTTTTTTCCTGGTTTATTCTATTTGGTGTTCTGTATGCTTCTTGTACCTTGATATACATCTCCTTCTTTAGGTTAAGCAAATTTTTTTCTATTATTTGTTGAAATAGTTTCTAGGCCTTTGATCTGGGTTCCTTCTCCTTCTTCTATTCCTATTAATCTTAGATTTGGTATTTTCACAGTGTCCCAGATTTCCTAACTGTTTTGTGCCAAGAGGGTTTGTTTGTTTGTTTGTTTGTTTGTTTGTTTTAGATTTAACATTTTTTAAATTTAGGTATCCATTTCTTCAATTCCTGAGAGTCTGTCTTCCATCTCTCATATTCTGTTGGTGAAGCCTGTCTCTGTGGTTCCAGTTTGCGTTCTTAAATTCTAAATGCTGATATCTGGTACTCCCTTTTTTCCGGTGGATGCTTTGTTCCTTTGTTTCTATTTTCTGTTCTTTGGAGAGTGCGGTGGCTATGTGTCACCTGTAGGAAAATCTTATGAGGTCCTGATAGGTGTGGCTACTGGTGGTTCCAGGTAACATGTGTTTCTAGGAATTGGAAATTGACACTTAGAAACAGGGTTGGGCTGGTGTAGGCAGCTAAGGGGGTGTACAGGAGGGAGGAAAGCAGGTATTCCCCCAGGATCTCCTGTGTTTCAGGGCACAGAATGGGCATAGTCCAGTAGGTGGTCTGCGGTGGAGCTGGGGAGGAGAGTGGAGTAGGAGAGGGAGAGGTGAAGACGTGCAGTTAGCTTACCTGCTTTGTCGTCTGGCTTCCCAAAGTTGCAAGGAGTGCCTGCTGGGTTTGGAGGCTGGAATAAAGCAATGAGTGAGGAGAGGAAAGTTTGGAGGGGAAGATCTGTGTGATCCGCTGGAAATGGGGCCAGAGAAGAAGGAGGGGCTCCAACAGGTGGCCTACTACAGAAGTAGGGATGAGACAGGGAGTTCTGGAAGATCTGAGTTAGAGATGAAGAGCTGTATTTAGCCCACCGGCATCCCTGGGTGAAGTGGCCTGCGAGTTTGCAGAGGGTGCCTTCTGGAGTTGTAGGGAGGGACAAAGAAATGAGTAAAGGAGGTGAGAAGAGGGAGATTTGTAGGAGCCACTGGAGAGGGAGTTGGGGGGAGAGGATGCTGCAGGTGTTCTGCTAAGAGCTGGGCATTAGACTAGGAGGGATAAAGGGAAAGCTGAAGGTTTGAGGTGAGGCTACCTGCTTCTCTGGCAGCAGTGGGCTTTGGGTTCCCAGGCATGACTGCTGGAATTGGGGGCTGGGATAAAGCAGTGAGGGTGTTTAGGAGCGGAAGATCTATGGGGACCACTGGAGATGGGGGTAGGAAGAGAAGGGGAGCTGCAGCAGGCTTCTGTTGTAGGGGATGAAAGGAGAGCATCTTGTTTGGAGGGGCAGAAGGGGAAGCCTTTTGTTAACCTGCCTGCTTCCCTGGCCCAAGTTTCTTCTGACTTTTCATTCTCTTCAGGCCTCCAGACTACTGAGTGGTGTCAGTCCTCAATAAGGGCAGGTCTTCCCCCATCAGTTCAACTCACATGCAATCACACTCAAAATCCGTACCTCATCCGCCACCTGCACGTTCTGCAGTGCAGTCAAGTTTTCACCCAACACTAGCCATCACAATGGCTTATGTCTTTTCTTAGCCCTTTATCTTGAATTTCTCTGTTCAAATTCTTATTTGAATTCTTATTTTGCATATCAAAATTTCTATGACGTTAACCTGTTTTGGATCCAACATTAAATTTAGTCATGGAATTTTATAAGCTAGTTTTGTTGAGACATAATTTTGTATACTATAAAATCTACCCATTTAAAATACAATATTTTATGCACTTAACCATCACCAACTTCCCAAAAATCCATAACAGAGTTAGAACTAGGGAAAAAAATAGCTTTATATCCTCTTCCATAACATGTCTGTCACCTGCACTCAGTCCTTCTTCATCCTCTAGTATTTAGATCTCTTTGTCCTCTTTCCTACATGTTATATTGTACCCACATGTACATTTCTTTATATATAGGTATATTATGGAATTGTTTTTATATACAGAAGAACATAAGGGGTTATTTTGTTTCTGAGATTGTGTAGCCTTGCATAATGATATATACTATAAATCCATCCATTTTCCTGAAAATTTCATGATTATATTTTTCTTTACGCTGAATAGCATTCCGTTGATACACATACAAAGTTTTCACCATATGTTTACCTTTTGACGAACAACCAGGTTTATCCTAATTGTTTGGGTTTTTTTTAACTTTTTATTATAATTTATTTACAGTACATCTCAATTGTAATTCCCTCACTCTTATCTTCCTGTTCCCACTTTCCCACCCTCTTCTGCTCTATTCCCCTCCCCTAGACCTCTGACAGGTGGGGTCCTCCTCCCCCACCATCTGACCACAGCCTATCAGGTCTCATTTGAGTAGCCTTCATCCCCTTCCTCTGGATTTGGGGTTTTTTATTATTATTATTTTATTTGCCATAGTGAATAAAGCACCAGTGGCGGGCGTGGGTCCAAGTGGCGGGCGCAGTCTGGGGTTCAAAAGATGAGGTCCTCGATGCATTCTGAGAAGGATAATTGTGTTCCAGAGCTACACAGAAATATTCACCACAGAGAGAGAGTGGCCGGATTGGAAAGAAACACTTAGGGCAGCAATGTATTAGAAGTACCCAAGCCGAGATCATCCAAGATGGTGTCGATCGCACACTGTGTCTGATCCACAGAACAGCAGTCACTGCACAGCCACTAAAGGACAATACACCAAAGGAGAGCTCCAAAACACAGTGCTGGTGTTTCCCAGAAAGAAGGAAATCCTGTCATGTGGATTGTCCATGCCCTCCTGCTGCAGGACCATGGAACCACGCTCCGATCCGGTGAGCTCCCAGCGACCTGGGGCCGCCGCCGCCACCGCTGCCGCCGCTGCTGCTGCTTTTCGGGTTGCAGCCCGGGACAGTGTGGGCCAAGGAGATGGCGTTCAAGGAGGGGGTTCTGTTCAAGTGGAGCGAGCCTGAGCAAGGACTGCACTGCCCACACCACAGGCCTCAGGGACCTCCTCTCATGGGCCTGGGGGCCATGCTCAGTGCCAAGATCATGCAGAGGTCGACACTAGGGGCAGTACTAACACAGGGGCTGATGGTGGATGAAGCATGCCATGGAACCAGAGACTCAGGAGGTGCAAATCAACAAAGCCACAATTTCCCCAGGACAAGAAGCTGAGCCGGGCCAACATCCATGGTTTCTGCAAGCTACTCAAGGAAGACTTTGAGGCTCTTCCACTTGTCACATGCTTGATGGCCCACAAGATCCAGTACCCACAGGAGTAGGAGACCATCCAGGCCTTGATAGCCAGCAACAATCTGGCAAATTGAACAGGAGCAGGAGAGCTGGCCCTGAGGACATGGAAGCAGAAGAGCTGACCCTGAGGACACAAGAACAAGAGAGCTGGCCCTGAGGATGCAGGAGCAGGTGAGCCAGCCCTGGGGACATGGGAGACTGAGAGCTGGCCCTGCCCTGAGGACACAGGAGCTGGAAAGTGGGCCCTGCCCTGAGGACATTGGATGCTAGTGAGCCGGCCCTGCCACGATGACATGGGAGCGGGAGAGTGGGCCCTGCCCTGAGGACATGGGAGAGGGCCCTGACCCAGGGCTCTGAGTGGACCTCACTCCAACATCTACACCATGTATGACCTGTTGGAACACATAAAGGGGCCAGACCTGCAGATTCAAAGATTAAGAATCTCCTTGACACACAGCAACAACGGGATATCCAACAGCAGTCCCAGTGAGGATCCAGTAACTATAGTGTAGGCCTCCAACCAGACCCATGACTCATAGTAATGAACATTTGAAAGTAAACATATGTGTACACGTGATACACTACAGCTTCTGTGACAAGATTTTTTGTTTGTCTGTTTGTTCTATCTTACTGGGAGAGGAGAGGGATTTTGGTGCACGACATGTAAATCATAGACATAAAAGTAAAAAAACAAAACAAAACACAACCTTAAGGCCCACCCCCAGTGATGCACTTACAAAAAAAAAAAAAGTAAAAATAAATAAGAAATAAACACTTCTATGATAGGACATGAAGTTTACTGGGTATTGGTATTGGCCCAGGAATGAAATAGCTGGATCATATATAAAATTTTAATAGTGTCCAATATCCTTGACCATCAATGAAATACAAATTAAAACAACTTTGAGCTACCACCTTAACTCCATCAAGAGGTCTGACAACAGAAGTTGGAGATAAATGTGAATAAAAAGGGAACCCTAATCTGTTGTTGCTGTGGGGTACAAATTAATACAGCCATTATGGAAAGTTTCAGTTTGAAGTTTCTCAAAAACAAAAATTAAAAATGTCTCTGTCTTTTGTTTTCGGCTGCTGAGATTTCAGATAAAAGTGAGAAGTGGGTGTATCTATCTTTTTGCATTTTGCTTATCTTATTTAGCACAATGTTTTTCAATCCCATCCATTTTGTTACAAAAGAAGAAAAATAATCTGGATTTTTTTTCACTCTGGAGGTTTCTAAGCTTTCCAGAAGAATATAACATAGGGAAATTAAAAATAACTTCTTTGGGTAAATATTGGTTCCTGGATATCTTAGAAAAGAAGCATTCGATCCACTTAATAAATACCAGCAAAATGTGGGCGTGGCAGCATTTCAGTGCCTGATGCTGGGTGACGCTGTAAACACAACGGGAGATGAGGAATCCACACCTCGTCCTTTCAAGTGGCTGTTGGTCTATCGTGGATGGCCTCAGGAGAGCAATGGAGACTTCTTGGAGTGACTGTGAAAGGCAATTAATAAAATTCCAATGAAAAGGCTTGAACTTAAGAAGCTGGATTTACCTTTGAGTGGGTACGCACAATGTTTTGTGCGTGGAGAATAGGGAGGAAAGCATTTTGGGGAGGAGAAAGAGATACTCTAGGTGGCCATGGGCACGGACCGACGGTCGGACAGACAGACGGACAGACGGACAGTGTGGACACATGGTGAACACATACAGCAGGAACCTCGTGTGGTGCTTTCTGTAAGTGTAGAGACTTCATCCTGTCAGTATCTGGGAAGTATTGAAGGTTTCAGAAGGAAAGCGATATAAGTGGATTGAATCACCAGGTACAGAAAAAAGACGTTCCTGAGAGATATTATCTAGATTGATGGATAGACATATCGAGTGATCTAGACAGCAGTTTTCCACTCCTTAGTCGATCCTTCAATGTCTGTTTTGAAGTCTGAAGAAAAACAACAGTACATATATTTCAGTCCCAAGTCTCCCTGCTTTGGACTTTGAGGATATGGAAAAAAAATAGTTAAGGGAAAAATAAAGCGCCAGGGGGCGCAAAAGAGGTCAAAGAAAATGGTTCTGAGATGGCACCTGATGAAGTTGGAAACAGGATTCCTCACTTGCCCCCAGGTCCGCTGCAATGCTCGCCCTGAGGCCAAAGGCCGCATCCAATGGCCTGCACTGCCACCTGCAGGCTAAGACTGGAACTAGCGATTGAAAGTGCTTGAGGCTTATCCTCAGCTTACCAGTGCACCACCGCAAGTCCGCCGCTCACTTAACCTCAGCCTTTAAGTTGTCATTTTTCAGGAACGTTAAGAGGTACACCGTTCCACACTCATTTTTACATGTAAAGAAAGTAGAATTATTCTTGGATTTGGACGTGACGGAGCCCCACCCACCGCTCACCTTCGTGATACACGGAGGTCCATCTCACAAGCGTTATCATCCTAGAATTTGCCAAATTTATTTTGCATATTGGAGGTGTGGCCTGATGCTACAGAAACAATTCTTTCTAGTGTAAAAACAAAAAATCAAAACAAAACATCAACTTCTTCTTTGATCTTTACTACCATCCCTGTTCCCCATTCTACGCTGGTCTTCATAAAATTTTAGCTCGCTATTGCTTTCCCACTATTGGAGTTTGGGAATCTCTTCTTTGTCTTCCTGAGTGTCTTGCCGTCTTCTTCTGGAATACCACTAATGAGAGTATGTAGCACATCTTACCTGGTTACGTGGTAACTATTAAAGCCACATTAAATTTTCATGAAAAGATTGCTATTCCGGCTGCCCTCAGAGTAAGAAGCTCCCAAAAGGAAACAAATGTTCTCAGAAAAAGATACTAAATTCGAAATTGTGTGTGTGTGTGTGTGTGTGTGTGTGTGTGTGTGCGCGCGCGCGCGCGCGCGCGCGGTAGATTAATCCCTTGAATTTATGGCACCTACCGCAGAGAGGTTTGCTGGTAATCAAAGGCAGGAGAGTTCCAACAGAACTCATGGCCACTTATTTTAAATGTACCTATTTACGAATATTTAAGGTCTTAAGTTGAACCCAACTACCTTTGCCCACTGTAATTCAAAAACCTCCCGTCATCCAGCTATACTGTTTTCTCTGTGTCCTTCAAACTACCCAGCCCTGTTTCTGCCTCATCCGGATACACCTGGAGTGCAGGGCTCAGCCTTTTAAGTACGACTGCTTTCTGGGTATTTACAGTGGCAGAACATGAATGAAGTAGAAAATGACAATGATAAACCGTAATGTGATAGCTGCCTAGTGGATGCTGTGTGCCTTTCTCCTTAGCAATCATGGGATAAAATAAAACTGCTGTTTTAGGGCAGCTTCTCTAACTGCTACAGCGGGAAACCAGCAGTGGGGACTTGAAGCCTGGGCTAGCTCTGCAGGAGGCCGTCTCTAAGGAGAACCAGAGGAGACACAGCCTGGAAAAAACTCAGAAGTAGCTTTTGTTTGCTGAAAATCGATATTTCTATGTGTGTCTCTCTCTCTGTGTCTCTCTCTCTCTCTCTCTCTCTCTCTCTCTCTCTCTCTCTCTCTCTCTCTCTCTCTCTCTCTCTCTCTCTCTCTCTCTCTCATGCTATGAAAGTACATAGTTCAAGTTCCCAGCACAGGCCTTAAGAAAAGAAAATCAGCCAGCAAAAGGGAATAAAATCATACCTAGCCCAGATAGCTGCCACAGTCAAGCAGGCATCGCTCATAGAAACATATAAACACACACACACACACCCATACCTCAAAATGTGAATTAACTATCTGATGGAAGTTCTTTTCCAATATTTAATTTATATTCCCGGGCGGTGTGTATGTGGAGTGTGCGTGTCCATGTGGATGTGTGCGCACATGCACACGAAAGCCCAAGGTTGACAAGCGGAGGAGAGGGCGGCTTAGAGGGCTGTGAGCACGACAGAATGACAAACTTCCAGGACTAGCTGCAGGGAGGCATATGAACTTTGTTCCAGGGGTAAGGGAAATGTATAGGAAAAGGCTAGCAGCCAGGAGGTGCTCTGGTGGATGCTCACAGTGCATTTCATTTGCATTAAACAGCATGGTCCTATATAAACCATGCAAGAGCACCCTATCTAATTATCATATGGGTAGTGGGGGCAGGCAGGATGGAGGAGTGTGTCAGAACCAGGCATCTAGCTGAGGGACACCCTCCAAATAAGGACTGGCAGAGAGTAGGAAGCCCTGCTGGGGGAAGGGAGCCCTCCATCTTGCACTGAGCTCAGAGAGTTGTCTGGTCATGGAGGCTGCACCCTTCAGTAGCAGGGCCCTTCAATACATAGTTACCATTTTAATTGTAAATAGAATCTATATGCATCAGGTGTGCTGTTTCTTAGTAAGTGCCATATAAACAATGAGGAACTATCAGCTCTCTACAACTGCATATCCTTCAACTGAAAATCTGAACCCAAGATACCAGACCCTGGTACTCACCACTTTGATCTATATCACTATGAGTTCAGTGGTGTGTGTGTGTGTGTGTGTGTGTGTATGTGTGTGTGTGTTACACATATATGTTTAGACACATTCATGTCTCAGCTAGCAGGAGGCTTCCCTAGTCAAATCTAATTTTTATAAGTTTTTTTTTCATTCCCTTTAGAAACATAAACAAATCCACACCCTCACTGCAAAACTATTGCAAGTTTATATTCTAATGTCAACACATCCTTATAGTATGCAGGTTGAGCTAATTCCACAGGTTTTTCTATTGCCTGATATCTCTCAGCTGTTTTTGTTGTTTTTGGTTTGTTTGGTTGTTTCACTAACATTAAGAAAATTTAAAGTTAACGAAGACTACTTAGTCTGTCCCTAGGAGTGTAGACTCTTCCTTTTTGCTCAATAAGCATCTCTTAAAGCACAATTAGATCTTTCTACAACTGGTTATCTTGTAGGGAAGTGTGGTATACCCACAATGTGCTTCATATTATAATATGCAAATAGTTTCTTTATCTTATTGGATATATATGCAGGGGCATTGTCAGTCTTAATTTGTGCATATATATAACTGCCATTATTCGCAATACATGTGTAATCACACAATCATCTTTTTCAGAACTCAGAGCAGTTGCCCATTGAAACCCCAAATATGTATCAATGACATGGGGTACATATTTACTTCTCCAAATTTTGCAAAATGAAACACATCTGTTGCCATACTTCATTTCTTTTGGTACCCCATGGGTTGCTTCAGGCAGGAAACGGAGTTTGGTTATATAGAAAATAAGTAGGACAGTTCCTTATATCCTTTCTTGTTGCTAAGTCATAGAGAAATTTTTTCTTTAAACCAGTGAAGGTTTAAAGATGGTGTTTTTCATGAAAATTTGAGGCTTATTTCCTATTAATAATTATTCAACTTCCTCATTTCCTTGTACCAATGGACCTGGTAAAACTGGATGGGACTGAATATGAGTAATATAAAACGGACAGTTTCTACTTCTGATTGCCTGTTGCAATCGCATAAATAACAAAGTTAATTCTGAATTATCATGAAAAAATTCAGCAGTTTCTCTAGGCACAGCAACTCTTTCTGCATACTGAGAGTCCGTAATTATATTAAGAGATTCAGGAAATTGCACACAACTCTGATTTTTTAACTGAGGCATATGGGCTTTGGATCACTTTGCTTATTTTGCCTGACTTCTAGCCTGCAGTTCTCAACGTATTTTCATCAGCATGGAATATAGATGCTTCAGGAATTTACAATACGTGAGAGAATCCAACTAGTTCTTTTTATCAACTGTAATTATTTGATTTTAGGGTATTTGTTATTAATTTCTCCTAAGTAGTTACGGAAAGCTCTTTGCCAATCTTCATTGATTACCCATAATGACATATAATCTCAGCATTAGTAAAAGGCACTAGAATTTCAACTGCATCTATTCCTAACAATTGACATAGTTGTATCTTTTATGATTAATTCAGAAAACTTTTCTATGTAAGTCCTTACATTTTTATTTTGTTTATGTGCTAAGAAAATCCACCCCAGAATACTATCTTTACTTTGCATAATGAGCCCAGTAGGAGAATGAATTAAAGGCAAAATAACCAAAATAAATAAAGTTTAGAATCAATTTGATCCACACATGCACTTTGCAGTCTCTGTTCAACCAGAGTTAACTCTCTTTCTGTTTCAGCTGTTAACCGTTTTGGTCTAATGGTTACAAGTCTGAATCTCCTTGTAAGGTTTGAAACAAATAAATTAACTTATGAGTAGTTAATGCAATTGTAGGCTACAGTCAATTAATATCTCACATTAAGTTTTGAAAAATCATTAAGAATTTTCTACTCATCTATGGATCCATACCTTTTGGGGTCAAAGTTTTTGTTCACTTATTTTACAACCCAAATAGTTTATAGAATCTCGCCTCTGTGGTTTTTTGTTTTTGTTTTTGTTTTTGTTTTTGTTTTTGTTTTTGTTTTTTTTTCTGGAGTAATCTGTAACCCCCAGTGTGGTAGAATTCTTTGTGTTTCCTTAAACATCTTCTCTAAAGTGTCTGAATCAGAATCAGCTAACAGATATCATCCATGTAGATAAATAATTGATTGAGGAAAATACTTACAAATTATTTCCAGTGGTTGTTGCACAAAATAT
This sequence comes from Acomys percivali, assembly GCA_907169655.1. Taxonomy (NCBI): domain Eukaryota; kingdom Metazoa; phylum Chordata; class Mammalia; order Rodentia; family Muridae; genus Acomys; species Acomys percivali. The sequence goes on from OU015752.1 coordinate 92,196,852, forward strand.
TGACATAAAGTTGGACATTTGACATTCCCTGTGGAAGCACTTTTCAATGCTATCTCTTTACTGGACTACTGATGTTACAAGTAGGTGATAAAGGGAAACAAACCTTTCCTTACTGTGATTATGCAAAGGAAATTTGAAAAAGCAATCTTTTAAATCAATTACTATTACAGTCCATGATTTTGGTAGCAAAGAAAGTAAAGGAATTCCAGGCTGTAAAAGACCCATTGGTTGAATTATTCTATTCATGCCCTTAAATCTGTTACCATTCTCCCCCACCTCCTGTGGACCTGGAGTTGGCAGACCCTTCAGTTCCTTTCCCTTTCGGCAGAGCTTACCTCCTATGTTCCTCCTGGAGCTGCACTCATTAGTCCAATGCCACCCTTTACCACTTTGTCCATGAACCCCAGGAAGCCTAGGCATCCATTGCTACCAGAAATTGCTTGTATGTGTCTACAACTGAAAGTACAGTATTCCTCAGAGTTAACACAGTAGCCATTTTTATCTCTGAGGGCTTTAACCTTACCATACTTTTTTTTTTTTTTTTTTTTTTTTTTTTTTGCAAATGGTCACATTCACCACAATTAAAGCACCAGGTATTTGATATCTGAGACCTCTAGCTATAGCTTGTCCTGTGATGTTGGCATGATGCTCGTGACAGCCAACTGCGTCTCTTATCCATTCATCAATTGGTGCTGCTAATGCCTTCATTGGTCTAATTGCTTTCTTACATTTCATATTTGAATTCTCAACCATCAAGTTCTCTACCAACTCCTGTCTGGCACCAGGGTCTGATACAGTTTTGTTTACAGGTAAAATCCAATCTCTGCAAGAAGTCTGTGAAGGCTTCACTTTCTCTTGTAACAAGCTGGTTCTCTTTAACCCTGTCTCCTTGTATGGCCTTTTGCTCCTCCGGGCTCTCCTCCTGGCCAAGAGGCTGTGGGGACTTGAAACTGAAAGTGTGTGGCAAAGGGCGAGCACCAATCTGCCTTCCAGCCCATTTTGCTTCCCTCTTTCATCCTACAGGAAGCTCCTCTCAGTCACCAGGTTTGAACACTTTTGTTATACTCTCTGGAGCTTTTTGCTTTCCAAGTAGTTCCACCTCTACCTGTAAACTCTGAGGTTGTGTGGTTGGTTCTGCAAACCTTTCAAAAAGGAGAGAATAGAGTGAATCTTCTGGTCTTTCTATTTCATCCAATTTTTACAATTTGTTTCTAGACCCCCTCCATACCCACTTGCAACTTTTGCAATTGTTCAGCCATTCTCCCAACCTTTTTTGAAATAGAATATAGTAAGAAGATGATGAAGAAGAAGAAGTAATAGAAAATCCCCCTTTGGGAGCAAAGCAGGAGAGAACCTAGCAGCAGAAGTCACAATAAATCTCTTGCTGACATTCTTTCATACCCTGCTGTGTCATCTATGGCATCAGAAGCCAAATTTCGAATTTTTCCTTGCCCTATGTCTGGGAGCCACCTGTAGGCATATTTCTAAATCCATTTTACTGGGTTCTTACACCTCTACCTCCATTCCAACCCTCACCCACCCTAAGTCATTCAAATTGCTCAACACTAGGTAGGAGAGAAAGAATGTTAGAGGGGGAAGGGGGCATAGACCTCTGTGGCTACTTCCTGCTGAACAGGGGTGTAGTTCCTTGGGGGCAAACCTCATCTTCTTCATCAGGATATCCAGAAGTCCAGCAAACCCAACAAGAGCAAGCACAACAGCAGGACAAATCAAAAGCTGTGGGGGCTGCAACAGGAGAAGCAGCTGCCATCAGCCCTCTTGAGGCTCTCCCATTTATACCCTCTTCAGGGTCCCCAGCAGGAAGCTATCTGCAGCTGGCAAAGATCATGCCCCTGCTAGTACACCAGGCAAATCATAATCTGCTGTGAGGCAGCCTCTTATTGCATACCTTGGATTAAAACGAAAACATATTAACATAACATAACTGTGTTTTTTAAGGGAACATAAGCTCTCACTAAAGTGACGTATAAATGAACAGGTGAGCATTTAAAGGGAAGATGACTCATTTCCGAAGAAAAATTCACATAACTGTAATCTATTAACAGAGCAAATGCTAGGATCAGAGCCCAAGTCTGTTGTTCTCACACATCAGAGCTATGTGGGCAGAAGAAGGCTGCATTGCAGCTGTATTGCAACCTGTGAGTGGTGACCCTTTTGGAGGAGGGTTACATATCAAACACTTACATCACGATTCATAACAATATCCAAATTACAGTTATGAAGTAGCAGCAAAATAATTTTATAGTTGGGGGGGTTACCACAACATGAGGAACTGTATTAAAGGGTCACAGTATTAGGAAGGTTGAGAACCATGGAATCTATTGAATCATCAGATACCCTGATCCCCAGAGAACCATATCAAATCTTTAGAAAATGAATCATGTAAAGACATTATTTTGAGTTGTCCATCAAGCAAACTATTTGTGATGTATTAATAAAATCTAGTATTGGGACACAATTGGCCTTAATTTATTTTTCATTTTCTTCATTGTTTTCTTCTCAAGATATTTAAACCAGATTCCAATTATGAGCAATCTCCATTTTACAGAAAGCAGCTCCCTGCACGGAAAGGACTTTTAATAGTGCAAAAGATCAAATAACACACCAAGAAGTCAAATAATTGGATGTGATGATGTGGTCCTTCAATCTCAGCACATGGAGGTAGAGTCGAGAGGACCGGGAACTTAGTGTTATCCTTAGCTACATAGCAAGTTCAAGGCCAGCCTAGACACATGAGACCCCATTTCAATACTCCAGACCCTTATCCCACAGAAAAGCCAACTGGTAGTAGTGTGTCAATCAGGTGTCAAAAATTTTTTATTTATAGTCACTGGCAGGTGAGCTTTTCTAGTGTGTATACCTGGAGGGCAAACATATCCAAAACAAGAACAGACCTATGGGGGAAATGCTGGGGGATTTGTCATTACTCAAACCTAGAGCTCGGCCTGAGGCTGAGTTTCATATCAATCTTGATAGTGGCACTTTTGCAGTTGGACAGAGAATAAGAGAAATGCACCAAGGATTTATTGAACATGCGGTAAAAACCCCATTTTTCTAGGGCTATTTTTCTTCTCCAATAAATGATTAGGAAAGAGAGGAAGAAAAACTTCAAATTGGTGTCAGGCTCTTTATTCCAACCATTTGGGATTATCTGGAAGATAAATATGTCTGTTTATAACATATCATTTCTGATGAAGTTGAGAAGATGGAGTGGAGAAATGCAGTGAGCAGGCAGGATTGAGCCGTAGTCTTTACAGTGGGGTTTGTCAAGCAATAACAAGCTGCCAATGCATTGTTACTGACTGAATTTGATACCCTAACTGCGCACAGCCCTTAACCGATTATATGAGAAAATAAATGCACTGAAATGATAATCTATCTCTGCTTACTGCCTATGGGTTACAGATAAACACAATTTTCTCATCTGTTCACAGAATGCATGATGCTGTGAAATATGGATCATTGTCACATTTGGGGGGCTGAATTAAATTACCATTGTGCCAATTAGATTAACATGTTACACGCTCTTGTTACTACATTAGTTGGTGGAAGCTGTACGTGTTCACAGGATCGGCACACTTCACAGACCAGAGCGTCTGATGGCTTTTCAAAACTCATGCATTTTGAGTACTGAGGTGAACTCCGAAGCTTAAGACGTAACGTATTCCCAGTCAACCTCACAGCTAATTCTTTCCAGCATAGTTGCAGACCCCCAGTTTTTTTGTTTGAGCTGTTAAATCTCATTACTTTGCACACATCACATGATGGCACACTTTAGACAAATCCATACATTCAGTCTCAGTGAACATTTAAGAAGAATTAAAAATAAATATAGCAGGAAGTATACGTGTATAAACCTGGGCCGTCCTTAGATTATATTTTGTTACTATTTAGCATCCATCTGAAGCACACCAGCCCTTGCTGCTCTGATAAGGCATTTGGCAGGTGACAGGTGCTTAGATCAGCTTTATTTTGCAGCTTCCAGTGCAGGCAAGGAGTGAAGTCTGTTATTTTCCATGATGATATTTTTTTTCACCACAGTTTTCCAAAAGAGTCTACCTTTTGTCTCCTTGAGTGTTGGCAGTGGATTTCTATCTTTATATGTCTGCCATGTGCAATACTTGTAGCAAAATCCTTCACATCCTTAAAAACAATCTACTGTTTAACATTCTGTACATTTTCTGACACCTATCCATGTTCTCATCAATGTTCTCATCAATGTTCTCATTATTCCATTTAGTTCTTTGTCATCCTTTCCAGATTCATCACAGGAAGTTGATTAAGGGGAAAGATACTGTTTGGTTCATTTTCATTCTCCATACCAAGTTCTTTGGAAGTTAAAAGGATTTTCGAAAAGTGTTTGCTGAAGTCTGCAGTAGGTAAGCTCATATCGATGACCAAATCTGTTAGACATGTATTTACTCTTCTCCTCCATGCTATATCAGTGCTTATCGTAAGCATCACTGACTTGAAACAGGCTACACTACACAGCAGAGAGTCTCTCTCTCTCTCATGTCTATCTAGGAGATTAACATGTTTAAGAACCACAGCTTATGGCATGTAGCATATGGCATTGTTTAGTGAACACCTCCATGGGTATTAAACTATGTCGCATGTGAAACGTAGTACATGCACACAAGGATCAAAAATATTGCCACACCCAGCTTTTTAGATTGAGGGAAACTTTTTAAAATTAATTTATTCAGATTACATCTCTATTGTTATCCCCTCACTTGTATCCTCCCTTTCCTCCGTCCCTCCCTGTTTCACCCTATTCCACTTCCCTAGGTCTGTGACAGAAGGGGACCTCCTCCTCTACCATATGGTCACAGCCTATCATGTCTCATCTGGGTAGCCTGCTTGTCCTTTTGTGAGTGGTCAAATATGGGGCTCCAGAGTTCATGTCAGAGTCAGTCCTTGCTCTCCACACAACTGTGGATAACGTCCTGTCCCTTGGCTAGATATGAGTAGTGGTTCAACATTTACGGTATGCATTGTCTTTGGTTGGTGCGGTAGCTTGAGCAGACCCCCCTGGGTCCAGATCCTCCCATCATGACGTTCTTCTTGTAGGTTTCTAGGACCCTTTGGATCCTTCTAATTCCTTATTCTCCCATACCTCTCTCACCTAGAGTCCCAATAAGAAGTCCTCACATCTATCCTAATCTCCTGTTAAGTGAAGAATTTCAGGAGACATCCCTGTTGGGGTAGTGTCCAATTATAAGTGAGTATATACCATGTGAGTCTTTTTGAGTCTGGGTTAATTCACTCAGTATGATCATTTCTAGTTCCATCGATTTGTGCACAAAATTTAGGATTTCCTAATTTTTAATAGCTGAGTAGTATTCCATAGTAAATGAACCACAGTTTATTTATCCATTCTTCCACTGAGGGACATTTAGGTTGTCTCTAGGTTCTGGATATTGCGAATAAGGCTGCTCTGAACATGGTTGAGCATACGTCCTTGTGTGTGGTGGAGCATCATCTTGGTATATTCCAAGAAGTGGAATAGCTGGGTCTTGAGGTAGCCCTATTCCCAGTTTTCTGAGAAAGTGCCAGATTGATTTCCAAAGTGGTTGTACAAGTTTGCACTCCCACCACATCCTTGCCAGCATGTGCTGTCACTTGAGTTTTTGATCTTGGCCATTCTGATGCATGTAAGATGAAATCTCAGAGTCATTTGAATTTGCATTTCTCTGATGACTAAGGACGTTGAGCATTTCCTTAAGTGTTTCTCAGGCATTCAGTATTCCTCTGTTGAGAATTCTCTGTTTAATTCTGAGCCCCATTTTTTAATTGGGTTATTTGGTTTGGTGGTGTTTAATTTCTTGAGCTCTTCATATATTTTGGATATTTAGACCTTTGTCAGATGTAGGGTTGGTAAAGAACTTTTCCTAGTCTGTAGGCTGTCGCTTTGTTCTGTTGACAGTGTCTTCTGCCTGACAGAAGCTTCTTAGCCTCATGAGGTCCCATTTATTAATTGTTGACCTTAGGGCCTAGGCTGTTGGTGTTCTGTTCAGGACATTGTCTCCTGTGCCAATGTGCTCCAGGCTCTTGAGGGAAACTTTTTAGTGTCAAGTATTTAACATCATTCAAGGTGTTTTTTACTAAGAAGATATTCATTGGTTTCCATGAAATATGCTTTTTCCTAGCTTTGAGGTTAAAAATATTTTGAATAGATTATATTTGATAGGGAAGTTTCAGAAGCAATAGACTAACTATGCAGGGGTGCAGTCACACACACACACACACACACACACACACACACACACACACACACACACATTTTTCCCCTAGATCCCAAGAATACAAGTCCAGGAAGGACATTCACTGAGTTTCTTCCAATTTCTGTAAAAGACAGAAGTAAAATAATGATAAATTAAGTTATAAGAAGATAGGAGTTTTACTTACAGTACATAAATTAGGGAGCAAGATGTACCACTATTAGTGAAAGGAATATTCCTCATTTATAGCTACTATGGTAACCTAAATTACTTCTTTTGTCATACTTCACATTTTCTGAACTATAGGTAGAGATCTGAAATCAATTTAGTATTATTAAGTTTATTACAAGCTAGGTAAAAATTTCATGCAAAGCTTCCCGTGTCTTCCACTAGTGTCTCAAAGACAAGGATCACAAAAATAAGATGGGAAAGACAAGCACTTAACTCATCTCTACAACCAGGCTTGTTCGCTGTCCCCGCCTCTTCCGTTTCCCATGGTCAATATCCCTAGAAGCCTAATCCAAGAGGTCTACACAAGCTCTCTATTGGTGTCTGGGCACACTGAGTGTCCTTCCTCTCACATGCATGTTATCTCCGCAGATGCCACTTTAATTGTCCCCACGTTCCCCAGGCTGACAGGACAGACGTTTAGTCTGCCTTAGCAAATTTAGGACACAAACATCATTTTGTCACAGCTGATCTTCTATTAATAACTGTCAGACAACCTGGGAATTGCAAGATTTCAGTGATAGCTTTGTCCTTTTATGAAGGGATACATTATTATCCCAGATGGCTATCTGAAACACAGAATATTACAGAGGTGAGGTGATGAAAAATGGGCAAAAAAAAAAAAAAAAGGATTCCATGGGTGTGCAGTTTAGTAAGTAAGCTAAATCTATGCCTATGCACCTATATTAAGTATTCACTTTCTGCAAAGCCTTTGCCATCCACTCATTTGGATTCAAGGAGCACATGGCAGAAAGGGGGTATACTGTAAAGACCCAGTGTCCCAAATGTCTACCTTCCTCTAAGCCAAATTCATAGGCTGGGAATTAGAGCCAAATACCAGAGTGTGTTGTTAGTCATGCACCTAAGCACAGGCAGTGAGACTTGCTTTGTAGCAGATTATTAGTTCTTGCAAAGTGCCAGTGTTTGGGTTAAAGACCTATTTGCTCATCCCTAACTCCTTTTCTAACCAATGTTTTATTAATAACTTTATATAAATTGTACTAAGTACGTAGTATAAGCCTAAGGAGTCAACACTAGAAAGATCCACTTATCTAGGTAATCAATATAAAGGAAAAATAAGAAAAACACAGAACAGTGATCATTGTAAACAGACACTGTTGACACTTGTTTTTAAACTCAATTTTATTGGAGTACTGAAGCCTCTACCTCCCTTCTGCCAACCCCTTAATCATGGGTATGAAAAAGAAGGTTCGAGGGGAGAAGGGGTGCAGAGCCATTTACTTTTCCCAGCTGTTTAGGGTCAATAGGCTATTTTTGGAACAATATAAAGCAAGCAGGCTCACTGTACTGAAAAGTTTCTCTCTGTCTACCTCCAAGCTGCCTCACTGTCCATCTCTGGTGGTCTCTCCAAAATGCCACAGGCCAACCTTCTCTCTCACGGTTTTTGTATTTATCTTCCTCATAGTCCTCTTTGTACTGCATAAGGCAGACCATTACCAGCTGGCAAAGACCACAGGGGGCAATTATCAGCTCTGGGAAAGCTAATGTTGATGATCTGTTTACCTGAGGCTGCTCCTCTGGCAGCTCAGTTTGCTGAAGATTAACTCTTTTTTTTTTCTTGAAATGGGTGATTTCTCTTCAACACTTTCACCCTGTATGGCCTTCTGCTCCTTCCGGCTCCCCAGCCCACCCAGGGGCTCTGGGAACTTCACACTAAACTCTACCTCTGTTACAAGGTGTTCTCCCTTTCCCAGTGGTGCTTTTTGCTTTCCACTCCCTTCAAACTCTACCTGTAAACTCTCTAGTTGCACCGCCAACTCTGCAATCCTTTCCAAAAGAGAGGATTCCAAAAGAGAATTGGGGTGAACCTTCTGATTATCCTGTTTCACCCATTTTTTTGTTTTTTAAACCCTTGCATATCCATTCACAACTTTTCCAATTGTTCAATCATTTTCCTAATTTTTAAAATTTACTTTTATTGAATGTCTGTGATTTACACATCATGCACCAAAATCTCTCTCCTCCTCCCAGTAAAATAAAATAAACAGACAAACCAAAAATCTTGTCATAGAAGCTGTAGTGTATCACGCAGTTTAGCCTTTTGTCCACATATGTTTACTTTCAAATGTTCGTTGTTAGGAGTCATGGGTCTGCTTGGAGGACTACACTACTGTTACTAAATCTTCACTGGCACTGCTGTCAGATATCTGGTTGCTGCTGTGTGTCAAGGAGATTCTTAATCTTTGAATCTGCAGGTTTGGCCCTTTCATGTGTTCCAACAGGTCATGCATGGCATAGATGTTGGGGTGAGGTCCACTCAGAGCCCTGGATCAGGGGTCACTTCCTTGTTCTCAGGGCAGGACCCACTCTCCTGCTCCCATGTCATCGTGGCAGAGCCGGATCTCCAGCTCCTGTGTCCTCAAGGCAGGGCCAGTTCTCAGTCCCCCATGTCTCCAGGGCTGACTCACCTGCTCCTGCATCCTCAGGGCAAGCTCTCCTGTTCTTGTGTCCTCAGGGTCAGCTCTTCTGCATCTGTGTCCTCAGGGCCAGCTCTCCTGCTCCCGTTCAATTCACCAGATCGTTGCTGGCCATCAAGACCTGGATGGTCTCCTACTCCTGTGGGTACTGAATCTTGTGGGCCATTAAGCAGGTAGCATGTGGAGGCCCCTCAAAATCTTCGTTGAGTAGCTTGCAGAAACCATTGATGCTGGTCCAGCCCAGCTTCTTGTCCTGGCCAACTTGTGGCTCTATTGATTTGGAGTTTCTGGTTCCATCACATGCTCCATCCACCATCAGCCCCTGCCTTGGTGCTGCCCCTACTATCCACTTCTGCACAACATAGCTCTTGGCACTGAGCATGGCCCCAGCCCATGAGAGGAGGTCCATGAGATCTGTGGTGTGGGTGGTGTAGTCCTAGCTCAGGCTCCAGTCGAACAGCACCCCCTCCTCTAACGCTATGTCCTTGGCCCACACTGCACCAGGCCACAACCGGAAAAGCAGTGGCTGCTGCATCAGCGGCAGCCCAGGGTCCCTGGGAGCCCACTGGAGCGTGGTTCCATGGTCCTGCAGTAAGAGGGCATGGACAATCCATATGACAGGATTTCCTTCCTGTGTTTTGGAGCTCTCAGTATGGTCCTTTGTTAGCTGTGAAGTCACTGCTGTTCTGTGGATCAGAGACAGTGTGTGATCAGCACCATCTTGGATGATCTTGGCCTGGATATTTCTAATACACTGCCCTAAGTGTTTCCTCCCAATCAGGCCGCTCTCGGTGGTGAACATTTCTGTGTGCCTTTGGAACACAATCAGCCTCCTCAGAATGCATCAAGGACCTCATCTTTCAAACTCTGCAGATACGCACCCACCATGTGGACCTGCACACGCAGCACTCCCAATTGTTTTAAAAATGGAATGCAGTTTCTATGTTCTGGCTATTATGAATAAGGCTGCTATGAACATAGTTGAGCAAATTTTCTTGTTGGGTGCTGGTGCATCTTCTGGGTATATTCCAAGGAGTGGAATAGCTGGGTCTTGAGGAAGCCCTATTCCCAGTTTTCTGAGATAGCGCCAAATAGATTTCCAAAGAGGCTGTACTAGTTTGCATTCCCACCAGCAATGAAGGAGTGTTCCTCTCTCTCCACATCCTCGCCAGCATGTGGTGTCATTTGAGTTTTGGATCTTAGCCGTTCTGATGGGTGTAAGATGGAGGGGAGCAAGGGGAAAATGGGAGGGAGGGAGAAATAGGAGGATACAATGGATGGGATAACAATTGAGATGTAATATGAATAAATTAATAAAAATATTTTTAAAAAATGGAATGCAGGAAGATAACAAAGCAAAACCAGAGACTCCCCTCTGAGAGTAAAGCAGGAAAGAAACCAGCAGTAGCAACCACAGTAAACCTTGAAATCATGAAACTATATTCATTTCTCTGAATGCTGCTGTCTCCTCTACAGCATTTGAACCCAGATTTTCTATTACTCCAAGCCCCACATTGGACACAGATTAAGGTGTACTTTTAAAGCCCATTTTTATTAAGTATTTAAAAAATTTTTACATATACATTTATATTATTACACATATATACAATAAACTACCTACAGCAAGAAGAATCACAAAACAATCAGGAATAATAATATAAATGTTACATTCTTAGTGTTTTGGCTATTTGCATTTGGCAGCTTTGAGGAAAACATCTTTCCTATCTTGGTGCTTCTAAAATTCTGAATTTAAATCAATATTTTTCATATCTCATCATTATCAACTTAAAAATTTATCTTGACCAAAAAACATCTTATACCTAAATAAATAAGCTTAATTGTAAGACTAAACTACCTAGTCTTCAACCCCATCAGAAACCTGAGAAGGAATAAAATTAATTAACTGAGTAGACAGGCAGTGCAGGTTAGCAGCTTCCCAAATGACAAAATGACAAAGAGATAGTTTGCTGCCTGAACAGTCACCTAAATCTCTCTATAACGTTGGAACATCATCTTCAGCATTCTGGCCCAATATATCTGACAGACATATTTGTGAGGCAGGTACTACAGAGGACTTGCTTACCCTGTCTTGGCAGAGTTTGGCCATCGACTCTGCCTGTGTCTAAGCTTGCCCATTTTTAGGCAGAATTCTGTCTGTGGTAGAAATGAAGACATTTTTCCCCAGTGGCTTGTTTGCCACACTTGAGGCCATCTCCATAAGGAGGTTCATTGATGCTCATCATCATTTTTGAGGTAGGCTGTGTGTTGCCAGGAGTTAACATGTCTCATTGTCGATGAATCTTTAAAATAATAAAGACATCTTTAAATGTCATATTTTGTATGTCTCTGAGGTTTTTGAAGACCTTATCTAACTATTTTACCTTATCTTTTTATAGAATCATATCTATCTGTTACACCTAGGATGTATATTCTTGTGATAAGAATAGACTATTTCTTATATCTCTTCCTCCCTTCACCATCCCTAATCCCTTCCAACACCCCAATAGCAGGAAGGATAGAAAGATGGTTAGTGGGAAGAAGGGCCATGGTTCTCTTTGACTATTTCCTGCTGTTCAGGGTTCTCAGGTTTTTCCTGGCAATGCCAATCTCCATCATAAAAACATTCCCTCTTCCTTGGTCTACATCTGCTTGAATCGCTTTCAGTTCTTCTGTGCCCTTATTGCAGGAAATCCATGGTAACATAATATATGACCTTCCAGAATTTTCCTTAGTTTAATATGTATACTATACACATAGATATGCATACTCAGAGATTTTTGCTTATATCCAGATATCTTCATCTTTCTTTTCACACTTATGACCTTAAAATAAGTCCTCAGAGTCAGGTTACATTGTTACTCATTTTAAATGCTACACAGAGATTCATGGCATAGATACATTATAACTTCTTTTTTTTTGTTTTGTTTTGTTTTAATTTTTTATTTTTTATTAATTTATTCGTATTACATCTCGATTGTTAGCCCTTCCCCTGTTTCCTCCCATTCTTCCCTCCCTCCCACTTCCCCCCTTCTCCCCTCCCCTATGTCTGTGATTGAGGGAGACCTCCTCCCCCTATATATGCTCTTATCGAGTCTCTTCTTGGTAACTTGCTATCCCTCCTCTGAGTGCCGTCAGGCCTCCCCATCCAGGGGGCATGGTCAGAAAAGGGGCACCAGAGTTCGTGTGAGACATTATAACTTCTTAAACTATATGACTACTTACTGAAAGATACTTACATTCCCACCCACCCCCCCATTGGACAATGCTGTTATGAGTAGCCTAGTGTAGGGTGCATAGCAACCACTCAGAAAAGGCAATCACTTACTTCCACTTTCCAAATGGTGAAGCTACAGCTAAGAAAGTTATATAATATGCAAATGATCACACCATGAGTTCAGTTTAACTCTAATATCATCTCTTCAATCAGACTATATGACACTATTTCAAATTGTTCTTATTTTTTTTAAAGTTTGAAGTTCAAAAAGAAAATATATGTGACTAGAGTCAACTAGTTCACCAAACATCTGTAAGTGAGGATTAAGTTCAGCTTTGACTTTTAAGAAAATAGAAATTTTATATTTCTTTTCATTTTTTCTTTCTTTTTTTGTTTATTTGTTTGTTTTGGTTTAGTTTTGGGTTTTTGTTTGTTTGTTTGTTTGTTTGTTTGTTTGAGAAGGATTTCTCTGTTTAGCCTTGACTGTCCTGGACTAGCTTTGTGAATCAGGCTGGCCTTGAACTCATAGACATACATCTGTCTTTGCCTCTCCAGGTACTGGGATTAAAGGTGTGCACCACCACACTGGCAAGTTTTTTTTTTCTTCATATATTTGTTACTAGAATATCATTGTTCATTTAAAAAAAATGTGAATCTTTCAGGTAAATTTGATGAAGTGCCACTTCAAAGAAGCAACTTCCAGGATGAGATACTTCAAACTGTCAGGTAAGCAGCATTAAGATTTTGAGTTCTGAGCAGATGTATCAGATTCAGCTAATCCAATCTCCCACTGGCTGCTCTGGACAAACAACACTTGGAAATCATAAGTGAGAAATGAGCAGAAGCGGACTGATAAGATTCCTGGGGAGAGAGAAGCAGAAGAGAGGTCACATCAATCTTGACTTTTCCCAGTCATTTTCCAGTTAACCACAGAGGGAAATTGAAGCCACACAGAAATTGATTGCCTGGCTGGAGAAAAGGCAGAAGTTGGATTTTTCAAGCTTCCATACTGTCCAGGATCTAAAAAGCACTGTTCAGTATAAGTCCCAAATATATTCATCTCATTTACTGGCTATGTTTTAAGCTAACTATGGCAGACTGAATCCAAAGATGAGAGAGCTACAGCATCTGGGAGGTCTTCAGAGCAGTACAAATTTCTGCATCTGCATTGGTAGGAAGACAAGAATGGAATACGTGCAAACGTTCAGTTAATGCACCAAAGAGCCATGAATGAGGAATGAAGTCTAAAAACTCACTAAAAGTGCCACACTCCAGTAGGCTGAAAGGAAGCACCAAACTTGAATGTGTCAAGCCCAAGCACAAGGATCGATCACTAATTAGAGGACAGTGACCCACTGGCCCTGTCTATATTCCAGGGGGCATTCAAGCCCTGGAGGAAGATGGTGTTGTCTGTAGACTCCAAACTGTGTATCTATAGTGTCATGGAGCCAATTAACATAAGAAGTAAAGTACCAGGCAACTGACCACAAAGGAGACATTCCTTAAAGTACAAAAGACCCACAAGAGACACAGATACTTAAGTTAAAGTAGCTACAATGAATATACTTTAAAGGTGGATAATAGAGAAAATTGTCAGAGAACAAGAATCTGTAAACTAAACCTCTACATTGAGGAGATATCCTCTCTGGTAGTGAGAAATGACGTTGTGGGTTTAGAAAGAGATTGGACTGAAAGACAAGTCAACAAAAACATAAAAACTAAATGTGGAAAGAAAAAAAGGTTAAAAACAAAACCCCTAACAGCCATGGCATCAGTGTGTAATCAGCATAGCATCCTGCATCCAAAAATAGAAAAGGAGCATCAAATGTGACAAAGACTAAAAGAAATACATTGCAGCAAACATTAAAACAAATTCTCAGGGAGATGTAAGATGTTCTCAGAGGCAAGCAAATAGTACCAACAATGCTATCCATGACCATAAATATTTTATTAGTTATTTTTACCTGTTGCTCAGACAAAATAGCTCACAAAAGTACTTAAGGAAAGGAGTTTTTTTCTGACTGACAGTTGGAGGACCAGTCCTTCATGGTGGGAAGTTAAGGAAGTAGGAAATTGAGGCAGCTGGTCACATTGTATCCATTGTCAGGCAGTAGAGATAAATGTATGCTAAACTCACAATTTCCTCTGTATTCGTTTCAGAGCACATTAACAGTGCCATCCACATAGGATGGGCATTCCCAACACAGTTAGCATAATCTAGGTAATCTCTCCCAGGTATGCTCAGAGGCTTGTCCCCTGGGTGCTAATGGATCTTGTGAAGCTGGTGGTCAACATTAACCATCACTATGCTGAAGTTAAAGTACTCATTTTTGCAAAGGTGGTTGTGAAATGTGGTAGCAGTGTCCTACGGGAAACTGTAACATACATAGAAGTGCATTTTATAAAAACAGTTTCGGCTAACTGGTGGGATATATTGGTGTTGTGGAAGTTTTGGTTTATATGTAAACATGTTTTTGTTTAAATCCCCGGTGTGGGACATGGAGGCTGCTCCAGTTTGTCCACAGCTGATAACTGCCTCCTGAGAGGGGCACATGATGCTTGTCAGCTGTGAAATGCCTAGTGCAGGGTGTGGTCTTTGCCAGGAGGGATAAAAGCCAAACCAGGAGAGACTGAGGGCTCTGAGAAAGAAGAAGGCTGCTGGTGTGTCCCCTGCTGCTCCTGGTTGCTGTTGATGCAATTTGATGAGAATAAATTGGACGTGTCTGAAACAAAGATTGGACTTGCTCCCAAGAAAACCCCAATGACCCTAAACAGAAGGAAACAGCTAAGGAAAACTATCCCTCTCTCCCCGCTAACCTCCTTTCTCCCCTACCTGGTGTTGGAAGAGATAGGGGTGGAGAAGGTAGAAAGAGATTTAAGGAACCCAAACCAAAAATAGTTGTTTAAAAATATGCCTACATATCAGTGTCCTGTTACAGTTTCCTCTGCCACAGGTAAAGGAAAATCAGACCATGGGTGCATAAAAAGTGTTAGTATAAAGTCTAAAAAGACACAAAAAATAATGAGAGAAAGAGTTAGAGGTAACAGGCTTTGAAAACAGCCATAATGTCATCATGATATTAAATGAAAATCAATACAAAAGATAACAGAACAATAAAAAGAGAAACAAATGATTTTGTAAAAGTAAAGAAAACAAACACCAACACAGCAGAAGAGCTGGGTGTGTGATTCAGAGGTAGAGAACTTGCCTACCACAAGCAAACCACAGCACTGAAAGAACACAGGACAAACATTCAGTCACCCATATCAACAATAGTATTGAATTAAAATGTTTAAAAAGCTCGATTACAGGACAGGCATAATCAATCACTTTGGGTTTAGAATAAGACAAGAGCCAAATAGATTTGACCTCTAAGAAATGCACTAACTGTGAGAGTGTAAGTATGAATTCTGGGCATGTCTATCATGTACAAGGCCCTGGGTCTGAGCTTCAGCACTGATGATGATGATGATGATGATGATGATGATGGTTGTGGTGGTGACAACGATGATAATTTGGACATGGTTCCACTGATATAAGAAAAGCAAGATTTCAGGCATTGCAGAACTGTTAATTTTTATGATAATAAAGATGTCTATTCATTAAGGAAACACAATGGTCATAAATGTTGCTGTACCTAATAGAGCATAAAATATTGGAACTAAAACTGACAGAATTGAGAGAAAAAAACACGAAAAAAATCTCTAACTATTCACATCCTCTCCTCTCTCTCCCTTCCTCTCTCCTACTCCCCCCTCCCCTCCCCTGACCTTCACTCCACCGCTTTTTCCCCCCCCCCCCCCCCGCCTCCTTCTCTCCTCTCCTCTCTTCTGCTCTCTCCTCCTTTCATTTCCTCTCCCCCTTTCTGCTATACTCTCCTTGCCTTTCTCCTTGTCCCTTTCCCTCTCCTTTCCTTTCACACTCCATCAATCACTCTTCTTCACCTCTCAGTGGTGGGACAAGTGGACAGAAAATAAGTAAGCATTGTTCACATAGAAGATGAACAATTTTCTGAACCAGCGTCATCTGACCCAATTTATAAAGTGTTCTATCAAAAAAATGGCTGGCTCCTAATTTTATATTTTTACCAAGTGTACGTGGAACTTTCACAAAGACCTACTATATTCTGAGCCAGGAAACAAATCTCAATTTATATCAAAAGATCCCAGATCTACAAAGTCTATTATTTTGGCACAATGGAATTTAATCAGTAATCAATAGCAGGACATATTTGAAAAGCTCCACATATTTGGAAATGAAGCTACACACTTATATATAAGCTATAGCATAAAAGAAGAAAAATGAAAAGAAATTTAGACAGCATTTTGAACTGAGTGAAAACAGAAATGCCATTTCTTTTCCAGCACTGAATACAAACAGCTCTGAACAGGACAAATGCACAACCAGTGGTTTCTCTTAGACTGTTAAGGGAACTTAAGAGTGTGATAAGTGATTTCTATTCTGAAGATACAGCAAATCTCACAGTTGAGGAACAATCTTCCCACTTGTTTCTGGAGCACCTGGTTCTGGGACGTGCACCCCTATGCCAAAATACAGGACTATTCAATCCCCTTATAAAAGTCATGATGTACTTGTTTGTAACATACGTTGCCCCACCCCCACCCCCATGTACTTTAAGTCATGTCTAGATTAGCACTAACAGCTCATAAAATGTCAATACTATGTAAATAGTTGTTACACATTGTATTTAGTAGAGACTAATGGCACGAAAAACATCTGTCCATGTAGGCAGGTAATTTTGTGTTTTAACATCTCCCACCCTTGATTAGTTGAATCTGCAGATGTGGACCTTGTGGATAATGCCTGGAGTAAAAGACCCTGTGTCAATAATAAATGGGAGGACACTTCTGAGGACTCGCTGCCAGCTAAGTGTGGAAATAGCATTGTGGGAATGTTTCCTGGAGGACTCATTCTTACAGGCGTACTGGAGGATTTCATACATTAGGAATCCAATGAGGGTCACACAGGGAAAAGCCAGTAAAGATTCCCATTACTCTTAATGGGAAGAAAAATCGAGAATGGCATGGTAGGCAAGAAGGCATGGATTAGAGATGGCCAACCCCTCACTGGCTATCCCCTCTGTGTTTTGCACTGATAAGGACATCACAAATCCAATCAGAAATACTGAGCCTTTGTCCCCTAGGATACCCGCCCAAATTCTCAGAACCACTGCCACAAAACTGCCAGGGAGCATACACAGTCTACTAAGGTTTTCTGGCTTCTATATGACCTTCCACTTGTGATACTTCACTGGCACAGGACATTGAAAGAGAAAATGTCCCAAAGAGCAAATTCAATGGCTCAGGGGTCCACACTTCATCTATCAGCTGTGCATGACCTGGGATGGTTTAACCTTAATGAAATTTCTAGGCCTAATTTACACAAAAGCAGCTCCCCACAAGTCACAGCCCTCAGCTAATGGTCTCTAACCTTTTGGCAGGACAGCCCTTACTTGCAAAATCATGCACCCTGCCACTCAGAGTATGCACTCATTTTCTCAGTAAATACTTTCCTTTTCTGGCCCATTGTGCATGTCCTGAAATTCTTTTATTAATGAGATTAGAGGAAGGACTCCTACTGGCCCTGTCAACATCTCCTACAATATATGGCTATGAATACACTTTCAGAGTGCCCCTTAGCAAAGCCCTATATTCTGGGACTTATTCAGAGCTTTGCTTTATCTACGCTTGAGAAAAGAAGTTTTCCCACCCTTCTCATTACTTTTTTCCTGCCTTGCCAATCTTGTGCAAAACAGGAAGGAAGACCCAAACTTGTGAATTGGAGAAACACCTATGAATAGCACAACTTGGACATTTGATTCACTGAACGTTTGCGAAGTTGATAAATGTGTCCCTATCACTGGTGCTTAGCTAGAACCCACCAAGATCCTATGCAGCAATGGTGGGTGACAGTGGAAAGTCTGCAAAGCCCTGACTCCCCTGGGGAGAAGGCTAAGGGAAGCCCAAAGATAGGGCAGCTAGAAAGGAGGACAGCAGAGGACTGTGCAGGTTAACTCTGTACCATGGTGCATAGAGTAGCTGCACTCTTAGTTATGCAAAAGTTAAGTCTTTACACTAAAAACGACTATTCTCAAACTCTAGCACCTGATGCAATGTGCTTGGCTTTCAACAACAACAAGACTTGCCAAAAGGCTTGCTAAAGCAAAGTCTTTACAGGCAAAGCAATGGACTCAGACACTGAATTTCCAATGAGTGTTATATACCTTAAGAATTTCAGTGGAAAAATCAGGCAACATATGAAAACAGATGAATGTTCTCAGCAGAGATACAACATTCTAAGAATTAAAGGAAAATGTTACAAATATAATTTTACAACTTTATTACATGAATTATGAAAGCTGTTTGGTGTCTCATTGGGAGACTGACTAAAGCTGAAGAGAGATTTAATAAGTAGGAATGTGGGTTAAAAAAAATAAGAACTTCTAAAACAGAAATATGAGAAGAAGGAGGGAAGAATGGAGGGAGGGAGAGAGGGAGGGAGGGAGGGAGGGAGGGAGGGAGAGAAGGACAGAGAAGGGGGGGGAGAACAAGGACTATGTGGCAATTTACAGATATTGAAGTGATAAAGGGCAAAAAAAATGAACACAGAAGAATAAATATTTGAGAAGTGATCACCAAGAACTTTCCAAAATTAAGGACATATGAAGTCAGAGATTCAGAAAACTTAAGGAATATCAACCAGGCTAAAGACTCAAATCACAGAGCTAGGTACAGCAAATTCCTTTGAGAAAATATGGACACAAAGACATTTTTAAAGAAGTCAGTGAAAATTTTACTTTATCAATAGAGAATCACAGACATGCAATAGATAGATAGATAGATAGATAGATAGATAGATAGATAGATAGATA
>OU015752.1:92215876-92226424 GCA_907169655.1 Acomys percivali
GATAGATAGATAGATAGATAGATAGATAGATAGATAGATAGATAGATCAGCCCTAGGCAACTAGAAAAAGAATGGAGTAAGATATTTTTAAATGTTTAAAGAAAATTATAGTAACCCAGAAGTTTATAGCCTGAGACATTGACACTGCCTCTCAAAATTCAAGGAATAATACAAAGGGTAATATACCTGAATGTAATGGAGATACATTTGTTCTGCAAAAGACATTCAAATGAAAATATTTCAAACATGAATGTATGTAAGCAGAGAAGTGTTCTTCAGTGACAAGAAAAATGAAATAGGCCAGAAGTTAAGGTTTACTTAAAGAGAGAATATCAGAGAAATAAATATACATAAAATAAAACATTTTTCCTTTTTTACACCTTTAAGACAGCAGTTAAAATAATGATTTCTAACGTGAATAAATGAAATAAATGACATAAAAGTCACATGGGATAGGAGAGAGGAATCAGATATTCTTTCATAAGGTACTGTATTCCAAATAAAATGATACAGTGCAGTTTGAAAGAGGCCTTAGAATAGCATAAATGAATAGTTCAAACCTAAGGTGACCATTATGGTTTTTTTTCAAGTGCAGTATATTTAATAGACTGATGGAGAATAGAAAATCATATAAAAGACTCATAAAATCAGAGAACTCAGAACAAGAGGAAAACAAAGCAAGAGTGCAGTGAAGAGAAAACAGAAGCACAGTAGTTAGCTGCCATGCGTCGACTGTGAACTGTCTCCCAGAATATCTGTATTAATTGTTGTCTACCAACTATGGGACTCTGGGGAAGTGCCTGTTCACACGGGTTTTTACTGTGTAATAGAGTAGTCCACTGAGCTTGTAAGTTGATAGTTTTATTGGGAGGAGTTGAGAACTGGAGCTTGGAGCCTGTTGGGGGAAGTGGTCCCTGGGGGCTGTGGATTTAAGGTGCATCTTATCCATCCCTTCCTAGTCTTCTCTGCTTCCAGTACACAGTGAGGTGAGGATGTTTCTTCTGCCTTACCCTTTCGTCATGTTGCCTAAAAGCGATAGAGCTAGACAACTGTGACCTAAAATTTCTGAAATCATAAGACAAAATAAACCTTTCCTCTATTTAAAGTACCCCTTGAAAACTCTGTCCCAGCAATAGAAATGTGAATGACACATTAGCACATCACTGTGTTATAATCATACCATACTACAATCATACAAATGATTATAGTAAACTTTGGGAGTTCCACATGAGAACATGTAAAGGACAGAAATTGTTAAAGCGAATGAAAAATAAAATCTGACTACACTTTGCCTATAATAAACTATTAAGTATGATGACACATAGAGATTAAAGTAAGGGTGTGTATATGGGAAACATCAATCAAAAGAAAGCCAGAAGGGTTATATAAGATCACAGTTCAATCAGCTGTCATAACAAAGCTCTCTGGATAAATCCTAATATGTAAATTTCAGCAACATACTTGTATATAAAATGCACCAAAGAAAAAGGATTGAGTGAACACAGGAGGATGACAAGATACAAGGGAAATATACAAAAGTGGACTGCTTTCCAAATGGCAGCAATAAGCAACTGGAATGCGAAGCATAACAGAAAACAGACACTGGCAACAGGAGCCAAAGTGCAATGCTTATGTATGAATCTAGACAGTATAAATGGTCTCCATACCCCCCCCCCATAAAAACTGAGTAAAAGTTACAGACAAAAGGAGCAGTACTGTGGCCTCATGTGCTAGAAGATATGGGCTTGTTGGTTATTTGAAGATCTGTTATTAATTGTGGGTGTTTGCAATTATGACATGTTCCTGACAGATGAACCCTTTGTTGGTGCGTGGTATGTCTTGTCTTTTTTTGCCCTGTTTTGAGAAAGCTGTCATGTCTAATACACATGGGTGTAGGCTTAGATTTGTTTTTCAAAAACCTACTTTATTTAGGGTTCTTAAACATTTTTACCTCTCTTCCAATCCACCAACCAGAGATAGGAGAGAACGCAGGTTACTAGGACAGGGAAGGTGAACCCTTTTAGATGTAGTTCCTCAGGGCAATTCCACTTTGCATCCTGTTGTCAGGATAACAGCAGTCCAGTCAAATAGCAAACACCAAACAGCAACACGAACCAGTAGCAGCAGCACAATTCAGCAGAAACAGCAAAACTCCACAGAATCGAGTCAGTGGACTCAGCTGGAGCGCTGTAAGTTCTCTGGAGCGTTTCTCTCTGTAAAGTGAAGTGTTGGAAAACGAAGACCAGGGAAGCAATGTAAACCATTGCAAGGTGTAGCGATGCAAAAGCATTGCGTCACTGTCTGTGGGCTTCTATTTATCTCCTCTCAGAGTCTACACGAGGTGGTTCTTGCAGCTGGCAAAAACCACACCCCTTGAATGAGCCAATATCACAGGCCTCTCACAAGACAGCTTCCAAGCAAAACATTGCATGCCCTCTAATGGGTCTGTTTTCTGCTAACAAAGTTCATGAGGCTGTCTTCAGTGGTGGAAAACCACTCCCACATCCTATACTTGGGAACCAAAACAAAAAAACACATCTACATGACACAACTGAGTCTTCAAAGACACCATAAACTTCCACCTCACATGGGATGTTCCTATTTGGTTTCACTATCCTTTTTCTTTTCATTTCCCTTCTGTGTGCATTTTCAATGTAACTGTATGTCATGATTAGTATTTATTTTAAGAAAAAACTGTGTCCTTTCATTCTACTTTCTCTGATTTTGAGTTTTTGTTGAATATTATAAATTACATTCTTTTTTCCCTTTTTTATACATTTATTTTATTACACATGTAATAAAACAAACTACATACAGCAGGGAGAACCATGTGACAATCATGAGAATAATGAGTTCTATCTATACATATTACATTTATAGTGAATTGGCCATCTGCATTTGCCTCATTTGAATTAATTGAATTAAGTGTCTTTCCTGTCTTGATGGGTCTAAATTTCCAAATGAAATTCAATATCTATGCTATCTCAACTCTAATAGCTTAACTTCTTTAGCTTGATCTAAAGCAATCTTATCCCCTAACCAATGAAACTTGGTTGTAAAACTACATGGGCTTGTCAAATACTTGATTAGTATTTTTTATTAGTATTTTTAATTGATTACAATCTCACTTTAATTAATACCAAATTAACCTCATTTGACACATAAGAACTTCACCCAGTACACCTTTCCTGCACCTATATATTGCAATTTCCACAGACAATATCATTCCACATTGTGCAATAACTACTATGTGGTGGCTGTTTCACTCTTGTGACTTTTAAGTCACCTAAAAGTATGCAACTTTGAAACCCAAAATAAAATTATACCTAGTTTTTTTCTATCCGTGTTAGCTTTGCTGATGTACTATGCTTGCTTTTTTTTGCTCTCATTTTTTTACCATTGGTTTTTCATGAGGGCTTAACTACCTACCTACGGTCCTTTCATCATGCTGCAAACACTAGCAATTCTTGTGAGACAGATTCATAATCATGGTGGATTCCACCAGGCTTGATTTAGTGGGGGAATTTATCAATGTCTTCTTTTTTAAATGTTTTTTAATAAAAGCTTTTTCATTACTTCTGAGTGGTGTTGAGTTTGGGGACCAAAAATATTCTCTAGAAACTGAACTTTCTTACTATGTCTTTTTTTTTTTAACCTCTATAGCTTAATGTTATTGTCCAAAACTTTTGAAACAGTGATCTTGAAGGCTTTTCTAGATTTTCATCAGATTAGAAATCCAACTGACTAGACACCTTATGTATGCCCTTTCTATAAGGCTCAACAGCACAATCATCTTTAGTAGAACATCCACATATGGAATTTTCATTCAGAGAGAGATGTATTAGGAGTCAGGTCTTCAATAAAGTGATTGGCAAGTGCTGCTGGTGCTGAGCCTTCCAGACCTGAGTGCTTCAAGAGCAGTTGTTTAGTCATTTCCTTCTTTTGATTTCTAGGTGCTTCATTAACATCTGGTCTTCCTCCTCTTCATCCTGTCCCTCTTCATCTTCTTCCTTGGCCATGCTCTTGGACCTCACACAATGACTTTTGCAGAAGCATTCTTTCCAGTGGCTGGTGTGGTCTCCGTGGTCTCTTCTTTGACAACTTCTTCCTCTTATCCCTCATCACAACCATCACTTCCTCACTCTTGTCTTCTGACACAGGAGCTACAGTTTCTTCTTTCATCTCTGCAGATTTAAACCCATCCTTGTCTCTGTTTTCCAGCTGTCCTTCTTCTGTTAAATGCATACTCCTTTTCTTCCTCATCATTGCCTTTCTTCTTGGAAGTCTTGCCATATTTGCCCCATTGACCAAAGTTTTCTCTGCCCCCTGGGCTTACTCTCAATGTTTTTACCACTGTTCTCACCAGTTTCACGTTGCAACTGTCTTCTTCGTTAGCATGGCTACTACCTTTCTGCCTGTTGTAGTAGATTCCTTCTTAACAAGTGGGGCAACTGCATTTTTGTTTGTTTGCTGGCTTTGTGTTGATTTTCTTGCCTTTGTTCTGAAGACACTCTCCTCTCCACTACCACCTCCTGATAGTTTTTCATCCTCACTGTACTTTTCTACCTCCTTTGTAAGAGACCCTACTATCTGGAAGTCCTTTGACTTTTTTCTGGCCTTTGAGAACTTCACAATGATGGCAGTTTATGATCATGGAGAATGTGGCAAGTGAGTGCTATAGATGAAGCTAAAGAAACACAAACAACATTGACGGCAGTTGCTGGGCTGTCTTTGAACATTCTTTCTCTTTATCCTCTTCAGGGATTCCAATTGTGTATGTGCTGGTACTCTGCAGTGTGTGCCCACACTTCCCTTAGACTATTTTTATTTGGAGGGGGGCACTTGCTTTTTTTCAGCTCCCAGGCTTTATTGTTTGAACAGTTCTATTTCCTATGTTCATGGGTTCTTCCCTATACCTACTTAAATATGCTGCTAAAGCATTGAATTTTCCTTTAGATTTTGTACTTTTGAACTCCATACTTTTTATTTGATATATTTTTAATGATTTCTAACTCTTCCATGTCATCTGTATTTAATAAGATATATTTCTCCTGCTTTCCTTTAGTTTTACCTATGCTTTCCTTATCACTTTGAGGTATTTAGGATGGTAGACTTAAGGTCTTTACCCAGAAGGGAACTATCTGGCCACGCTCAGGAAAAGTTATTATGAATATTTTTTCCATGTATATGAGCCACATTCTACTTCTTTGCCTGCCTTCCACCTTTCTGTGGAACTCTAAACATTTTTCTGTACTGTAACATGGGACTCTGAGAATCAGACCACCCTCATTCCCTGGGAGTTAATTTTTGCCGCTTAATGTGGACCGTAACTGTCTTTTGGGGTAATTGGGGAACATCTTTTCCTAACTGGAGCCTAGTAGTGTACTAGTGCATTGACAGAGACTGTCTTATAGACCCAGATTCCAAATTACAAACCAATGATTAGCACTGTCTTGGTGATTGGATTAGCCCAGAGTTAGGCCATCTCTCCACGAGGCTTCACAAGACCATTTACAAAACTTTGTAAGGGCTTTGTCATGTGATGTTTCCCCCAGGGAGATATAAAGAATTGTCTATCTTTTCACTACAAACACAGAACTAATCCACAGACCACAGAAAGGTTTTTGTCCCAGAGTTTATTGGTGATACATTCAAATGCAGCTACAATCCCAAGAAAGTCTCTAGGTAACTCACGGGCAGGTGCATGATGGAACTGTTCCAACCACAACATGGACAAATTGAGCATGGGAGTGAATTACTGAAATGTCCTCTCAGCAATGTATAGCGTCCCCACCTTGCCAATCAATTGTGTGTCTCTGGAAATCTTATGACACGCCCCATAATTCTCCTCTCCTCGTGCCATGGAATGTTAATGGGCCCTCTTGTGAGGGTCTCATCATAACTCCTCTCATTGAGGAAGGCAATGGCCATGCCAACCCAGATCAAACGATTACATTTTGCAGTCCTCCACTTCCTCCAACACTGACATCCCTTGCACCCTGTGTCCAATGGTACTCCTTGAGCCTGGGAGAGGTGATGTAGGTTTATGATGTCTTAGTTCATTTTGTGTGGTAATAACAAAATACCCTGACAAAAGCAACTGAAGGAAGGCAGGGCTTATTTTAGCTCACAGTAAAAGGTACCATCCACTGAGTGGGAGAAGGCAATGCAGTCAAAACAGGAGTCTCTAGCAGCTGATCACATCATCTCTGCAGTCAGAAGACAACAAGGAACCCAGGACCTACTACTGCCTGAGAAATGGTGCCATTTTTTCCCATCTCAATTAGTCTCCCACAGACAAGTCCAGAGACCCATCTCTCAGGCCACTAAAGTCTGTCAAAATGACAATTAACACAAACTGTCACAGAAGAGAACAAACTTAACAGCCACATCCTATCACTTTAACAACAGGAGAGCTGTAGCTGCCTCTTTACTACAGTCTGTTTTCACAGTCCTTTGGCCTTTCAGTAGCAATTACGGATTCTCTCATGTGACCAGAACCTTAAATACAGTTGGAAAATATTTGCTACACTTACAACAGTTGCATCACTATTGCACTATCAGGCATGCAACCTACATCAGTAGCAATGGCCTACATGGTAGTACGGGATCTCAGAGGCTTCTTTAAGCACACAACTATACTCCATCCCTTGCACCTGGATTTTCTCATGTCTTCAGAGAGCATCCTTCCCATCTATGCTCATTAAAACTCGTTAACATCTGATCTTACTGTTCTTTTAAAGGCAAATCTATGGGACAGCTAAGGGTGAGCATTATATAATGAAACATTTTTACTAAGGCAGGACCTATTGAAGGTTTACTATTGTGAGCACCAAACAAGCATAAATTTATCCTAGGATTTAGCAATTAAGGGTGTACAAAAACCAAAACAAACTCAAAAAAGTCATCAACAAGGCCCAATAAATAAAGAAAAGATAATATCACTGGTCTCAACTGATGTAAAAAAACAAAAAAAACAAACAAGCAAAACCCAATGTTGGTGACAGCACTATGGATTTTGGACATTGTGCCACTTAGCCCTCTACAATCTACAGCCACTCTCCATAAGCAACTCTACCTCCTCAGCCAACACAGATTGCCATTAAAAGAGCCTTGGACTGGATGAATAATTGCTCAGCCTTACAGACTTCCACTTCATCTAATCATGACTAACTATTCCTAAAGTTCGCACTCTCAGGCAAAATCCTATAGAATTAATATGCCACAGCAGTACATCTGTCCCTAGCATACTTTCTGGCAGAGGATAAATATATACAGTCTATTCTTTCAGACCGGGAGGATAATTGCACGCATCTACGACAAGCTTAATATTTTCAAATGAGCCTCTCTACGTCTAAATCCAGCCACTGATGCTCATTTATCCCAATAATCTTGGGAGGTTATGAAATAATATACAATCAGCAATAACATCCGAATCAAGCACTCTACATATTAATGGAGCACCAAAATCTGCAATACAACACAGGGCCTCAAGCTACCCTAAGGTGTAGTCAACTTTAATCAATAGTATATGGTAGCAAGTGAGGTAATCTCCCAAAACAGGACCTTTCTCCATAAGCAGATAGCCATCCAACCTGTCCTTCCAGTTTCTGACTTTTCAGCCTTCCAAAGCGCACAGGCATGGTACTTGGATATCTGTCATTTTCCCCATGAGTAACTCTGGTACAACAGAAGTTTTTTTTTTTTTTTCTTCCTATACTTGCTTTTGAGAAACCCAGATAGGCTCACTGATCAGCTTTCCATTTCTCTGCATTAAAGGCTGGAGCTGAGAGGCACCTCTATCCCTTTTGTCTCATTCTTCCCTTCCTTTCTGGTATCCATGTTTTGTGTCCTGGAATGGATTCTTTGACAAAGATCTAATCTGTACTCTCTTCCCCTTATGGCCCCTAGCTCTAAGAACCAGCAAGCCAGTATGCTCTCCCTATTATCCAATCTATCTGCCAGGTCACATGCTAACGTGGAGGATACCATCTGCTTGTCCTTTTCCTGCTGTAATTGTTTCCTTAAGTGGACAAATTCTCTCTGGATGGAAAGCTGAGCTTCAGTTGCATATCTTATCATCTGCAGATGGGGCAGCAAGCAGCTGTCACTACAGCTAAGAGGCATAACATCCCATACACATGAGAGAGAGGGGCAACCTGAGAGTCACCCTGCAGCATTCCACCCCCATTCATTTTAATTCAGTTAGTTCCTGCTTGGGCTCCCAAGTGCCACATGACATTATCTGGGAAAATATAAAGTGATGCCTATTCACCTCAGCTAGAGAAGGCACTAACAGGCAGAAGAACTGATTCTATTCAGGTCCAGCTTGGAGAACCAGCCTGTTTACTTGAGTTACTGACAGGTCAGGGGAGACTCAGATGTAGCTATAACTCTAGAAAGTAACCCTGGTGGTGGGGATGAGGTTGGGGGACAGTGCAAAGGCAGCTGCAAAACCAAGAGTTTGTTTGCCTCTTATATAACTCAAAGGAGGGGCCTCACAAGGATCCCAGAAATACTTGGAAGACTGGGGAGTCTCTTGAGACTTGTCCTGTGAGTCTCCGGCTCCCTCCATAGGTGAATGTTAAAGGCCACAGGTGAATGTTAAAGGGTTGAGCGCTGTGAGGTAACCATTTCGGCAGTCGCATCTGCTTTGATTCAAAATGCAGTGAACAATGGTCTATGCAGAGGAGACACCCATGCTGTGGATTCACTTCATGCTTGCAGAGAGCCTGTAAGCCCACTACAGTCCAAAGCTTAGAGTCTCCTCGGATATTCTCTGAGCATGGATCCAGCCGTGACATGAAAACAGCGTTCTACATATTTCTCTACACTTGGAACCACTGACCAGGTCGCAGAATTCCCAAAGATTCAGCAATGGATTTTTTTTAGAATTGTTACTGACTTCTATAATTTCATGAACTCCAGGACACTACCGACTTAATAGTAAGCAAACATGAAAAGGTGAAAAATATCAAACAGGAATGACTTGAAGGGAATATTCATTTAAGACTTGTGAATAAAATGTCCACAACATTATTATTTATGATTGCCCAACTATCCAAAATATCTTCTAGGGAGAAATGGATACAACAGTGCTGAATCTACACAACTGACTATAGCTGAGCAATTAAAAGGAATAAACTGTTGGTTCACGTAACCATATAAATGAGCACACTGCTTGATCAGAGTCTGCTAAGTCCGAGTTGCTGACTTTGGTGAGGAGATGAATGGAGGAGCCCCTGTGCGCTGTGACCTCTTGGCACACACTTGAGTTCTCCCTACTAGATGGCAGGCATACCTTTCCCTCCAGAGTCAGACCTGCTGAAACCGTCTCCATCTGGCTGAAGCTGCTGGTTAAGTACCACTGTGCTAAGTACAAGAGCCTGGTCTCAGAAAGGCTACATATTGTGTCATTCCCTTATATGACATTCCGGAACTTTTTAAAAAATATATTTTATTAATTTATTCATATTACATCTCAATTGTTATCCTATCCCTTGTATCTTCCCATTCCTCCCTCCCTCCTATTTCCCCCTTACTCCCCTCCCTTATGAGTGTGACTGAGGGAGACCTCCACCCCCTGTATATGCTCATAGGGTATCAAGTCTCTTCTTGGTAGCCTGCTATCCTTCCTCTGAGTGCCACCAGGCCTCCCCATCCAGGGGACGTGGTCACATCCTGGAACTTTTTAATAGAACAGGAAATATGCAGAGGCTGTCGAGGGCAGGAGAAGGAAGAGAATCTGAATACAAAAGTACAGAACAAAGAAATGCATTGGATTGTTGATATTGAGCTGTGTCATTGCTGTAATCAGTACAGACTGATATGTATGTATGTATGTATGTATGTATGCATATATAGAATGTATGTATAGAAATATGTACAATCCCATGTAACTATAACACAAGTAGAAATGAAAGTTCACAAAACCAAGTAACCTCCAATTACCTGCAGTAGACTTGATGGGGAACATATTAATAAATATAAAAGAATCATTTCACTTGTGACTCAGAAGATGAACTTGGCAGATGACAGTATGGCGAGGTTGAACCAGCTCTGTAGAATGTGTAATGAATTTGACTGGATAATGTTCATATGTTAGAAGTGCCTGCAGTTTGCTCTAGAGAGCCCACAGAGGATAAGCAGAGAGGCAGTGCAGTGGTCTTAACAGCCCCGGACAGAATCAGGCAGGTACATGCCATGGAGTAGGTAAAATGTGGGTCTTAGTAAGTCAGTGGATACATTTCATGGCAGAAGTATCTAACAGAGTTCGTTCTACATAGTACACTGTGTGAGCTAGCTTTTCCCAGGTTATGGTGAACAGCCCTAGTGGAGAACTTTAAGACGAGATTACTATATCTTCAGAAGTACATCCTTACATGGTCCTGTTAGATCCCACAGTCCCCCTTTCAGGGTTCTATCTACTGAACCATGTAGGGTATTTGGGAACCTGGTTCTCCAGACTTTGCAAAGTATGGAGTTGTTCATGATGACCTTCTCTTCTTCTTCTTCTTCTTCTTCTTCTTCTTCTTCTTCTTCTTCTTC
>OU015752.1:92249338-92290160 GCA_907169655.1 Acomys percivali
ATATATATATATATATATATATATATATATATATATATATATATATGTAGAGAGAGTATGTGTGTGTGTTTATCTATAATGTGTAGCCTCTGAAGTTTCTCATAACATATTTTTATTATACTATTTTACTTTTAAGGCTAGGCTTTAGGAATTTTCTTTGGATTGTTATGGCTAGTTTAGCAACCAGTGACTAGTTGGAAGTTGTCCTTAAATACTTTCATCCATTAAATCTACCTTTTTGCATTGATTTGTGCATTCCTACCTATTGCTGTATTATATTGTCAATGCAAGCATTTAGGTTCATAACACTTACTTCTTATCTTACTGGTCCTATGAGTCAGAATTTGGGCATGGCTTAGCTGTATTGCCTGTTTCAGGGATTCATAAAGATGAGAAGGATGTTGACATGAGCACTCAGAATCCTCTCAAAGCTCACCTAGAGAACGGTGCATTTCAAAGTTGACATTATTATTGGCAGATCTGAGTTATTTTGAGTTACTGGATTTAAGGATTCATGTTATTGCTGAATATGACAAACTGAAGGGTGGTCTTTCTTCTTTATCACATGGGCCTCTGTATAAAGCAGTGGATGACATAGGAGCTTGTGTTGTCAAAGCCAGAAGGCAAGGCTGACATTAAAATAGTATGCAACATAACCAAGAAAGTGGTCTTCCATCACCTGTACAATGTTCCATTAATTACAAGTCATTTGTAGGTTCTGATTACAGCGAGGCATGCACGGACTCCTACAAGAATGTGAGGACCTGTGACAGAGAGAATTGGGGCCACACTGTGACATGCTTGAATGTTTGCCTTGTTTTCTATTCTCTCCCTCTTTAAGTCTTTATATTTAGCCAGGAGTGAGTAACTTTGCAGGGCCCTCCTTGGTTTCTCCTAAGCAGGTATAGCCTCCTGAATACACGGAGCCTTCCAAGAATTTAGAGTCAGATCTCAGCCTGCCTTTTTCATCTGTTTATCTCCTTTAATCTACCTCTTGTGTTTCGAGCCAGTGTCCTGTTGACTCAACTGTCTCATCCATTATGGACGTCTGGCTTCTGTCATCTCTCATTCATTATTTCCTGCTCATATCTTTATGGCTTTCAACAATAGGATTATAGACTATCAGCTCCAAATATCCCACATTCTGTTTAGGCAGGAAGTGGAGCTTCCAGTGTAGACTGTCTGTCCCATCTGTGTGGCTAGAGAGAGCCAGCAGAGACAGGAAATGCCCTGCTCCAGTCCCACAGACCCCCACCCCCTATCAGTACACAGCAGTTTCATAGAAGGTGCCCCCCCTTTTCTGTGTGCCACTTTTTAAGGCACCAACTTTGTCCAGTTTTAATCACTGCACTTTTAATCACTGCTCTATGCTCCTTCTCTAGCCAAGTCTTATCTCCCAAATCTACCAATCAAAATGGAACTTAGTAGCAGCCCATGTGATCTGTATGCAAAGGAACCTTGAAAATTAAAATCTAGGTCATCTTTAGAAATTCTAAATCAGAATGTTTCTAATATGAAGTCGTATTCAAGACTTCTATTTAGGAAGTTTGATATTATCTTGAGGTCAAGAAAAATTGAAAACACAGTTACTTGCTCCTAGAATGTTAAATCGAAGAGTAACTATTTTGTTCATCTATTAGGAAAATGACTGTGGTTTCTTTAGATATGATGCATATTCGGAATTAATCATATATTATTACCATATATTTGGTAATATATACATATTTGGTTTTATATATAATGGCAAAAATATATATTTATTACTATTATTTAGTTCATATAACTAGACTAAATTATAGTATAGTGCTACCACCACAGGCTGAAGTTCAGGAATACAAAGTTGGATATAAGATTTTATGTGTACATATGACTGCAATAAAAGCTAAATTTAACTACCAAATGCTTATGTAATCTTCTAGAACAGTCTACTGGCCTTGCCTAAAGACTTCATATTGATTCTGAGCACTTCACACCTAAGGGGCAGTATAGTACAGCCAACCAAACATCTTGAGAATGAATCTCTTTTGTTTCTTTTAGCTTCAAGGCAGGTACTTCATCTCTCTGCATTTCAGTGCACTCATTTACATAATAGATTTAAGTATTTATGTACAGAGATACTGAATGTGTCAAGTTAATAAGACTGAAAGCAGAGCTTGGTCCTTAGAAACACGTCAAGCATTTTATCATTCTGGGATGTTGCTATCCTAGTCTGAAGTACTTTTGTTCACACGCTTTATGATTGCAACACACTGTTTGCTTGGCCTCTCTGCTTCGGTTTTTATTTCCTTAGAGTCTATGCTCCTATCTGTTCCATTACAGTCCTTTAAAAAGGCTCTTAAGTCCCTGTTCTTTCTCATGGTGGTGTGTATGACTTGAGAGCACAGGCACATGCTTTGCCAACACCACCTTTAAGGCTTTATGTCAGCATTAAGAAATCAGCCTTGGTGAGAATCTAGAACCACGAGAACTGAAAAGTGTAACACGTGTCATTTTTTCTTTGCCTCTAAAAAGGCATGTTTTAAACATTTACCAGCACTCTCTCGGGCTTCTCACAGTACTTCCAATAAAAATGTCAAAGCCCATCCCCTGTCCTGTACCTAAATAATATAGAACCTAGTTACTTCTCCAATGTCATCTCTTGTTTTCTGAACCTTGCTCACTGGACTCCTGGCAAAGTGTCCACACTTTCCTTAACTACATCTGATGCTGGTTTGTGCCTGGGAGTGCCTGGAAGGCTTTTCCCACTGTTGGGGTTGTCTTGGGATTTTCCTTAGACTTATTATCAAATGTTTCATTTTCTGTAAGATGTTCTCATATCAATTTTAACTTAAAACCTTTTAATTAGCACATAAAAATTTACATGTACAAAGGTACTATATGTTTCCATATATGTGTACATTAGAGTTGACACACCTGTTTTCTCAAACATTTCCTTGTGTGGGGGAGAAGCATTTGAAAGTATTTCTTTGACTTCTTGCAACATACTGTACCTTATGCTCATCTCCTGTGACCACAGTCTTCATTGGACACCTAACAGTCTAACTGCAACTTACTACCTTGTTTTGTCTCAAATCATGGCCGCTACCACCCTTTCTTATTCTCTGGAATGTTCCCAGCTCTCTGATGTTCTGTTACATATTACGTTAGTTACGGCCCATTAGACCATCAGCACCGTGGGATCGGGCATTTAGATGTGTTTCCTTCACTAGTAACAGCCTGTTATCTATAGTAGCCCCTTCCATCGAAGTGGTACACAGCAAATAATGGTTGAGTGAATAAGTGATTTAGTAACTCAGAATGAGTGCACAACTATTTTCAATCCCATATATATAGATACATATTATAAAAATATATAGTAAATATTTTGACTTATACCAACAGTATATATTAGTAAGTCCTCAGTGTTGGGGTGAGTAAAAAAATGTATCCACTATATGCAGAGACAAACTCATTCCATCCTTACAGCAAATCTTGCAGAGATGAGTGAACTCCGAGGTCAAGGACAAGATCAGGCACTACCTAACTTTCTAATTCCATTCGATTGTGCCTATAAATATATTTTTTTCACTATTTTCGTTATTATTGAACATATTTCCATTCCACGTACTTGTTGAACGTTTGTATGTTTTAATACAATATGTAACTTCAAGTCCTTGGCTCCACTTTTTCATGAAAGCTAACGTCTTAATCTTCCCCTGACAAAGTCAAAAGAGTTCTTTGGCTTGATATTTCAGGGCCTTTTATCTTTCTATATGGTGAATTTTCTTTTACAATTAGGACTTCAGTTTTATATAGTCAGGTCCAGCAATTTTTTTCATAATTTCTAGCTTCGTGGTGTGATTAGGAAATGTTAGCTGATTACTAGACTGCCATGTGACAATTTTAATTTTAAAAAATAAAAATTTTAATTATCTGCTTAAAAACAAATATGATAACTGCTTTCAGCAAACCAAATGTCACAGGAGTCTCCGTTCTGGATCCCATGCCCCATGTCTGGATGAGATCCTGAACTTTCTTACACCACGGTCTCTTCTTACCTGGTGACATATTTTAAGTTTTAGTATCAAAGTTATTCTGTTTGTATAACAACATTCCAGAGCTGAGAATGGTGGCACAGCCTTTAATCCCAGCACTCAAGAGGCAAAGAGTGGCAGATCTCTGTGAGTTTATGGCCAGCTTGTTATATATAGGTAGTACCAAAGTATCTAGAGATATCCACATTGTGAGACCTTGTCTCAAAAAAACAAAAGCTAGAAATTCCTCTCTGTCTTTGTCTCTCTGTCTCTCTGTCTCTGTCTCTGTCTCTGTCTCGCTGTCTCTCTGTCTCTCTGTCTCTCTGTCTCTGTCTCTCTCTCTCTCACACACACACACACACATGCAACACATGCATGCATGCATACACACTAGCACTCACCTGTGTAACAATAATTGATGAACATGAAACAAGAGGCCATGAATTTGAAAGAGAACAATGAGAGGGTTTGGAGGGAAGAAAGGGAAGGGAGAAGAGATATAATTATAATAAAATCTTAAGATTATTTTCAACAGCAAAATAAAATATAATGAGATAGTCAAAACCCATCAACATTGGGGCTGAACAAGACAACCCAAAAGAATGAAGAGTCTTAAGAAAAGGCACAAGTATCAGAGAACCACTAGTTTGCACATTTAGGCATCTCATAAAAATAGTGAACTGAAGGCCATAATATATATGCAGAAGACCTGGGTCATATTCCTATAGATCCTGTGTGTGATGATTCAGTCTCTCTGAGTTCATATAAGTGTTGTTCAGTTGATTTAGAGGGCCTTATTCCCCTGGTGTCCTCCATTCTGGCTTCCACCCTCCTTGGCCTCTACTTCTGTGATGTTCCCTGGTGCTGAGGGCTGGGATTTGATAGAGACATCCTACTTAGAGCTGTGTGTTCCAAGATTTCTCTGTGTGTAATGATTGTCAGTGGATCTCTGTATTTATTCCTCTTTGCTATGCGGGGGAAGCCTCTCTGAGGATGGCTGATTAAAGAACCGATATATGAATATAGATGAGTTATTTTTTGTTACTTTTGTTAGTAACTAGTAGTATTTGGTTTTACCCTAGGACTCTGGACTATGTAGTCTCTGGTTTGTGGTCACCCAAGCAGTGTCGGCTATGAGTTCCATCTTGTCTTAAGTCAAATCACTGTTACTCCCATAAGTTTTCTGCCAACATTGCTCTAGCATATTTTGTAGGGAGGACAGATGGTTGTTCAAATTTCTCATGGCTGGGTTAGTGTTCATGTTTATCTTTTGGCAGCCTTCAGAGGACCCACCCATACCAAAGACACTAGAACATGGGGGAGGAGAAGGCTCAGTGGAGGCTCCAATTCTACTTCTTCCTGTTCAATGAGTAGTGTAGGTGTTGTCTTCCACAACAGAGCCCTTGCTTTCAGTTTGTGGAGAGCTGCTTACTATCATGGCAATAGCCTAGGTTGTTTGGGGATTTTTCATGGAACCCTTTTGGTCAACACCTCAATTGGATATAAGCTAGTCCTGGTACTTGAAACTTAATTTAGTGAAAAGAGAAGATAAGCTGGAACTCTGTCTCCCTTAATGTTTGGAGACTTCATTAGTGTTGCCTTCATATAATTTAAAGAGGTTGTCTTTTTTTTTTTTCCCCAGAGCGTATTTCTAGTTTCTTTATCAAAATACAGGTTTTTATATGTGTGTGGATTTATGTCTGGGTCTTCAATTCCATTCCATTAATCAACATATCTGTTTTTATGCCAATACCATGTGATTTTTATTGCTATAGTTTTATAGTACAACTTAAAACCAGGAATGGTGAGAATTCTAGTAGTTTTGTTATTGCTAAGGATTGTTTTATCTACCCTGGGTTTTCTCTTTTTTCCATATGAAGTTGAGAATTAGTCCTTTTAAGAACTCTGAAGAAATGATGGGCCTTGCAACAGAATCTATAGATTGCCTTTGGTTAATCCCACCAACCCGCGAACATGGAGATCTTTCTGTCCTCCCTCTCCTTCCCCCCCTCCTCCTCTTCCTCTTGCTCCTCCTCCTCCTCCTTTTTCCCCTCTTCTTCCTCTTTTTTATTTTTGGGTTTTTCAAGACAGAGTTTCCCTGTGTACCTTTGGCTGTCCTAGACTCCTTTTGTAGACCAGGCTGGCCTTGAACTCACAGAGCTCTTCCTGCCTCTGCCTCCCAGAGTGCTGTGATTACAGGCATGTGCCACCTCACTGGGCTGATCTTCCTGTTTTCTCATAAGTTCTTAAATTTCTTCCTCAAAGGCTTGAAGTTTTTATCACTCACATCTTTTACTTGATTGATTAGAGCCACCCACAATATATTTATATTATTTAAGTCTACTGTGAAAGATAGTTTTCCTGATTTCCTTCTCAGTCCATTTGTCATCTGTAGAAAGCAGAGCTACTGATTTTTGTGAGTTAATTTTGTATCCAATGATTTTGCTGAAGGTGTTAATCAGCTGTAAGGGTTTTCTGGTAAAATTTTAAAACTCACTAATATATATTATCACACCATCTGCAAATAAAGATACTTGGACTTCTTCCTTTCCAATTTGTGTCCTCTTCATCTCCCTCAGCTGCATTATTGCTCTAGCTAAAACTTCAAGTACTATATTGAATCAATATGGAGAAAATAGACAACTTTGTCTTGTTTCTAATTTTAATGGAGTTGCTTTGAGTTTCTCTCCATTGAAGTTTATGTTGGCTCTCAGCTTGCTGTAAACTGCCTTTATTATATTTAGGTATATCCTGTGCATCTGCAATCTCCCTAAAAATTTTATCATAAAGCAGTGATGGATTTTGTCAAAGGCCTTTTCTGCATCTAATGAGATGACCATGTGGTCTTTTTCTTTCTGTTTGTTTATAGGGTGCATACAATTATTAATTTCCATAAAGTGAACCATCTTGAAATCTCTGAGATTAAGCTTATTTGATTATGGTTGTTCATCTTTTTCGTGTGTTCTTAGATTTGGTTTGTAAGCATTTTGTTGAAATCTTTGCATCTATGCTCATAAGGGAAATGGGTCTACAATTCTTTTTCTTTGTCGGGTCTTTATGTGGTTTGGGTATCAGGGTAACTGTGGCCTCACAAAATGAATAGAACAATGATCTGTTTTGATTTTGAGAATAATTTGAGGAGAATTGGTATTGATTCTTTGATTCTTCTTTAAGCCTAGAGAATTCTATGTGAAAGCCATGTGGCTCGGGGCTTTCTTTAAAAATATTTAAATACCTTTGAGTAGAGAGTGGGGACTGACTTTCACATGAACACTGGTGCCCCATTTTTGACCACATCCCCTTGATGGCAAGGCCTGGTGGCACTCAGAGGAAGGATAGCAGGTTACCAAGAAGAGACTTGATACCCTATGAGCATATACAGGGGGAGAAGGTCCCCCTCAGTCACAGACATAGGGGAGGGGAGTAGGGGGAAAGTGATTGTGAGGGAGGAATGGGAGTATACAAGGGATGGGCTAACATTTGAGATGTAATATAAATAAATTAATAAAGTATTAAAAAGGAAAAATAAATAAAAAAGAAAAATATGTAAATAGAAGAGGCTAGAGAGGTGGCTCTGTGATTAAGAGCATCGCTGATCTTGCAGAGGACCCAGGTTCAGTTCCCAGCACCCACATGGTGGCTCACAGCTGTCTGTAACTCCAGCTCCTGGGAGATGAATGACACTTTCTTCTGGCCTCCCTAGACACCAGGCACATGAGTGGTGTTGAATGTAAATATCTTACGTTGTGTTGATGTTCTGTTTCATAATATTTTGTCAGAATTTGAGGAAATACCCAGACTTTTACGAGCTCAATCTCCCTTTGAGGGTACGGCTTCACCTGTAATTCCTAACAGAGATCTGAATATCTGAATACCACTGTAGTCTTTTATAGGCATAAGAAAGACACTCCACAGTGAATGAGCCATGTAATGTCTCCAGTTGTTTTAGCTCTCACAGATTATCCTGTGCACTCTAAATCAAAATCAATAGATTTTACTTATACACACTGTGCTATATACAACTTCATTCTGGATTAAAGATGTAAGCACAGATTGGCTTCTTGTTATGCAAAACAATTTTTAAAGGCTCTTTCTTGATAAAGGGCACAATGTCTGACAGACTCCTTTCTACCATTATTTACATGCAAATAAATAGCTACAATTGATCCTACAAGACAGAAGGTGGAGAGTGTTAGAAATCACAGGGGCATAAATGTCAGGGTTCAATATACAGGGAATGAGGAGAATCCGATTGTGAGAGGCGTGCTGCAGAAATACTGAGTGATGCTTTTAAACTATTGTTATGTGCAATGCAATTTGTTTAAGATAGAACAGTATAGCCTGTGTCAGGTAAGGGTTTATATGCAAAGTATATGTGGACCTCAAAACCTCAGTAGCCAAATGCTAGAAAATCGAGTTGATGCCTCTCCAAGCAACACCTGTGAATCGACAGCAGGTGTGAACAAAGGTGCTCAGCATCCTGCATCCTCAGCAAAATGCAAATCAAACTGACTGTGAGGTACCATCTCAGCCTCAGCACAGTGATGGATGTCAAAGAGAAACAAAGAGAGGAAATGTTGGCGAAGGGGTGCAGGAGAAAAAGAACATCAAAACACTGTTGCCGGGCATGTGAATTAGCAATCACTATCGATAAGAGTGTGAAGGTCCCTTTCAAAATTAAAAACAGAACTGCTGTATGACCAGTCCATCCTGTATCTAAAAACATGAAGTCAAAATGTAAAATATATCCTCACACATGCATTGCCACTTCATTTACAGTATCCAAAACATACAATTAACCCTTGTCCATCATTGAATGGGTGGATGCACACATTGTGGTACACACGTCTACACATTACCGCAGGCTCCAATGTCCAATGGCTACAGCTGTCAGCAACCAAGACAAGCTCAAGGAAGTTCTTTTTATTTTAAATAATCCCAATTATTATTTTTTAAGACACAAATGTAAAAGTCCCACGAATTGTGTGATATGGTCTGCACCTCTGCCTTACGTTAAATAAAACTGGCTGTACTCCTTTTGATAAGGCTACAATTTATAGTTGCCCACAAATGCAGTTCTTTCTCCTCTTCAGTTTTATGACCATGCAAATAAAAATGGCATGTCCACTTTATTTTCCAGGGACCAAGTTGATTTCTTAGAAATCTTCATAAATCACCCTTTCAGTCTATTTTAATTGTTCTGTAAAACTGGGTCTGAACAATACAAAGATCTTGTTGTAAAAGCAAGTGGTAAGGGTGCTGTGCACTCAATAGTTCTACATTAATACATCATACAGATGGTGAATGAAAGATGTTAATAAAACTGATAATTATTAGATCTGCTTTCTGGTTGATTTGGGGGAAAAAAACATGTAAAAAGCCATTCCTGAATCAGTGTTTGTTAAAATACCAGGCATGCCAATTTTTTTACTTAAAAATACTATCTTGCTTCCAAAGTTGAGGAAAATCCAATTTATTTAATGCACACAACATTTTGTAACTATCTCAGAATAATCTTGGTAATGGTCATAGTCTCATGATAAAGAGGCTTTCATCTTGTAAACATCTGTGACATTTTCCTTAATTTTTATCATATTCTTTTTGCTACTAGAAAAAATATGAACTTGTGGGCTTACTGGAATCAGAAATGTGTTAGGTGGATCTCTTTATACAAGAAAATGATCATTTACCTTTACCGGGGCATAAGAGGATATAAACAATTATCTGAATTGCTAGTAATCAAAATGTTACATTTGACAAAAGCCAAAAGAGTGTGCTTTGGAAATACCAATGTCGCTGCTTTTATGAGGGCCCTGTGTCCTCATGAACCTCTCGTAAGCTGCAAATCTCTCAAGAGAAAACACACTGGATCCGCTTCCCCTACCAAACATCTCAGTTTAACATCACTGTTAACTGTCAGCTTTTTTTTTTCTTATGGTGCCTTTGGCTCTCTGGAACTGCGGCTGTCGCCACTGTGTAACATCACATTATCCTGGGCAAAGACTTTTAATTTAAATCTGAAGTATGGCTTGCACTGAACACATATAGTGTTCACACAATCATAAAGCAGAAAAATCCTAAATCGAATCACTGTTGAAGATGGTCTTAGAATGCCACAGAAACCATGACTGGTGATGAAGGATAGTTAGTATGTTAGAGCCGTGCATGGGTGTAAATATCACTGTACCACTAATGGCTATGAATTTTGGGGGGAAATCTATTAACTTCCTCAAGGTTTGTGTTTTTCATTGGGAAATGAAATTGTGTTAGTTTTCTTACTGCTCTGACAAGACGCCAAAATAATAACTCTAGGGTGGGAGGTTTATTTGGGCTCCCAGTCTGATCCATGCAGAAAAATCTTAGGGAAATTGGTCAAATTGCATTTTCAACCAGGAAGGTGAGAGAGATAAGATGCCCACCAGCTCAGTTTCTCCTTTTTATTCAGTCCAGAACCACAGCCTACAGGAGGGTGCCACCCACAGTTGGCATGGGTTTTCCC
The DNA here is from genome assembly GCA_907169655.1 of Acomys percivali. Taxonomy (NCBI): domain Eukaryota; kingdom Metazoa; phylum Chordata; class Mammalia; order Rodentia; family Muridae; genus Acomys; species Acomys percivali. Next base: position 92,259,851 of record OU015752.1, read on the forward strand.
ACCTTAGAAACTCCCTCCAGGCATGCCCACTTGATGCTAGATTCTTGCTACTAATCCTCACAGGAGGCTGCAAGATTGTCTTACTATTGTTGCAAATATTATATAAAAAGCAGAGCGAGCACATCCAGGAGACTCATGGTCACCATTGCCAATGAAAGCCAACAGATACTATTTTATAAGCTCTGCGTTGTGTCTTGTGTTGTCTCACCTCTGACTATCACTAGTGTGTATTCTGGGAGTGAGTCATGTTTTATCATTGATCCTTGATATTGATGGAAACATGCAGATACCTAAAGCCTGACCAGCTGACCTCAGTATGGGTTTATGGCAAGCATCTGTCACATACATCTGCCTGAGAAGTGACAATATGGCAAGGAGAGCATTTATCAAGAGGATGGGGACTGAGATAACCATGGAGACATCCTTCCTTAATCCTACAAGCTGATCAGCTGAGAGAAAGATGACTATCTGATGGCTGAGGGCTTGCTGTTCTTAGAGTGACCCCCTCAATTCCCCATCCCAGAAGGGGGCACCAATGGCAGAGCAGTTTCAGGTGACCCTTGGAGATAGCAAGGAAGCAAGTGGTGATATGAGGGGCTAGCACTTCCCACCACACAAAGAATCTCTCTAGTACTCTAGTGACGGTGTATGCTTGGAAATATCCTGGGCTGCTAATAAGGTCAGACCTGTGCGTCATGCTCAGACAACATTCCCTGTCCAATCTGGCTTCAGCTCTTCCCTATTTATAGATATCATTTCTCAATAAACCTTCCATGTACCTCGCTCCAGCTCCCGTTTCTGTGTGCTGGAGAATCCCAATGCAGAAGGAGTCAAAAGATAAGAAAGGGACCAATAGCATCTCCCCATCTTCACCATTAGACAGGGTAGCCAGGCAGACAATGAGAGTCACACTAAAGAATAATCAAGCTGGACTGAAATGAAGCATCTCAGCTACAAGGCTCAAACTGTACAGGATCCACTGTGTGAATGAGTAATGGCAAATATAGGAGGAGTTCCCCAGCAGGGGTCTCCAACATGGCCAGAGCTGCATCATCTTCCACCACACTGTTTACATGTATGCATCTTTAGAAAAAAAAACCTTTTTGGTCTGTGTGGATACCCATTCTTTGGTACCCTTGAGCATCAGAGCTCCTTCCTAGCCTGGCTTCTGCAGGGTCACACCCTGACTGCAGTCTTCTTTCCATTGACGAGATTGCTATTATTTTTAAAGAAAAAAAAAGGGTCTTAGAAAATCTGTTCCTGATACTCTCCAAACTCATGGGCAAGTTTTGCCAAACATATAGGCCCCAGCTTGGGCCACTGCCAACCTCGAAGCCCTGAGGGGAGGCTCTGACATCTGGCAAGATTGCTCACAGCCCCACAATCAGCGTCTCCTGCCAGAGCTGGGACAGACATGTGGAGGCAATATTCTAGAGAGGCAGCCTGGGTGGGACACGGGCCCACTACTATCACTTAAAGTGGACGCCCAAGAGGTAATGTAGTCATGGTAAAAAAAAAAATCATATGGAATATACTGAGGACCTCTGAGGCATGTGAAGTTTAAGGGTTTTTTCTAGGCTGCCCACTCCAGGCTCGTTCACTAAGGAATAGCACACTTACTCCAGTGTTTCAGTGGCCTGTCTGTGTTTACACAGCCACAGACAAGAGTGTAGAACTATCGGGATCTGTCCCTATAATTCCACCTCTGTCTTTTCTTGATAAGGAAGACGAATGGGCTGCAGAGATGGCCCAGTCGTTAAGAGCATGTACACTCTTGCAGATGACTTGAACGTGGGCCCCAGCATTCACATCAGGCAGGTTACTGTAACCCTAGGGGATCTGACACTTCTGGTGTGCTACAGCATCTGCACTCACACGCACACACCTTCCCCCAGACACACATGCACACACAAAATTAAAAATAAGAAGTCTTTTAAACAAGGAAATAGAGACCGGAAAATGTTTACTATAGACCAAGACTGGAACAGACCCACTGGGTTCTGAAGTGATGGTTCAGTGGATAAAGTACTTGCTGTGTAAACATGAGGATCAGAGCTCAGAGCCTGGAGCAGCAGAATCTACATTAAAGGCCCCTTGTAGGGTGGCAGTGGAGACAGGAGAATCTGTGGCACTTGCTGGCCAACAAAATCAGCTGAGTCATTGAGTTTCAGGTTCAGCAAGAGATCCTGCCTCCAAAGAAAAGGTGGAAATAAATGAAGGAAAACACCGGAAGTCAGCTCCCCCTGACATCTACATGAGAACCCACACATAATGACATACCTACATATACCATACAGAGGAGGCACGGTATACTCAAACACACAGGAGGGAGGGGAAGATAAGACAGAGGAAGAGAAGAGAGGGAAGGAGGGAGAGAGAGAGAGAGAGATGGAAGACAAAGAAAGAAAACGAGAAAAGGCAAAAGGAGTAAGAGAAAGACAAAGAGAAAGAAAGAACAGCTCTGTGGCTTTCTCAACCTGCACTCGAGCAGGCATTCGGTAAAGCTCAGCATAGCTACAGTCATCATTTCTGTACCCTTAGGGCAGAGGCTTTCTTTTCCTTGTCCTTTTCCTTTATTTAAGCCAGAACTCCCTTGTGTGACCCAATTTTTATAGAATCTTCCAGAATACGTAACAGGACAAATCAGCAATAAAGGTGTGTCTCCTGCATGGTGTCAGGTTTTCTGCTATAAAGATATACCTCAAAACTTGCCATTCTAGACTTATGCGATACAAAAATGTCTAAATCATATGGAAAGGGAAACCTGTATTTTCAATCGCTGGAAGTGTGAAAAATACTGCAAAATCAATGAACGATATTATGTTTTCCATATAAGATTGGACAACTTGTGAAATTCGGTTTTCTGACACTTGCACTAAATTTAGAAGTATATTTTGCTTATATATATATATTGTTGTCCATTGAAGTATAGGTTTTCCCAATGACTTTGTTTTTCAATAAATTTCACTCATTATACTGGGGTTTTGACCTTAACTCAGAAACCTGGGCTAAACTGCAAAGTACATGTTTAACATCATGGTTTAAGTAAAAGTAAGCCACTCTAAACGATGATCCTTTCCATTTTAAACACTTTAATGGGCAGCAAAAGAAATTTTAAAATGGGAAAATAACTTCATCTGGCTTTGTCTAATCAACCTTTTTATCCATCAAAATGCCATTGTCAACACTATCTGTAATTTTGATCAATTTCTTACATAGTTTTTCCTCTGTACTTGCAGTTGTTTCTTAGGGTCCAACGGATACTGAGATCTGTAAACACTTGAGTTCCTTGTATTGAACACTGTGCCATTTACACATCACCGGTGAATAGCTGCCTGTCTGTGTACTGTCATTTTTTGGTGGTTTATAACAACCAGTAAATACTATTGGCCTTAGTGTTTAATGGAAGAATGACGAGAAAAATGACTATACATAGTCACTTCTTTTTTTGAGAGGTCTTTATCCAAAGGTAGTTGATTCTGTGGTTGTGGAGCCTGTGAGAATGAAGGGACAGCTACACTTCATTAATTTCATAGATGTAAGTTATAGAAACCTAGTTAATTGACACCAGTGGGTCCTGTGGCCTGGCCTCATCTCTGAATCAGTCACCTCATAGACCTGGTAAAATGTAGGCAGGCTGAGCAGTCTCTTGCTGCTCCTTAGTGATTCCCTACTTCCCCCACATGCTAGTTATGTGTTAATATTGAATGACCCACAGAGGTTAAAATTTTTAATTTGATGGAAGCAAACCGGAAGGAAGCCACTACTGTGTTATCCAAAGTCCCCAAGACCATGAGCCACGTGAGTTCCTGAGCAGTCCCCTTAGAGGAGACTGACATTGGCAAACCCTTGAAAGTAACTGTCACTGCATCAAATCTTGAAAGGTCCCTTGTACTCCCCAATTCCCTAGAAACGGTAGAAGCAGAGGCCCCGTGTCCTTGCTCTGTTCTGTGAATCCCAGAGATTTGCAAATTAGCCACAGTGCAGATGTTCTGTTATAGTTCCCCATCTTCTTCCTCCTTGCCCCTCCCCCTCCCCCTGTCCCTCCCCCTCCTCCTCTTTGCTTCTTTACTTTGTACTTCTAAGCAGGGGTCACTTGGATTAGGCTGGTCATTTGGGAAAGGATGCCTTCCAGACACACAGTATATGATGCAGATACTGTTATTGCTAAAGATGTACATTTTTTCATGCTCAGTAAGTTTGACAGTTGACTCCAAACACAGTTTCATTAAATGCACTGTTTTTTAAAAAAATATTCCTAGATAGGTTGAAAGCCTGAAAATAACTGTTTTATGAAGTTTCTTCTTTTTCTCTCAGTAAAGTCTCTGAGGACAACGCTATTCTTTCCTGAGAGTTTCTATCTACAAAGCCCTGCTTTTGACCTTTCTTTGAGGCAAACATTATTAGCTACTAATAGAAATCTACAGACCTGAAAGTTCTAGCTTAGAATTTTTGTGTTTTTTAAAGAGAAATGTGCAAATTTCCCTATAGAGTAAACTTTATTCTGCCTTTGATATCAAGAATTAAGTCTTTCTGTTTAGCTTCTACCTAGAGATTTTTATTGATTTGACACCATATGTAATATGATATTTGCATGGGATCAAGGTATGATTTATATACCTGGTATCCACATATGTTATAAAAACAACATAGGCACCAACGCTGGATATTTCCCAACTATGGGACATTTGGGAAGGCACTGACCCCCTCAGGGCCTTCCTTCTCTCATCTGTGATCAAGGCTCTTCTGGCCCTACAACACAGCTGTGAGAGCCAAATGAGGGAATGGCCGTGAGTCATACACAGTGCAGCACAGTGTCTGGCAGACTGTTCTCTTCACAAATCAAATGGTAATTTATAGGGCCTTGGAGAGGTGTCCATGCTTCCATTGTCTGAATCATACTAGCCACTTTAAATAGCATTTTCTAATCTAACTAAAAGCGAGAGAGAAAAGTCTGACAAAATATGTTGCTCTGGACATTTTCCTCTTTGTTCTGGGAAATTCATACAATTATGAAGAACTAATGAGTGAAGAAGTGAAGTTCACTCGAAATGCTCCGTTTCCCTCCTTGGACTGGGGGTTGTGGCTCAGTGATATAGCTCTGTAGGGAGTAGAGAGGCCCTTCCTTTGAGTACCTGCCAATGTCTATGGTAGAAATAATCCATCTTGCCTGATTTCAGGTTATCTTTGGGGTGTCCCTAAACACATGGCTGCGTAGAGATACTAAAACATGGTTATTGAGAGCTTGTAGAGTTGGGCTCCTGCATAATCATAGTTCTTTCAGCACTATTGAGACTTGCTGTGGAAGTTTTGGTTTATATGTAAACATGTTTTTTGTTTTAATCCGAGGTGTGGGATATGGGGGCTGCTCCAGTTTGTCCACAGCTGATAGTTGCCTCCTGAGAGTGCACCTGATGTTTGACAGCTGTGAACTACCTCATGCGGGGGTGTGGTCTTTGTTAGTAGGGATAAAAGCCGGACCCACAGAGAGACTGGGGGCTCCCAGGAAGAAGGCTGCTGCTGCTTCCCCCTGCCCTCCCCGCTCCCCCACCGCTGTTTCTGGTTGCTGTTGATGCCATTTGACAAGAAGTTGGAGAGATCCTGAAATGAGGTTTAGACTTACCCTAAGGGACCCGACGACCATGACCATCAGGAAGCAGCTAAGGAAAACTATGCCCCCTTCTCCCCCACTAACCTTCTTTCTCCCCTACCTGGTGTTGGGGTGTTGGAAGGGATTGTGGTGGAGTATGGAGAAAGAAATGTAAGGAACTCAAGATAAAAACAGTCTTTAAAAGTATGCCGACAGACACTACCCTAAGCTTTACTTTCTTGCTGTCTTACCATAATTAGAATGTCTTTCTATACATTAGAAGAATTTCTTCTCCCAAATACAAGGCTAAACCTGATCTCGAAGTTGGGCATTGCTAAGAAAAGCAGCTACCCCAAACCCAGACACCTAGTGGTTGCAAAGGGAGACACCAGACCCCATAACTTTTAAAAACAACTTGTTTAAGGATAACAGCCAAAAAAAAAAAAAAAAAAGGATAACAGCCAACTCTCCCCATTCTGCCCTTAAGGACTCTTCTTTTCTCCCTTCCCTGCCGTTAGCTACAAAAACCCCAGCTTGAAGAGTATAATCTTTATACCCTTGAACTCTGGCTCTGGTCACCGAGTGACTGGGACCTGTACCCTGATGATGCTCTGGGCAGGACTTAAATGCCGCCTTTTGGGCGTGAAATAAATCCTGCTCTAGCTGTGTGAGATTGTCTAAATTCTCCTTTTTGTTTTTTCCTAAAAACTTAATTCTTACACATCCCTTACACTACAATGTTAATCTCTAAAGCTTTGTTTTATTGCAGGGACATTAAGGGAAAATTTGGTTCACACAGGTGGGAGAAACTAGTCTGCTTGAACTGTTTCTCCTGGAGGTGTGTAGCTGCCTTTACAGTTGTATGTGGTGGTCCTGCTACAGCTTTATCTGCGTGTCTCCAGCACCAGACTCATGTATAACTCCCTTATAGAACTCTGTTGTAGGCTCTCTTCCAGTCTCTCCCAGTCCTTCAGTCTTACCTTGATCTGCTGGTGCTCTGATGTCCCTGGTTCTCTGCATGGGTCATGTAAGCAGGACTGGAAGGCACAGGCAGGAGCAGTAGATAGCTGAGTTCAAGAGCAGTGTGCAAAGATGTCTTAGAATACAGTCTAGGAGGTGATAGTGAAGGAACGCTGGCAAACCTCCAGTCCTGTCATCAGCCTAAATCACTCACTTAGAGTGTCCATCATCTGAAGGAGGAAAAGAAGAATAAATCAGAGTTGCTACATGAAGCTAAATTACCCTTGAAAGACCTGACCACTCTCTTGGCTTCCCCAGTTGAGTCATGGCTTTCTGAGCTGCCAGGAGGGCCAATGAAGACTGTGGGTGGTTCTGTACAGGGCAAAAGCATAGTGCTAATCCCAGCTTCTTGGTCACAAGTTTTTATTAAAGAACAAGCCCAGTTGATTGATGGTGTTATTTTGACCTTTCCTGAGTCCAGTTGACTTTGAGAAGACGGAGAAACAGATTCTTGGAATGGTGCTCAGCACTGGCAAACCCACAGAAGGTGTCAGAGGGCAGAGCGCCATGAATCCAGCCTCCTAGGGTACACCTCAGGTGAAGGTTTCCATGTCGTACCAGGACTTGAGTTCCTGATATTAGGCTCAGACAGGCTCTGCATAGGACACCCATCTAAGTGTGGCCTATGCCTGTGAGGAAAAACCTGGCACACTCTCTCTTTTCTTCCTTTCTCCCCTCTTCTCAGACATGCGTTCATCACCTCTTCCATGGATGCGAAACAAAATAAATAAAACCAGAGCTATTAGCACAGAACAGCACGGCGTCTTTGTTTTTTGGTTTGTTTGTTTGTTTGTTTTATCATTTTTATTTTGATTTGTTTACTGTTGGAAATAACCGATAAAGTGGTCATTATGATTTTGCTAACAGAATATGCATACTTTTCAACCAGTGTCAGGGAATGGAGACCTGTGAAGTATGCGCACAATATTATGATATTAAAGTTACTAGCTTCAAGTAACAGAACTACTCCAAACTAGCTGACGGTACAGGGTGAAGGCAAAGGCATTCTGGGATCAAGGGAGGTTGGCAGAGGCCATTTTGTTGAACTCAAGAACAGAGAAGCCACTGGGCCTGTCAACTGTGGCCTGGATTCATTGGGAGAAGCCCATCCATAGCAGCTTTGTGCTTGTTTCTAACATGTCAGGCCACGTCTTGCTGACAGAGCATCTGTATAGAGGTAGAGAGGGTAAGAAAAGGTACCAAGAGGGCCTCGAGTTTACATCTAGGTGTAAAACTGTAGCTATAAAAGAGATCTTTTTCTACCTTAATCTAAAAAAATTAGCAATGGAGACGGATGGTTCAATCTGTTATAGCCCTGATCAACAATTATGGGAGAGGTGCAGCATCCTGGAAAGAGTTATGAGTTACATGGTTTATGCCTATTCAGCCTAGAGACTTAGAAACCTTGTTGTATTCTCTCTTCATTCATGAAAAGTCAACAGATCAGGAAGCTCCAGGGTTGAAGGTCAGGCAAATGTATCAGGACTCGTTTTTCCTATACTTCCTTAAACAATGTTTGAACAAAAGACTACTGGAAGAAAATAAAGAAGAGCATCTCCACAGTCCAGATTATTTGGGGTCCTGATGGTCTAGTATGGTTTTCACAGGAATAGGACCTCTCTAGCCTGACCCAAGTGCAAAGCAAATCTTTGGAGCACCAACAAGTTAAAAATCAAGTCAAAACAAACAAAAATACATGTAGGCAGATGTTCGTAATAAATGTCAAGAGATGCAGCCCCACCCTAATGGAAGAGGTTCTGGAGAGGCTGGTCATCCCATTTAGAACTGCTAGACTGAAGAAAGGGGCAGGGGAAGGGGAGAGTGGAGAGAAACATCAGCCCACAGCTTTTCTCCACTGAAAGATTTGCAAAGCAGAAACTACACAAGCAGGGACAGCCCTCTATGCTGCAGTAGCACAGTTCCTTAGGCAAAAAGGAAAAGGAAAAGTCTACTGTGTTGCCCACACGGCACTTCAGCAGTGCAAGGAGAGATGCGAAAAGGGGGTCGTGATTTATGCCTACACCACCAGTGCCCGGGAGGCACAGGCATGAGTTGGAGGCCACAGGGAACTGCAGAATGAGACTACGCCTCAAAATACAAACTAAAAAGAATGCTTAAGAAGAGAGGAGTCGCAGGCAGTCACTGAAAAGAGTGAAGGCCGTTTGGGTACCTTTTGGGAAATGCACACACACCACACACAGTGAAAGCTTAATAAATATCTATTACTTATCGGGTGCTTGCATGGACTAGACCATGAGTCACTTAAAAATGCAAAGAGGGGTTAGCACATTGCATTTTTGTGGCAACCTTCTGAGGAGGGTATTACAATCCATGTTACACTGAAGGAAACTTCGATGTGGAACTGCTGAGTTAAGTTGCCAAAAACCATATGGTGAGTCAGGCAACAGAGCCTGGGCTGTCAGGAGCCTCCCCGCCACTACCACTGAGGCCACACTGTGACCTGAGAGTCTTCATAGCACCGCTTTAACAGACAGCAATCCCCAAGTCAGGGAGATTACTCATTTCCTGGTGGGAGGGGCTTTCTGAGCATTCCAACTACAGATCCAGAAGAAAGACTGTTTCTTCGTGCTTCCAATGGCCCACCCAACTCTCTGACCACTGGTGTCACGGTGTTATTCGGGGCCTCTCTATTTTAGAGTTGACAATACTTACAGGAAGCCTGTTTGGCTCTGTATATTTCAAGGCAACAATAATGTCCAAGTGTTAACTTACATCCTTCAAGCAAACCTCTAGATAGCATATGTAAGATGGATGTATAAGTATGAAAAGCCAGTTGCGTGTAGCTTCTGGATAGAGCATGTGGATGAACTCCAGACAGTCTCAAGAGAGAGCCTCTGGAAAGAGCTGTGAACGGACACTCTAGTTGGAGCCTCCTCGTGAGGTCAGAAGGGAGCTCCAGATGGAGTGACAGGATGGAATGAGACTCTGGGTAAGACTCAAGACGAAGCTCTAGATGGAGAACTGGATAGAACCTCTGCTTGGAGCCTCTGGGTGAGCTCTGGATATAGCCTTAAGACGGATGGACTTTGGATGGAGCTCGACCCCCATTCAACATGATTGACACCGTCCATTGGCTATGGAGAAGGCTGCTTTGCCCACTGCGCCCTCCAGCCTGCACCTAAAACCAAAGCCTGATGCATCCTATGCGTGCACACCCATTTAGAAACATGAATCACAGATCCCCAAATAACAAGTGTGAAATACTTTTTAAAATCCCCAAAACATAGCCCCATGCCTTCCAGCCTCCTTTTCCAGCCGCCTATCAAACTGAATTCTACTACTCCAGGAGAAGGAGAACAGGCAGGGAGAGCTATTAAACCCGTCCCCAGGAGGTTCAACACTCTCAGCAATTTATGGTAAAAAGGCCAGCTGAATGTGGCTTCGAATTTGGCCCCAGGCCCCTCCCACAGTCTGTCGAGTGTGGTATGGGAGCTCAGTGGTTCAATGTGGGTGAAATCTTGGCTAGTGGCGACTGGGTTAAAGAACTGAGTGGTGGGGGCAGGTCACTGGCAAACATCTAGGAAGACTGACAACTACAGGAGACAGTGCTCAAGTCACTCTGGCTACTTCATCACCTACTAGAAATGCTGTTGTTAATTCCAATAAAAGCGGAATATGTTCAGGCTGCTGGCATAAAAGAGTCCCAGCAGCCTCTTCTTTGAGATGGTCGTCAGTCTCCGAAGTCAAATCTGCACAAATTACTTACCTGTCTACTCTCCTTTCTTAGGGACTGTCCTTTACTTTTCAGAAAGGGAATGTCACCTCAGTGAATCACGTTTGGATGAGAAGGTTGTCTTGCTTTAATTCAGGAAAATTAAGAACGTGGACTGGGGATTGACTAGACCTAGAGAACAACCCTTGTCTTTAAGTTGTTCATCAAACTATGAATTATTGTTCATATTTCATAGCTGTAATATATGTCTGTCAAAAGAGCTATAGAAAATATCCAAGTGTCTTGCCAGTACAGTGACCAAAGGCATAGAAAACAGTGTGGAAGGAAGGCCTTGCCCAGTGTGTGCTAATGCCCTGAGAATGTACTTCAAAATAGAGCTGTTAAAGATTTGTTCATATGAAAAAAGTGATAGAAAATTACTTTTCATTTTCAGTGTCCCCGTCTCTAACAATGAAGTAGCAATGAATTTTGTCATTATTTCCCTATTTCCCTAAGCTGCCAGGGATACCAGAGCAGCAAGTAGTAAGTGAGTTTTGTATCTTCCTGGGCTTATCTGCTTAGCATACTTTTATTTTTTTTTTCTTATTATATCTTGCCATCTATATGCTTCAGACTAATAATTGTGGTTAGTTATCCATGAAAAAATACATTTCTATACAAACAAACAAACAAAAATGTGAATCAAGGAGCCAGCCCAGCAAAATAGACTTTTTGATCAACAGAGCAGCGTGTTCACAAGCTTGAGTTGCCATCTTGTTTTCCTGGAGAATCCCTCGCAACTGACATAGCTTGGTTACCAAGGGATAGGAGAGATGGTAGAGGAACTCGGACCAGGTGGCCCCTTTACTGTGCTATCACCACTCTGTACAGCAGGGACCTCAGGCCTTATCAGAATGGAACACTCTGGAAGTTATGGGACACGCCTCGCTATGAGTACTATGTGCAAGCAAGCAGTTTTTCCCAAAGGGGAAATTTAATTACAAGAAATTTATAAACATGTTTGGAAACAAAGGTAGAGGAGTTGTTCGGTAATTAGATACAAGCTGGTTTTAATCCCTTACTGGAAACCAATCGGCTTGGGAAGCTGGTACAAATAAAGACTTAATTAGGGAATTACAAAAGGCAATTTGAGTCTGGCCACCTCTCCCAGCTGGATTGACTGTGAATGTGTATGGGCACGTGATTTTTGCCCATGAGTCTCTACGTGTGTCTAAGAGGAAAGGCAGATAGAGGCAATTCTTGGAGAACACAGCACTTGCCCCAATTCCCTACAGGAGTGGATGATAGCCAGCCATCAGGCTCCCCCTCGCTTCAGCAACTGACCTAGTTTTGCTGAACTTCTGGATGGGAGTCTGGAGCTGCTGTCTTTCTACGTAGGGGACTGTAGAGCGAAATTAGGTCATGTTGCCTGCTCAAGAGATGGGTCAGGAGAGGAGGCTCTGCCAGCTCAGGTGCAGCAGTTGAGGATTTACCACAAGTCCTAAAGAGAACACGTAATAGAGAAGGCTTGAAAGAGAAGTAGGGCTGTTGGGTCTGTGGGCAAGATGGAGGCTCAACGGCAGCACAAAGAACATCTGCCCTTCTGCTTGACTGTGAAAGGCTTTGTGAAAATGCTGCGGTTGGGAGTAACTATGACATCTATGGTCTCTTTCATACATCGTTATCACTGGATTTGAACTTACCATTATTTTCCTTTTCATGACTTTGTATGTGTGCAGACTTGACAAAAAGACGATGTGGCTGTTGTGGCCTTTGCTTGATGTTATCAACTCAACGGGAACAAATGTTATTCATGCTTATTGTGTCTGTGTTGGCTCTGATACCAGAAATGTCAAAAATGACTATCCTTGGAGGGACTCCTATGCCTTGCGTGGATGTTGCCCAGCCTTTGAGAGTTCACTGTGGAGCATCTTTTCACTGCACTTCTACAAAACTGGTGTTTGGTCTCCTGACAGTAATATGTATCATAGCTGACTGTGCCCTTACATACCAGAAACTTCTGTTTAATCTAAGTGGACCTTATCAGAAAAGTTTTTCTACTGATGACTGATAATAATTTGTACTCATTTTTACTATTTATTAAACATATTTCTTTATTCTTCCATATGCTTTCTCCAGTTCTCATTTTAATTTCAAAGTGTGTGGGTCAACTTGACCCAAGCTACAGTTCTTTTGGAAAGAGGAATAAACCTCAGTTAAGAAAATGTTCCCAGATTAGCAGGCCTGTAGTACATTTTCTTGATTGGTGTGGGAGGACCCAGCTCACTGTGGGGAGTACTGCTCCTGGGCTGGTGTTTCTGGGCGCTATAAGAAAGAAGGCTGAGCAAGCTGTGGGGATCAAGCCAGTAAACAGCACTCCTTTGCATCAGCTCCTGCTTCCAGGTTCCTGCCTCAAATTCCTGCCCCGACTTCCTGGGATGATGGATTATAAGCTGTAAAATGAAATAAATCCTTTCCTCCCTGCCTCCAAAAAAAAAAGAGAGAGATGGGCAATGGGTCATGGGAGGGGCGGGTGGCTTGCTTCACTCACTACTTAAGAATATAGCTCAAATCAAAAGCAGAGGTGTGCTAATCCCAGCACTCTTGGGATGCACTTAGATGGTAATTCATCCTGGTTTCCTCAGAGATGCTCGGTCTTTCACTGTCTTTAAGACAATCCCTCCCTTCAGATGCCATTTAGCTCACAAGTGGGCTATGTTATGATTGGGTTCCTTTTCCACCCCATCTATAAGTTAATTGTCCTTTAATCAATCTTAAGTTACATTGAGTATGTTATTCTTTTGTTTAGAGATGTTGCTCAGCTGACCATTAGCTATAAAAACAACAACAACAACCCAGGATACCCAGTGTCCAACCAACACCCATCAGAATGCAACCCATCATACTGACCTTGTATCTCTGTCTATATATCTTTCCTAGGTTCAAAACTCACCTACTAATTATATGTAAAGCATATTTTATTCATTCAGACAATATATAATGAGTATTTTCTAAGCCTAAATCAGCACAGTAGATCATAAAAAATTTATGATAGTCAAGTGGTCCTACCATTTGCCAGCTATGCTGTGTGTAACAATTAAAATGGTTAATGTACAGATTTTCTGAGTGGACCTATTCAGAGACAATGTGTACCTTGATTACAACATAATGGTGTCTTTTGCATTTTGCAGCAAATCAGCACTACAGGGCTTTGTTACAAAAACACTGAAAGTGGAATGATACTGTTAAACCCAGTTAAACGCTTACAAAATGAAATTACAATGTTATTTGGCAATATGCGCATTCTACAATTCCTACCTTTAGTGTAAACATTGGAAAAACAATGGTCTGGATTTATTATCCTTATACTTAATTTCTGTTTCACCATTTCTGCTGGTTATTTGTCACTGTGACACAAACTAAAATCACCTGGGAAGAAAGTCTTAATTAGAAATTACCTAGATTAGATTGACTGATGGGCCTGTTTTAAGGGATTGTTTATTGATGTAGGAAGACCCAATCTACTGTGGGTGGTACCATTCCCTAGTACAGGCCCTGAACTGAACGAGAGTAAAATAACCTAGCAATTATAGACTTCATCGTAGATTTCAAGGAGTTTAAAGAAGACATAAACAAATAGTTTAATGAACCTAAAAAAAAAAAATGAACTTAAAGAAGAAAAATACCTAAGGGGTGCCAAAGAAAATACAAATGTAAGGCTGATGAACATGACAAACGGTGAAGACAATCACGATGTGAAAACCGAAGTCAATAAAGAGAAACACTGAAGAACACTCAAGGCAAAATGAAGATGGGACTGAAAAATTCAGTAATACAAACAGAAAATTAGGAAAGACCTTGCAAGTAAGTGAATCAAGCAGAGGGTAGAATGTCAGCACTGGCAGATACAGTAGAGGATCTAGATGAAATAAACAAAGAATATGAAAGATTTAAAAAAAAAAAACAGGAAAGGCACAAAGAGGAAACATGGAACACCATGAAAAAAAAAACAAACAAAGTTTTGAATTTTAAAGATAGATAAGAGAAAAGACTCCTAGGTCAATAATATAGACTGTATCAAAGAGGAAAATTTTCTCAGAGAAGGGAAAAACACACAAATACAAGAAGTACCCAGAATACCAAATGAGATCAGAAAAGAAACTTCTCACAATATACCATGGTTAAAATACTAAGTTTGCAGAGCAAAGAAAGATGATTGAAAGCAGCAAGAGAAAAGGCATAAGTTGTATATACAGGAAAATGTATTAGACTAGCTGCTGATTTCTCAATGGCAACTGCAATTCAGAAGAGCCTGGAGCAAGGCATTCTCAGTCCTGAGACCACATCAGCCAACCCACAGTAGTGTTTTCAGCACAACTGTCTGTCACATTTGAAAGAGAAAGTAATACACCTTTTAAAGCAAAGGCGTCTGCTAATCCTTTAGTTCTCTGTACAGTGAAGTGATTCAGAGTAAGCTTAAATAAGTACTTTTTAATCAAATTGGCCACTATACAGAAAAAAAAAAACACCTACTTAGGCATTTACTTCCCTAAAAGGAAGTCTTATTAATAAAGCTGCACCACTAAATTTACTTCTGTGGTTATTTATTGAATACTTGCAGTAGCACAAGAAATCTAGTGTAATCCAGAAGAAACTGGACTTTCGAGTCAGACAAAACTTGAGATCAATTCCTGACTTGGTCACATCCAGTTGTTTTCCTACTGATAAATAAATATATTTTAAAGACTTATTTTTTCTTTTTATATTATGTGTATGTGTGTGCCTGTGTGTAGGTATGTGAACATGGGTGAAGGTGCCCACAGAGGTCAAAAGAAGGCATCAGATCCTCTTAAGCCATAGTTACAAGCATAGGGGGCTTGCAGACATGGGTACTGGGATTTGGACTCTGATTCTCTGCTAGAATCACAAGGATTCTTAACCACTGAGCCATCTTTAGCCCCTCTTCAAGAGATTTTTTAACCAATTTTTAGCCATATAATGATATAAAAATACTTTTTAAACTATATCCCTGACATTTTTTGAGATTGTATTTTGTTTTGTTATTATTATAATTTATTCACATTACACCGAGATTGTAATCCCCTCGCTCTTGTCTTCCTGTTCCCACCTTCCCCATACCTCTGATCTATTCCCTTCCCCTAGACCTCTGACAGGTGGGGTCCTCATCCCCCAACATCTGACCACAGCCCACCAAGTCTCATCTGGACAGTCAGCATCCCCCTCGTCTGTGTTCCCACAGCGCCTCTCTGCCAAGTTGGAGTGATAAAATTCTGGGCACCAGAGATCTTGTCAGAGGCAGTCCCTCACTCCCCCCAACCCCATCCCCACCCCCACTTTCCATGTGGAGAATGAGCCATCCATTGGCTACACCAGAAGAGGGGCTCCAGGTCCTCTCTTTGGACTGTCCTTGGTTGGTGTATCAGTCCGTGAAGACCCCATTGGGTCCAGGTCTGTCAGCCTTGATAGTCTCCTTGTGCAGCTCCGGACAACCATCACACTCCCCACCCCACCTGACCCCTATCCTTCCATCCACCATCTCTTTCATACAACTCAAGCTCTTCCCCGGAGAGTCCGGCTGCAAGTCCTAGTATGTGTGCACAATTGAGATTGTATTTTAATCACATTTTCTCTTATCTTTCCTCCTCCAAACCCTCCTATAGACCCCTCCCTGTTCTTCAAATTTACAACCTCTTTTCTCATTAATTGCTATAGTATGTTACACACACACACACACAAACACACACATTACTATGTATAATCTGTTGAGGCCATATAATATTACTTGTATGTAAACTTTCAGGGCTAATCATTTGGTACTGTACAACCAATTCGTGTTCTCTTCACTGAGGAGGTCCATCTCTCCCATTTCCAGATTTACTTAGTTCCCTGTAGTTCTTTGTGTATGGTTGAGGCCTCGTGGGCTTTTCTCTGTCCATTTTGGCATATTTGTCAGTGTCTCCCTTATTCAGCTGACATTTGGGTGGCCATGTTGCTAAGACTTTGCAGATATGGCTTCTGATGTTACCTGGGGACACAATCTCACAGTAAAGCCGTTGTTCCTATGTCTTATTTTCTTCCTATCCCCTTTTCAGCAATGTTCCCTGAGCCTTAGGTTCAAGAATGTTTTGCAGATGTGTCTATTGGAACTGGGCTCTGCCACACTATGTAATGACTGGTTGTGGTTTTCTATGGTGATCTCTGCAGAGACAAATTCCCTTGACGAAGAGTGAAGACTATACTTATCTGTGGGCATAAGGCAAATGTTTGTAGACTTTTGTTAGAGATTATACTGTCTTAGTAAATTAGCAGTTATAGATTCTCCTCCAACAACTACGATCTCACTAGCACTGGCTAGTTAGCTAGATTTCCAGTGCTAGACATGGTATACTTTTTATTGAGCAGGTCTTAAGTCCTGGTAGAGAGATGTTGGTTACCAACAAGGTAATGTATGCCACTAATGCAGTCTTAGGGTTACTGTGTCCTGTTAGATGTTGATGCAGTTCATAGGTATCATAACTGGGAAGGACTGTTGGTTGTCTCCCTCCTGTGGGAGCTTGCATGGTACCTTCTGGTTCTTTAAAAAGCTAGCCTTCATTGAGGGATCATTCAGGTCCGTTCCTATTCAGGGGCCTCTGGGCCTCTGTTTCTGTAGTGCATGGTGTCTTCAGCAATAGGGACTTAGCTTCCACGTCTGGATTAAACACCCTGACACACTGTAGCCATTAGCAATGTTAAATTATCATGTGAAATGTCGATTTGTTATGTGTGCTCGATGACTATTTCTTTTAATTTCAGGATTCAAATATTTCTCTTCCAATGTCCTTTTCTGGAAGACACCGTGGGATGGTGATAGCTACATTTACTTCACTATCACTTCTGATGCACAAGTGTGCTTCGCTGCTTTTCACTGTTGCCTCCATGTCCCACCATTACAGCTTCTGTGGAGAAGGAGCCTCCAGCCTCCACTAAAGCACTTCCTGCTTCTTCTAGCTTCTCTGCAGCTGCATCAACTTGTCAAACTCAAGACAGGAATCAATGTGCTTAGGGGGAATAAAGGAGAATTTAGGGATCTGATTCATGTTGGTTTGAATTCTTTATTTGCTTATATGATGCTAGACACATTAATTAAAATCATGCATTTGTCGTTCATTTTAAGGTATTAATGTACACATACTGTGCAGTGACTTAAAACACAATAGAAAACAGAGCCTTTCATGCCTACTATCAGAGGTGGAGCTCATAAACATTAGCCAGGAACTTATTCTCACTCTACATGGAGTAAAAGGCAAGTCACCACTTCGGCTATAAGGATTTTCTCTAGAATGGATGGTGCTTGGGACAATCAATATTAGGTAAATGACAGCATAAAAGACTCATGTGCAAACGGGTCTGCTACCTGAATCTCTCAAACACAAGGTTCTTTTGACACTGAATCTGACGACCCATTTCAAAAAAAAATATTCCCTCAACCTCTCCTTGTGAAGATTTCTGAACTATAACCCAGAGATCTGAAAAGCGTTATGTCCTTCAGTGTCTAAGCCATTCTTATCCTGGCTTGGTAATTTCACAGATGAGGCAACGGCTTCACCATCCATGAAGTCAAGATGGTGGTGGGACTATTCAGATAAGGAACTGACTACATGAGTAAATGCCGTTCACGTGATGTACGATTGAACCGGAAGTCAGGCTGCCTTGGATTCGAGTTCTCCCTCTTCTTATGCTTGTAGCTAACCTTGAATTATGAAATATCTGTTTAAAAAAATAACATAGGGTATCAAGTCTCTTCTTGGTAACCTGCTATCCTTCCTCTGAGTGCCACCAGGTCTCCCCCTCCAGGGGACATGGTCAAATATGAGGCACCAGAGTTTGTGTGACAGTCATATCCGACTCTCCACTCAACTGTGGAGAATGTTCTGTCCGTTGACTAGATCTGGGTAGGGGTTTGGGCATATGCAGGGGGAGGAAATCCCCCTCAGGAACAGTCATAGGGGAGGGGAATAAAGGGAAAATGGGAGGGAGGGAAGAATGGGAGGAAACAAGGGATGGGATAACCATTGAGATGTAACAAGAATAAATTAATAAAAAATTTTTTAAAAATTAAGAAAAAAATAACATATGGAGAAAGCTGGGGAGTGAGAACAAATGTTAAGTGTTCAGAAAATTCCACGAGCACATTCTGGCACACAGCATGTGCTTCAGAAAAGTTAGTCATCATCTTTAAGTCCAAATCCAAGGATGTGCAAGTTATAACTAATGCCCGAGGGGTTTCGACCGAGGACAGGCTTCTGTGCAAGGACAATCTTCCGGTGTATATTACAATACATGGAAAGAGTTATTTGCCAGTCATTTATTTAGTGCTTCACCCCAAGCCTAAAGCCATTGCTGCCCCTTTGCTGAGGGGTGGAGTAGGGAATAGATGCTGACGGGCTCTTGAGACGAGCTGCACTGCTATGTCTGCTTAGAATGGAGTCTGCAGCGAAGCCAGTGAGGTGAGAAGACTGTTTCCGTCACACACAAAAAGGGCGCCTGCAGTTTTCATTTAAGGGGCTCACTGGGAGAGTCCCTAAAAGACTCTTAGAATCCCCTCATAGGAAGGCTTTTCTTTGAAAATAAGAACAAGGCACAGTGCTTGGGGAAATGACTGGACTGTGTTTGTGCTGGTACCTGTGGGGCATCTGCCGCTAGTACATACCTCCCCCCCTCCTCCCGCCTCGGGCTGAGTCTATTGTCATCTCATAACATGACATGTGTGCTCACACCTGCTTGCCTGCAGATCCCAGGGCTGAGTTAAATTTCAGAGACACATTTGCCTATTTACTTTCTTCAAAAAGAGAGAGAAAAAAAAAAAAGCAACTACGGGCTTGCTTCGAGTCTCTACCCTCATTTATTTTGCTGCCTGGATGTAATTTAAGAAGAAGCACTAAAAATGTCAAAAATGAGCACACTGGAAACAGTGTTGCAATCTTACAGGTGTGAGACTAGTTCTCCAGGAAACTAGTCTTTAGAGTGTCAGGAAATGACCACACTCTTTAACCCTCCCAAGGTTAGTGGTGGCTCTTAGGCAGGGAGAGATGGTTTAGCCATTAAAAGCACTGGCTGCTCCTCTATAGGCTTCAGGTTCGAGTCCCAGAATCCACATGATAATTCTCAACTGTCTATGACTCCAGTACCAGATGCCTTCTACTAACCACAGAGGGTATGTGGTGAACAGATATACAGTAAACACCTATGCATGTAAATTTTAGGATAAATAAATCCTAAAAACAAACAAAGCCTAAAAGCGAAGGTCCTGGCTTTTCTGTGCTAGGGACAGTGTTAGTACCCACCTGCTACACAAATCAACTCTCTTTTGTTTCTCCCAGCAGAAGCAGGACACCCCAGCCCCCAATCCACAGTAGAGACACCGGGCTTCTTGCTGATGCTACCTCAGAAACAACAAATCTTGACCCAGGGGGCTGCTGGAGACCAATGCACCAAACAAGGACCATGCATGGAGAGGACCTAGGCACCCTACTCAGATGTAGCCTATAAGCAGCTCAGTCTCCATATGGGTCTGCAATTAAGGGGAGCAGGGGCTGTCCCTGCCACAGACTTTGTTGGACTCTGTTGCTTGAACTTTGATCACTTCCTCCTAGTGAAGTCCCTTACCTTGCAACAGAGGAAGAGGATGCAGGCAATCCTGATGAGACTTGATAGGCTTCGGTCAGTTGGTAGGAGAGAAAGGCTCCCCCACTTGGAGGACTAGGGAAAGGGAATGGGGGGGCAGGGAGAGGGGATGGGAGAGAGGGAGAGAGGGAGAGAGGGAGAGAGGGAGGGAGGGAGGGAGAGTGGGAACTCGGAAGAAATGGAGGAAGAGCTGATGTAACACAAATAAATAAGAAAAGAAAAAGAAATTAAAGAAAAAGAAGAAACTGATGCCTGCTGTCTTTAAGCCGTGATCCTTACTTCGGTTAGTTCTAGTTAGGAAGACTCAGTTCCCATAAGAGAAGATCAGTGGAGGCCTTTAAAGAGAATGTTTCCCCCTTTGCCCTTGACAAAGCAGTAAGACTGATAAGCCTCCCCCAATGTCACAAGATTCCCTCGTGTCACCTCATGCTCCTGCTGCCTCTGGTTGCCCTTGCAGTCTTAGCCAGCTGCTGTTGCTCTTGAAGTCTAGTCTGGACATTGATTGCCTTTCACTTCCTGTTGGGAGCCTTTGTCCTTTGTTCATTACCTTCCAGCTGTGGGCCAGCTGCTGCATTCCACTCTGGAGGGGGCGTCCTGCACCTGGCGGCTGAGCTCATTCGAATCCTACAAGCAAGTAAGATGCATTAGACCTTCTGGGTCTTTGTTTTTGAAGGCAGCTCTAAAAATGTCAAGTCTTATTAACTGGCCAAGGGAGACTGGGGAAACCAAAAGGCTTAGGGAGCAGGATGATGAAGTTAAAACGTTTCTTTCTTCAGCATTTGCTTTTTCCTCGTCTTTTCTTTCTCACCTGCTACTTTAACTTGGGTTTCCAGATGAGCACTAAAGCACCGGTGACCATCCCCATGAAAGGGATAGGGAATTGAAATGAGCTATTTCTAGAGTGATTTTAAATCCAGTGAAGGTGACAGTAAATATTAACTATTACAACCCCACCTGAGAGATTAAGAAACAAAAGTCACTTATTTACAGTTGTCTTAAAGGGCATACCCAGATAGCAATGCACATTGTAAGGTAGAATTTCTTCAAATTATAATAACTCCTTGTTAAATATGAATTTCACCTTATGGACTTCTGTCAATGCACATACCTCCAAGATGTAATTGCCATTCATTCCTTTCTCAAATACTAAACTTAGAAGAATCTGTCTGCTTTCCTGGTGTTTGATCTTCTTTAGAATGTATGCATATGTCAAGCCTGAGGTACTGTTAGTAAAAGTTAGCAGAATAAAAATCATCACATAAGCACCAAATTACTCAGGTTACTTAGCCAGACACAACTGGTCAGAACGTTTTCCTTGGATAGTGGGAGGCTCTTATTGGATTCCAAGCTGGCTGGGTTTGTGTTAGCAGAGCCAGACTTCCTATTGAAAGGAACATGTGAGGGAACATGCTGGCCAGGCAGATGTAGTGATTTGAATGAACTAATTCTGAGTATATTTATAAACTGATTTCAATACTTGCTATATATTCTAAGGTGGTTTATTGGGGTGCACAACATAAAAATAATGCTGCTTGGAATATAAATTGATTGAGTTTGCCTAATTACTGCTCACAAAGGTACCCTTAGTATAATTATATGCAATTATAATTATAAGCCCGACTCACAGTTGAACAAAGGCTTATATTCCACAGGCTTACTATATTATGTTGGTATAACAATATCACAAACAGTGTCTTCAACAGCATCGATTTATTACATTGCAGTTTTGGAGGACACTCACAGTGGATCTCTCTAGGCAAAATGAAGGTTCTCACAGGGTCACAACGATCCTTTGAGAGACTAGGAGAGAATCCACTTCCTTTCTTTATCTAGTTTTCAAAAGCCACCCATACCTCTTGGCTTGTGGTCTCATTCTTCTATTTTCCAAGCATGAAATATTGAACTAAGCAATGTTTTCTGTTTCTGTTTCCCTGTTCTATGTTTAAGAGTCCTCGTGAGTCTGTCAATATTGTGCTACCAAAATGGCCCACTGTAAGTTGCCCTGTGTCCATATTAAATAGCAGCTACATACAGTCCTTGTTCCATGGGTAACCACATGTGTCTCTGTGTGAGTATGAGTGTGCCTCTGTGCGTGCATGAACATGTGCAAGGCAAGCACTTTACCAACTGAGCTGCTTCTCCTGTCCTGTCCTGTCCTGTAAGATCTGCAGTCTTACATCCTCCTTATGGTGTGAGGGAACACGTCATTTCTGGGCAAAGTCCAACATTTTCTTGGGAGAAGTAGTGTGATATTATAAGTGTTAGTAGACATTTGAGGTTGAAGATCAGTCAGTCAATAGGAAAAAAAAAGTGTCAGGGCATTGGAAATATGGTTCAGATACAAAGTGCTTGCCTTACCTGAATTCTAGCTCAGAACCCATGTAAAAAGCCAACATGGTGGTACACACTTGTAAGTCCATGTTTTGGAAGGCAGAGATAGGAAGCTGCCTGCGGATCACAAGCCTTGTTGGTGAGCTCTAGGACAATAAGACACCCCGTCTCAAAGGAGGTGGACAGCATAGCTGAAGATGGTATCTGAAATTGCTCTCTGGCATTCATGTACACACACCACATATAAATGAATACACATGTACACAATCACTCATACTTTTTTTAAATAAGAAAAAAGGTAATGGGTCAGTCTCTTAGTAAAATTCAACAAACATGGAAGATGAAGACTTGCAGTGAATTAGCACAGGTCATGAAAGGACATCCTGAATACTCTCTGAAGAGTTGGATCCCACCATGGGCTCTGTACTACCAAATATTTAGAAGGCTCACCTGGTCAACAGCAGACCTAATTCAATCTATGTGTATTGAAAACAAATTTTTAAAAATGTCTATCTGCTTTTCAGAGCTCTTCAATAAGAGGGAAATACAAATATGCTGACACCATGTGTAAAAGACAGACACTGAGTGCTGTAAAAAGAGGAAGATGACTTTGTATGGATATGGCATTTGAAAAGACTTAAATATACAGGGACCACACCCAAGGCTTCCTGCCACTATACATTGTATGGTAATCTTAATCTCCTGAAATTAAATTAATGTAGGCAGCAGCACAGAGGAAGAAGACAGACAAGGGCAGCCAACAGCCTGATTTTGGAAGTCTCAAAAGCAAGTTTCAACTTGCCATCTACAGTATCACTATGAACTCCAGATATGGTTTTGGACATTATGGTAGAGGTTGTTAATGTCTATTGTTATCATGTGATCTTGTCTTCAGAATAGAAGCTCCTTCCCAAAACTACCTGGTAACCTTATCAGCACATGTAATTTTCTGGTGGCCGTGCTCTAGATGACAGACTCCTTTGCAGCTAGAGGGATGGCCAACTCAGCAATGGAAAATGAAAAGAAATGTAAATAATTTTGGTGTTGTTCTCATTAAAGATAGATATGGCTTAGATTGTACTTGCTCCCTTCTCCCTTGTCGGTCATGAAGAAACAGAAAGTCAGAATAATCACCCTGGGTTCTGCCATTTGAGAGTAAGAGAGAAAAATGAGCTTCCACTTAATTGAATCTGCTGACTTTTGATGTCTTTTGGGTACAGCTAGAGTAACACTGAAGAAAGTATAATAAATTAAAGAATCAACTCCTTTAAGATGTTTTGTGTCCAATGTTGAATTAAGTCTCTGCCTAGACTCTAGCTCATAAATAGTCCTAAAGCTTACTTGAAATTATTTAATAATTCTTCTAAGTTTCTGTTCCTTGGAGAGGCCATATTCATCTTCATTCGTAGAAAGCAGCCTTCCTGTCTCGGCATACCTTTGATGAGATTACAAACACCATTACTTTCCTCTCACTGGGTCATTTCCACAAAAACATAATTGGATGCTTTGTGGGTGGGATCCTCTTTTTTCTCCTCCTCAACAGATTTTTTTTTTTCAATTTAGCTTATTTCAAACACTGTGGTGGGAGGAATCTGTCAGTGTGTGGGTGACAGGAGTGAGGTGAGACTGGAGGAAAGGCCTGAGGTTTCAGGAAGTGGTTATTTATACAGCCCCATTGGTAGGTGCTCAAGAGATTGCAAAATGAAGCATTAAATCCAGATTTTCTGACTCACTCGCCATTCCTTTGAGAAAAGAGCTTCAGAAAACACAGATGTGCAGTGTAGCGAGCTCGTGGTTTCCTTTATAGTTTATTTCTGTGGAAATAAACCTTGATATTTTAATCCCATGAGCTTTGCCTCCCAAAGAACTCCCTGGGGCAATGTAGGTTTTAAGAATCTCACATGTGAATTGGTTTTCAGGGATTCGTCTTCGGTGATATCATTCATTTCTGGCTTTCCTCCTTCCTCCAGGAAAGATGTTTTCCAGACTTTTCTCTAGCTTCATCTTTTCCTCTCACTCCTAAGTTCTGAGTATTCCTAGGTCACCCTGAGCTTTCTTCCCTTAACTATAAACTGGCCCAATGCTGGACAGATGATGTAAATTCCAATAACGTCAAAACTTTTACCTCTGACCTCTCCCAGCAGCCCCAGCTGCTTACATGGAATTCTATAGAGATCTAGATCTCAGTGTGAGAAAACAAAAGGAAGACAGGACTTGAGAGATGCCTCAGGCATTAAGAGCATTCACTGTTCTTCCGGAGGACCCAAATTCTGTTCCCAGGACCCGTGTCAGGCAGCTTACAGCATCCTGTGACTGCAGGGATCCGTTGCCTCTGGCCTCATGTACACATACTTGCCTTTTAAGTTAAAAATAAATCATATAGTAAAACAAAAGAAAGACAAAGCTGAACACCTGTTTCTTCTTCAAACACATATGCCACTTAGGAAATTTTCAGTTATGATAATGACGTAATACCTCCTTCCCACCCCCACTCTCATTATATTATGTCTCAAATACAGTGCATTTCTTCCTGTGTAATGTAAAAGATCTTCCTGTCCAGCAGGGGGCCTTCTTCAGGGAGCTCTGTTCTCTAACTTCTCTCTCTGTAGTGGTTGTTAATTTTGGTTTTCAATTTAACAGGAATTAGAATCATCCAGGAGACAAACTTCTGAACGTGACTATGAGTGAGTTTCTAGTCTGGATTAGCTGAAGTGAGAAGACCCATTCTAAGTGTGGGCTGTGCCGTCCTCTGTGCTGGCGTCTGTGACTGAACACGAAAGAGGAAACCAGCTGAGGATCAGCATTCGCATCTCCCCAGTTTCTGGCTTCCAGTGCAAGGTGACCAGCTTCCCTATGCTCCTGCCCTCATGCCTTTGATGCCAGGATGGACGGTGTCCTCCAACGGTGAGTGAAAAATTTTCAATTAAAAATAATAATCTAATATATAAATAATATGGTAATTTGCAATATGCACATCTATTAATAAATACAATGATAGGAAATACATGTGTAAAATATAAGAAATGAAATTTTTAAAGTGAAAATAGGTTCTTTTATCATAAAATATATCCCAATTGTAATTTCCCGTAGCATATATTACAAGACAGGACAGATTGAAATTCAGAGGTTTTGGCTGCATTGATATCCATGTTTCTCTTTCAGTAGCCTGCCCATCCCAGAAAGACCAGAACATCAGGGTGAAGGTTTCATGTAGGCATCAGCTCGGCTTATCCATGTTCAATGAGTTGTGTGAGTGTTGACCTGAGTAATGGTGCCCCTCTAGCAGTTTGCAGAGAGCAAACCTTTTTCTTAGCCAACAGCCTGAGTTGTTTGGCGAGTCCCAAAGGAACCCATTGTCCAACAACTCAATTGAATACAATCCAGTCCAGCCGCTGGAAGCCTTGCGTAGGGACAAGAGATGTCCAGTTGAGACTTCATATCCCTGTTACTAGGAGTCCATGTTAGAATCACCTTCATAGACTCCAGAAAGTTTACACTGCACTGTTTCCACACCACCCCAAATGCTTCCCAATTCCAGAGTCTCTCTCTAAACTCTCTCACTCCACCCCTTATCTCCCCAAAACTTGACACCTGATTACCACCCTGCCCCACCCACTCCTGCTCCCATCCACTCCTCTCCGTCCCCACCACTCCCCAGGACCCCACCCCATGTACACTTGAAAATCTATTTTATTTCCTTCCCCCAGGAAAATCCATGTATCTCAACTAGACCTCTCTTCTTTACCTAATCTCTCTGTATCTACAAATTGTACCTTAGTTATTATTAACTATGGCTAATATCCACTTATAAATCAATACATACCATATTAGTCTTTTGGGGTCTGGGTTACCTCACTCAGAATGATTTTTTTTCTAGTTCTATACAATTGCCTGCAATTTTCATGATATCGTTTGTTTTGTTTTGTTTTGTTTTGTTTTGTTTTGTTTTGTTTTGTTTCCAGTCAGGGTTTCTCTGTGTCTTTGTGTAGCCCTAACTGTCCTGGTTCTGTAGATCATGCTGGCCTCTAACTCAAATATTCACCTGCCTCTTCCTACCAAGTGCTGAGATTAAAGGCATATGCCATCACAGCCAGGCTAGATGTCATTTTTAACAGCTATTTTGTCCCTCATGTATATGCCCAAGAGGTATAGATGGGACCTAAGGTGGATTAATTTCAAACTTCCTGAAGCACTGCCATATTGATTACCACAGTGGTTAATACAAGTTTGCACTCCCACCAGCAATTAAGGAGCATTCCCCTTGCTCCACATCCTAGCCAGCATGAGCTGTCACTTGTGTCATTGATCCTAGCCATTCTGACAGGTGTAAGATGGACTCTCAAAAGTGATTTTGATTTTGATTTCAGTAATGGGTAAGGATGTTGAACCTTTTTAAAGTGTTTCCCAGCCATTTAAGATTCTGTGTGTAGATCTGTACCCCATTTTTTATATGGTTTACTTGGTCTGTTGATATCTAGCTTCTTGAGTTCTTTATATATTTTGGATATTACTCCTGTATTGGATGTGGAGTTGGTAAAAAAATATATATATATTCCCATTCTATAGGCTGCCATTCTGTCCTATTGATGGTGGCCTTTGCCTTACAAAAGGTTTTCAGTTTCATGAGGTTCCATTTACTAATTGTTGATCTCAGTGCCTGCACTATCTGTGTTCTGTTCAGAAGCTGTTACCTATGCCAATGACTTCAAGGCTATTTCTCACTGTCTCTATCAGGTTCATGTGTCTGGTTTTATGTTGAGGTTTCTGATGTACTTGGACTTGTGCAAGATGATAAATACAGATCTATTTACATTCTTCCACGTGCTAGCATATAGCTTGACTAGTGCCAATTGCTGAAGATGCTTTCTTTTTTTCCCCTGTCAATTTCAGGTATTCATATGTGTGTGAATTTATGTCTGGGTCTACAGTTTGATTCCATTTGTCAACATGCCTGTTTTTATGCCAATAGGATGAAGTTATGACTACTATTGCTCTGAGGTACAGCTTGAAACAGGGATGGAGATACCTCCGGATATTATTTTATTGTCCAGGATTGTTTTAGCTATTCTGGGTTTTTTGGGTTTTTTTTTTTTTCATATGAAGCTTAGTATTGCTCTTTCAAGATCTGGAAAGAATTCTGTTGAGATTTTGATGGGAATTGCATTGAATCTATTGATTACTTTTGGTAAAATGACCATTTTTCTTATGTTAATCCTACTAATCCATGAGCATGGACTATCTTTTTATCTTCTGATATCTTCTTTAATTTTTTCTTCTAATACTTGAAGTTTTTATCATCCAAGTCTTTCACTTGCTTGGTCAGAGTGACATTAAGATATTTTATATTATTTGAAGCTATTATGAAAGGAATTGTTCCCTGATTTCTTTCTCAGTCTATTTGTCAATTGTATATAGGAGGGCTACTGGTTTTTTTGAGTTAATCTTGTATCTAGCCATTTTGCTGAAAAAATTTAATGAATACAAATTATTTTCTTAAGTTCTGAGAAAAAAATCTTTTTTGCATTATAATTTTTTATTAATTCATTCATATTACATCTCAATTGTTATCCCATCCTGTGTATCCTCCCATTCCTCCCTCCTTCCTCCTGCTTTCATCCTATTCCCCTCTCCTATGACTGTGACTGAGGGGGACCTCCTCCTCCTGAATATGATTCTAGTGTATCAAGTCTCTTCTTGGTAGTCTGCTATCCTTCCTCTGAGTGCCATTGGGCCTCCCCGTCAAGGGGACATGGTCAAATATGGAGCACCAGAGTTAACTGTGGAGAATGTCCTGTCCCTTGGCTAGATCTGGGTAGGGGTTTGATGCTCACTGTACATATTGTCTTTAGTTGGTGCCATAGTTTGAGCAGAACCCCTGAGCCCAGATTCACCCATCATAGTGTTCTTCTTGTAGGTTTGAAAAAAATCTTTCATCCCCATGCTAGTTTGATCTCTGTTGCTATGATAAAATACTGATCATTGGGGAAAGGATTGTTTCATTTTACAATTTATATTCCATCACAGACAAAAGCCAAGGCAGGAGATTGAAGCAGAAACCATGGAGGAACAAGTCTCTGGCTTGTTCAACAAGTCATCTTATATATAAGTAGTACTGATACCTGCCTGAGGATGACACTGCACAGTGAATAGGGCTCTTCCACATCAACAAACAATTAAGAAAACACCCCATAGACATACCCATAGGCCAATCTGGTGGAGGCAATTCCTCAAATGAAATTCTTTCTTCCAAATGTTATGTATTAGTTTGTGTTGTGTTCACAACAAATCTAACCAGACTAATCCTTTAAGTTGCTTCTTGTTGGGTACTTAGTCCTAACAATGAGTAAGAAGCATATATTCCCACCTACAAAAAGTATGGAGATGAAAGAACAAAAGAATCATCCATCAAAGGATTCTGTAGGTAGTCCTGGAGATGATACACATCACTGTTTCAGGACTAAATTCCACATTAAACTATAAGAGAATCTAGGAACACAATTACCTAGTCCATGATACATTGTACCATTGTGTGTAGCAAATATCTATTCTCCCTCCTCTGTTACAAAATACAGTTCAGAGTCAAGGATCTCTACTAAATTCCTCATGATTAGCTCTGGATGGTACCTAACAACTGCACATCAAGCCAGAAGGCATGCCCATCTTTTGAGAGCTCTGATCTCCCAACTCTCTGTGTATAGTTTGGTGTTTCCTTCCAAATAGCCAACTTTTGCATGAGCTGATCTATTTCTCTAGTACTCTGAATGGTGGTCAAGAGTATCCTCCTGTAGGATTTAGAATGAACATTTCTACCATGACCATGGTTATATGTAAGGAATGGTTATCAGCTTAGTCACATTTATTGTGAACCATTTTATGCCTTGAACATGCCAGCAATTGTGTAAGCTGGTAATTTGCCTGTAGTGATTATCCTCCTTGTAACCACTTCAAGCACAAATGTAAATTGTGTTTGTAACTTACATGGGTAGGTTTAAGTGTATCTCATTCAAATACGGTGCTCTAATGTCACTCATCTGATTTTAATTCTCTGTATGGCAAATGCAAGGCATTCCTATTTTACTTTCTGTTCCCTTCTCCCTTACTTACTTCCTTTCTTCTCTTTTCCACTGCAATGTAAGCCAAAAACATGTTTAGCTTTATTCCAGACCTATTATGTCCATAGATAAGAATAATATATCTTTTATGAAGATTTTCCTCCAGTAAATTTTTTACAATAATTGAAGAAGTCTAGAATTGGCAGGGATTTTATTGATAATTAATGCTTTCTGTTCGCCATTTATTCCTTAACTAAATTAGTAACAGAAGTTTCACAGTCTGGAGATATTTGAAACATTGCTTTTGTAACTTTATGTTCTATGATTATGTCTATTCAAAATGTCCAAATGTCATTCTTGCATACCAAGAATTACAACACTGTGTTACTTTGAAGTCTCTGACCATCTTAGTTACAGTTCTATTGTTATGAAAAGGCACAATGACTAAGAAACTTATAATAGGAAGCATTTAATGGAGGAGATCTTACAGTTTCCAGGGTGAGTCCATGAAGATCATGGCAAGGAGCATATTGGCTGGCAGGCAGGAAGGTAGGCAGGGAGGCAGGCAGACAGGAAGGCAGGAAGGCAGACAGGAAGGCAGGCAGACAGGAAGACAGGCAGATAGGAAGGCAGGCAGGCAAGAAGGCAGGCAGACAGGAAGGCAGGAAGGCAGGCAGAAAGGCAGGCAGACAGGAGGGCAGGCAGGAAGGCAGACAGGAAGGCAGACAGGAAGGCAGGCAGGAAGGCAGGCAGGAAGGCAGACAGGCAGGAAGGCAGACAGGAAGGCAGGCAGACAGGAAGGCAGGCAGGAAGGCAGACAGGAAGGCAGGCAGGCAGGCAGGCAGGAAGGCAGGCAGGAAGGCAGACAGGAAGGCAGGCAGACAGGAAGGCAGGCAGGAAGGCAGGCAGACAGGAAGGCAGGCAGGCAGACAGGAAGGCAGGCAGGAAGGCAGGCAG
>OU015752.1:92299325-92320532 GCA_907169655.1 Acomys percivali
ACACACACACACACACACACACACACACACACACACACACACCTATTTTCTGCTTCATATACATTCTTTTAAAACAAATCTCCTGTGTTACTTTTCCTAAGGACAAGTAAATGCATATCTATTCACTGAAGGCAGAAAGAGAACCAATAAACCAAAGAAAGGATTTTATTAGTCCTGTGGTTGCTATGACAACGTATCTGACAAAAGCAACTTAAGGATGGAGGGTTTCTTTTCGCTCACAATTTAGTCTGTCATGGTGAGGAAGTCACGACGAAAGGAAATTGAATTAGCTGGTCACATCGTATATGCAACCAAGAAGCAGACAGCCATGAATGTTCCTGTTTAACTAGCTTTCTCCTTTATATGCAACCCTGTTCCTCAGCCCTTTGAATGACGTCACTCCCGTTCTGGATAGGCCTTCATGTAATAGTTAACATTGTCTAGCAGATAGTACCTTCCAAACATGGGCAATCTAGATCCTGTCACATTGACAGTCATTGTTATCACCAGACTATCCAAATCTGCCTTGGTGAAACAAGGTCAGAGAAGTGATTGACAGTTTTTATATCTGCCTGTTTGAGCAGTTATTTACAGCGCCTGAGTGATCCTTGGCAGCAACATCACCATCAAGTTCCACATTCTCCCCGACAGGGCACACTGACCTTGCACACTGGACCACTGGAGAATACTAACCTCCAGGCCACATTCAATCTCCTACGTACATTAGCGCCTTCTGCGCATACACGTGCAAGACCAGAAGCACCAGAGAGTAAGTGAAATCTTAGAAAAGAGCCCTTTTCCTGTTTGCCACACTGCTGCTTGCTACACCTCTGACTCTAACTCAAAAGCCATGGCTTTCTCTCTCTTCTCCATCTCTCTTCTCTGGGCAGCTGCCAAGATCTCCAGCTTCCTTGCCTTGCAAAATAGTCCCACAGTTTAGATTAAACTTGTTAGCTATGGTGGGCTAAGTATTTTACATTTTTCCCCTCCCATGGCATTTCCTGGAAGAATGTGAAATCTCTCACTGTGGTTGCTTATCTGTCACACACAAAAAACTATTCTTTTTTTTTTTTTTTCTCAATACCACTGTATGGCACAACACAGGAAATTTCTGTTTTAGTAGAAGATTGCACAGTCTCACCCAGCAAATCCCTTTAAGAGAGATGATTATCATAGGCAATTGTAGAATTGGTGGTGGGGTCATGTGAAAATGCATTGAATTTACTTAGTAAGTTGTCAAATATGAGAGAACATGGTCTGACTTGTGCTTCTCAAGGCTCAGTGTAGCTGTGCCATGAATCCAAGATGGAGTGTGCAAGGAACAGATGTAAGCTGATTCACTAAAAGGCTCCTGTTGATGATCCATGTACAATAATATTTGCCTGAGTGAGGAGTAAGTGGTAGAGATTGTGAGAAATGATCAGATGGCCCTGTATTTTGAAGAGGAGTCCCGTGTTTTCTAATGTATTTGTATATGCCTTTCTTTTGTATAGCACATATATAATAAAATTTCACTATCTTATGTTCAATCTTTATTTTTTCCAATTTTATGTTTTCCAGTTTTGAAAATTTTCCTTGAGGATTTAATAGACTTCATGTTTACCACACAGTTTCCCATCTCCCAACTTATCCCAGCTCTACCCCTTACACCCTCACATGAACGACTTCATGTTCTTTTTCTCTCTTAAAAAACCAAAACAAGAACAGAGGATAAAAGCTACTAGAAATCATGAAGTCTGATTTGTACTGGCCTACTACTCCTAAGCATGAACCTGCCCTTAAGTGTGGTTGATAGACTCCTGCGCCTTCACCCACAGCAGAGAAGTGTCTTGAATTCATAACTAGACAACATACAGAGAATGGGAGACTCTGGAGTATTCCACCCTTGATTGTATAGTCTGTCACACATCTCAGCTCAAGACTCAGGTATCCACAGGGAAGAAGGGGTGGGAAGATTGTAAGAGCTGGAGGTGGTGGAGGATTTTCCAAACACCACAGGGTTGATAGGCACATGAACTCACAGAGGCTATGGCAACATGCACGTGACCTGCACGTGCTCAAGCCAGACAAAAGGTCATCAAGAAGAAGAGGAAGTGAGCACAAAGTTCTGCCCCAAGCCAAGAACTATTCATAAAACATAGCTACTGGGAGAAGAAAACTTTTTTCTTCAATCTTGTTTTAAATACTTGTTTTGAGTTATTTTTTTAAAAAGTATATAACTGAATTTTTAAAGTCCATTTTTCCATGGTTGGCTTTACTTGCCAAGAAACAGTAGTCATATTCAGAGAGTTTTTATCTCCACCTGTGCCTTGAAGCATTCTCCCTCCTTTTTTTTTTTAATCTAGCAGCATCAGAATTTAAGGTCTTATGTTAAAGTTGCTGATCCACACTGAGGTGATATGTTTGTGCAAGGTGAGAAGTAGAGATAGAGTTTTATTCTTCTATGTGTGGCTATCCAGTTTTCCAAAAACCATTTGAGGAAAAGGTGATATTTTCTTGAATGTGTGTTTTTTGGCATCTTTGTCAAAAATCAGGTAGCTACAGCTGTGTAGGTTTATGCCTGGTATTCTAACCTAGTTCATCATTATGTGTGTTTTTGTACCAGTATGTAATTTAAAACCTTCTGTGTATCAAAAGAAAATATTAACCAAGTGAAGAGATAGCCCATAGACTTGAAAGAAATATTTGTTAGCTATATATCTGATAGAGGATTAATATCTATACTATACAAAACTAAACCAACCAACCAACCAACAAACAAACAAATCATAAGAAGCTGAACAACTTAATCAACAAATGGGTTTATAAAATGGGCAGTTTTGAAAAGATTAACTACAAATTAAATAGACATTTTTAAAAAGTTCAGTCTCAGTAGCAAC
This sequence comes from Acomys percivali, assembly GCA_907169655.1. Classification (NCBI taxonomy): domain Eukaryota; kingdom Metazoa; phylum Chordata; class Mammalia; order Rodentia; family Muridae; genus Acomys; species Acomys percivali. Next base: position 92,302,205 of record OU015752.1, read on the forward strand.
CAATAAAATGCAAATTAAAATCAATGCTCAATAAGATTCTATTTTCACACTAATCAGAATGGTAGTCCTTAAGAAAATAAATAACCTCAGTACCAGACAGATCTATCTCGTTGAACGGCCTTAAGTCTGATTAGAGAGCTGTTAGTTATCACCCAAGTATGTATGCCAATGCTACAAACTTAGTGTTAATGTGCCATGCTGGTCATTGTTGTGGTTCATAAGCATCATAGGTAAGCAGGACAATCAACTGTTTTCCCTCCTTTGGAAGTTTGCTCAGCACCTTTTTGAACCATGAAAGTGAGTCCTCAGAGAGAAAGCTTTCCAGCCAAATACAGCTCTGGTCCTCTTGGCCCTGTGTCCTAAGTGCATGGTGCCTTCAGCAATACTTACTTTCCATCTCTGGGTTGGAGCAATCAAGACTAATATCAATAGCCTATAGTGTCTTGGGTGTCTCTTGGACAACTCTGAGCATCCACTCCAAAGAGAGTATCTCATGCCTGGTGTTGGGGGGTTTTGTTTCTTGTTGTTTTGTTTGTTTGTTTGTTTATTCACTTTACATCCCAATTGTAGCCTCCTCCCTCCTTTCCTTCCATTCCCACCCTTGCTCCCTCTTCCCCATCCCCCTCCTCCACTCCTCAGAAAAAGGGACCCCTTCCCTCCTAACCCACCCCAGCGCATCAAGTTGTATCAGGACTGAGTGCATCCTCCGCCCCTGTAGCTTGTCGATGTAGTCCTGCCAGGGGGACATCATCAAATAGCAGGGAACAGAGTCCATGTCAGGGTCAGTTCCGACTTCCCTTACTCCCCTATACGAAGCCCAAGCTGCCCATCAGCTACATCTGTTTACGGGGCCTATGTCCAGTCTATGCTTGGTCCTCGCCTGGTGCCTTGATTAGTTGGCTTTACTGGTTTTCTTGTGGAGCTCCTGTCACCTCTGGGTCCTTCTATCTTTTCCACAAGACTCCGTATGCTTTGCCCAATGTTTGGCTGTGAGTCTTAGCATCTGTTTCGATCCACAGCTGTGTGCAGCCTCTCAGAGGACAGATATGCTAGGCTCCTGTCTGCGAGCATAGCAGAGTATCATTAATAGTGTCAGAGGTTGGCTGTCTCCGTTGCTATTTTTTAAAAATAGTTTATGGTTCCATACAAATCCATGTTTTTTTTAAAAAAAACATATAGTGGCAAGTGCCAGCAATGATGAGAACAAATGGGAATAATTATAAACTGTTCATGGAAATGTACTGCAAGGGTCACTGTAGACAATTCTCAAAAAAAAAAAAAAAAAAAAAAAAAAAGAAAGAAAGAAAGAGAAAAGAAAATTTGATATTCTATATCCATAGGTACACCACTCCTAGGTGTTTACCTCAAGAATCCCAAGGCAACATGTCATATTTGTTTAAAGTGCTTATGTTTATTTAAAGTATTTATATTTGTTTATTGCATGCTTATTTGAAGAGGTATAAATAATATTTATCATCTTGCTGATGTTTTGTTGAAGAAAATCTCAGTCTGACTGCCTGAAGAACCATCCCCTCTCATTGCTTTCAGGGGCATGGGTATCAGTTCTTCTGCCTTCAGCATCTGGTGTCATGAATAGCTATGCTTCTATTTGAAAGTCCTTTTCAACACAAGGATGTCCAGCCATGGCCATCTTTTTATCTCTTTAGTTTGTTTTTTTGCTAAGAGCAGAGATGGATTCTTGGCTATATTTACAATATTTAGCCAGAAATCAATTTGAAACATCCTCCAACCAGCATTTAATTTTACCATCCAGCAACTGTCTGTATCTTCTTCACTGTGGCTCCCTTCCATGTCTCTGAGCAGCTTGAGCAAGCCCGTTCTTAGTGACACATAAAAAGAAACCCCTGTGTCACTGTCTGTCCACAGCACCATTTGTTTCTGTGCTTTGCTTATGGTTTCCTTGATGACTGTGAGATCATCCAATGTGTGCATCACTTTTTATTAGTGTGGTTGTGAATTATGCAGACAAAGTGGAAAACTTTCCTTTTATCTGAAGGTTTATCGAAAGGAGCCGATCACAGACTAAGCAGAGTAAAGAGATAGGCATGAGCACGCATGTGGAAGAACCAACCAGTATAATAATTACCTAGTAACTCAATGAACCCCAGATGTTGGTGATTCTGTGGGGGAGGGGGAGTCTATAGCAGAATAATTTTGAAGAGTAACAATCGATTCAAAGTATGGATTTGGGGTAGAAAATAGCTTACAAATGTTTTCCTTTGGAATGTGAATGCCCATGAAGAACAGACCTTATCTTGTGACAAAGTACACCTACCCAGGTGTGGTTTCATCTCTTGGTCTTTGTTGTTGTTGTTATAGTCACTTGACCTTATGCAAATTTGTTTACTGTTTTATGGTCGTGAAGAATTACCATTTTAATTCTGAAGCTATGATATCACTCCACTGAGCTCATGGATATATTTACTAAAAATACTATTAAATATTTACTATATTCAACCAGAAATCAATTTGAAACATCTTCCAACTAGCATTTAATTTTACCAGAATATTTAACTAGAAGTCAATTTGAAACATCCTCCAACCAGCATGTATTTTTACCACCCCACAGCTGTTCATATCTTCTTCAACATGGCTTCTTTCTGTGTCTCTTAATCAGATACATAATTGCCATGTTTTCACACTCTAACATTTTCTGTGCATGCTCTGTCTCTGTCTTTGTCTCTCTGTCTCTGTATCTCTCTGTCTCTCTTCCTCCCGCCCCCGTGTGTGTGTGTGTGTGTGTGTGTGTGTGTGTATGTGTGTGTGTGTGTGTGTCTGTGTGTGTGTACATTCGTGCATGCATGCATGCTTATGTGTTTCTGTATGTGTGGCACATACACTATCTGCTTTATATTTGGGGGCATTCTACCCAGTAACTCTTGTGCTTAACAAGGTCTAAGATCCCCCTCATGCTCTGTAAGTAGAACAGAAATGTGCTCTTACTTTGGGCCAAAAGGTTACAGCTTCCTAGCACCAGCACAAGCCAAGCCAAGAGAAGGTAGCTCTGACTACCATACTTACAAAGGCTTCTAGAAAGTACCTTACAAATAATCTTCCACAGGAATGCTGTGCACCACACTCAGGCTGAATTTTCTTCTATTTTTAAAGGCAGCTGCTTTTAATCTGGTGTCTCTGACTGGATAGCTGTCATGGCTTTCTTGTAAACCCCGAAGTTTTATGTGAAGCTATGTAGATATAGAATTTGTTTTAGGTGAAATAACCCATAGTGTTTATCTTCTGCTAGTGGACAAATAATCCAAGTGATGACATGTGCTTTGGCTTGTTTGTCATCTGTAATCTTTGGTTTTGCAAACATCTCAGGAGGATCAGCAGGTCCCCAGCAACAGGAACAAGGCCTGCCTTCCTTTGTCCCAATCTTACACTGCCTAGTACTTGCCAAGTGGATTGCAAGCATGTGCTGAATGAATACACACGAATAAATTTGGGAAAGGTCTACACAGAACAGTGAACAGCATTCTGAAAGGAGAGGAGAGAGTTATAGGGAGTAGCCAAGAGAGGAAACCAGGTATTGAGATTCTAGAAACAAACCCAACCTTTTTTACTGGACTGAAGAAAAAAAAAATAATGACAGCAACAACAAAATCAAACTAATCAGACACAAAAGAAAATTTTATCCCCTTCCCTCTTCCTCTCTCTCTCTCTCTCTCTCTCTCTCTCTCTCTCTCTCTCTCTCTCTGTGTGTGCATATGTATGTGCATATGAGTATGTGTGTGCATGTACAAGGCAGAGGTTAATGTCAGGTTTTTTTTTTAAATCTCAATCACTCTCCACTTTTTTATACTTTTAAAGGTGTTTATTTACTTCTGTGCATGGGTGTGAGCAGGCACAAACGATGTGTGATCACAGGACACCTTTCAGAAGTTGTTGCTCTTCTTCACGGGGATCTACACCAGGCTTGCCTAGTAAGAGCTTTAATCTGAGCTCACAGATTCCCATCTTATTTTTTGAGCCAGCGTCTCCTCTGAACCTTGACCTCACCTGTTGGGTTGGATTGGCTGGCCACAAGCCCCAGCTATCTTCCTGGTCTCAGCTCAGCTCTGGGATTTAGGAAAACAAGCAACTTTCTGAGCAGGTGCAAGCACTTGACACTGACCGGGCTATCTCTCCAGCACCGAAGTCTTTAAGCTTCCATCTGAAAAACTTAAAAATGAATACTACCAACACAAAAGCAATGAAACAGCCTCCATCCTCTTTTGAGTAGAGGTGGTGGATGCTAAGACGGGTCTAACCCAAGACCACATGATCAGCAAATGAGAAGGGAGCCGCACACACTCCACGCATAGGCTTTTCTATTAACCCATTGAAACATGCTGGAGAAAATATTTGATCACAATTTTCAGATCAACTCTCCCCCCTGACCTCTTGGGAGCCTCCATTTTATCCCAACTCCTTTATGCCTGGTGAAAAGACACATGACTTCTTTGTCTCTCAAAATAGGAACCAGGTTCCTTGGCCCGATGAAGCAAGAAAACAATTATGTGCACACCAATCGCTTCCACAGACTGGAAGCAAAGCCAGCGGTGCACGGACAAGCTGCCATCACTTCCTTCGGGGTTTCTTAATCAGGCCGGCGTGTGGTTGTGCAATCTTTTTCACTGTCTCTTTAGGTTTCATAGGTAACAGGGAAGGGACAACATACAGGGACAACTGACAACTGGGGAAAGTTGAAGGACATCTCACTTTCATTTTTTAAAGGAGCTTCATGGTGACACATCTAGCAAAATTCCCTTCCTGCTAATCTAATGCTAGCTTTGTCAAAATGGGTGAACCGGCTAAGTGGATTCAGGCTCTGATGCCTTTCACATATTTCTACCAGGTTTCCAGAGCGGCATCTGCTGCCAATCACAGTGGGTCGCTGGGGAGGAACACCGAGAGGGGAAATAAATCATATGCTGATTCCCGAAGCTTAACGGATAAAGGGAAGAAGGCAGGGAGAACCAAGGAAATGCATAGACATTAATAAGTGAGTAAATATATCCATATACATTAATAAGTGAGTATTTCTAGCAAGTGTAATATGTCTGTTGAGAATAGACCGGTTTATCTGCAGATTTCCAGGTTTTTCTCCCCTTGCAGAACGTTCTGCCAGACCATTCATATCTGTAAACCAGTAAAGTGGGATTTTGTTTCTGAAATGAAGTCAGAATCCTGAGCAAAGAAACCCTAGTGTAGCTTAAGACCATCTCGGGCTTTGGAAACATACCTAGAACAATTTGGAGGGGACACACCATTGTTCCTGCTGTCCTAGCTCATGAAACACGGCTGCCCTTCGAGTATCATAAATTTTTCCAGGGAGAGTGATGGTGAAGTAGTGCAAGCCCAGAACAAAGTGCTGGCTGCAGGGTCATTTTGAGATGTGTTAAGCCCATCTCTGGAGCAGAGTCTAATTACTGTGCAGCCTCAGACCCGCTCTGTTGCTGTCCCAGAGCCCGTACTTACCAGTACTTAGTGGCTGGCCTGGTTTCCTTCTCTCCAGCCCCATCTGGATTCCCAGGCCTGCACTATCATGAGCCAGTACCAAGTTCACTACATTAGGGGTATAAACTTCTAGGAACAGTATTAGGAACTCATGTTCTTGTGATTAAAATGAAGAATTCTTTATGTATGGATGATTGTGTGTGTGTGTGTGTGTGTGTGTGTGTGTGTGTGTGTGTGTGTAGGATAGAACTCAACCTCAGTTCCTTAGGTGCTGCCCACATTGTTTTGTTGAGGCAGAGTTATCCACTGTTGTAGAAGTCACCAGGTAGGTTAGGCTGGCTGGGCATCAAGCTTCAGGTATTTGTTTGTCTCCACCTTCTAGGAACTACAATTACAAGAACTACCACATTTGACATTCTTTTACATGGGGTCACGAAATCAAACTCGGGTCCTCATGCTTGCAAAGCAAGCACTTTGTTAAACTGGAGTATCTGGCCACGTTTAACATCAAGACTTCTATCTCAGTTCTAATCTCTCAGTTATTTACTGTATCTGGGATCCTGACAGCCATTAGGTTTCTACAAGCCTCATCTCTCCTCAGTAAAGCAAAAGGTTCAGTGATTGCATCTTTACACACACGAATGCGTGAGGTGTGAAGGCTGTCCTACTGTGTGATCATGAGTGTTGTCGATAAAACACTGAAGGAAAACAAAGAGTTTCTTGAGAGTGGAACCTTCACTATCACTGAGGAGGGAAAGGGACAAGAGCAAGGCTGCCCTGGCTCAGGCTTAGTCTACTGTTTATCTCTCATTTCTTGTTTATCTATAAGTGTACATACACACACACACACATACACACACACACATACACACACACACACACACAGGACACATGAGGATATCACAGGTGAGATTTGAATCAGGAGATGTTTTACAATCCATGAAATATAATATGAGCAGCTATATATGAACTGTAATTTGTCTATAACCTCTCCAATTTTAATAATTCTGATCACCCTGTTCACTAACTCGTTACCTTGTTCATTTTATCCTTTTATCTTATTCATTTTATCATGTAATCAGTATTCATTGAGATTCATCAAGTGCCAGACACCGGGTTAGATGTTGAAGCTACACTGAAAAAAAAAAAAGTTCACAGTCATTGCTATAGAAAAGTTTATGCTTCCTTCATGAAGCTATTTGCAAAGAGTTTCAGTGTGCCTCAACATGGAATGAATTTAACACTCATTGAACTTTATATTGCTATGCAGGATGCTGACCCCACCTCCCCACAGCCCCAAAACTGATGGTTCAGGAGATGATAAGTAACTCAGCTCCCCCAGAGAGATATCAGCCCAATAGTTCTCCTTATGTGCAGTAGTGACATATACATTTCTCAGAAATGCCACTCAAAATGTGCTGTGGCATACTCAGGATTCAGTACCAGGTCCTTGGAGACAATGTTTTGAAAGTGCAAAGCCTAAGGCTCCTTAACAGCATATTAGATGTTGTCTTAAAGATAATTTTTATCTTAGGAGTGGATATATGTGTGTGAGTGCTTGCATATATGTTTGTGCACCATGAGCCTGAGGAGAACAGGAGTGCTCGTCAGATGCCCTGGATCAGGAGTTACAGGCAGCCATGTGTTGCCATGTGGCTGCTGAGGACTCAGCTCCTTCAGCAAAAAGAGCAAATGCTCCTAGCTGATGAACAATCTCTTCAGACTCCAAAGCGTTCATGTTTAATGCCATTGCAGGTGTTAGCATTTTATTTGTTTTAGTTTGTTTTACAGTGTAGCTCCAGGCTGGCTCAGAACTTGTGATTTTTTTTCAGTTTCAGCCACTAGGTGCTGACTACCACATCCTGTTGAAAGTCTATTCTTGATCTGAGCTTGGGCAATGGAAAATAAGGAACATAGACTACGTTACTGTGCTATTTACTTGCCCAGGGCCTTAAGTGTTTGCTCTTTATCTGAACTCTTTGGCCAACCCTGAGAGTTGTGATAACAAAACACAGAAAACACACTAGATGAAGTAGACTCACTGAGGCTTTGGCATGTACCAATCCCCTTTGTTACAGCTTTATTACTTCTTCAAATTCCTCAGAATACAATTGCATGTTTGATTAAAAAAAATATGACTCCTGCCTGAGTCCCATGCCAACCCTCCAGTTACTTAACTATTCTTCTGTGTCTCTTCTGGGACAAGTCTCTTGACAGACTTATCTTCACACAAGCTCTGCACCTTGATTCTGGTCACACCCCTACATTTGGACTTTTAGTGGTATTGCTAATGGAGAGAAAAACTTTCAATAGCCAGCTAAATTACTAGTGCTAAGGTGAATAGCATCACCTCTAATGACACACCAATAGCCTCAGTTGTCTTCACTGACTTCCCCTCAGGGCCACACCGGCTTCCCACCTCTCAAAACTGTCTTTTCCTGCACTGCATATTCTCCTTGATGGTTTAGTCTGTTCCCTCATTTCAAACCCCCTTGTTGTCTGTGACACCATGTGACTTTGAGCACTGACTCCCAAGGGCTGGGTTCTCACTCTCCTCTCTTGTTCTAGACTCCGGTAGATGATCTCATCTGTTCCCATGGATTTGAGATCCATCTTCAATGGTCATCAATGATCCTCAACAGCACTTCCATACAAATTCATGACCTCACTTCTAAGTGTGTGTGTGTGAAAATGAAGACCAGTATGTCAAGGAGACATCTGTACAGTCGTATCCTTGGCGGCACAATGTGTAACAGCCAAGGTGTATAATCAACCTGGAGTCTATTGCAAGCTAGGCATGATGGCATACACCTGTGTTCCCAGTGCTTGGGAAGCTGAGGGGAGAAGATGCTGGGTACAGACTAGTCTGGACCAGACAGGAGTTGAGACTCCAACTTAAAAGAAAAGAAATTGGACACCTTGGTGAGGCGGGAAGACACTATGTTCAGTGACACAAGCCAAGCACAGGAAGACAGACATTCTATCACACTCTCAGGTACATGAAGGCTCCACAAAATTGACTTGACAGAAGTCAGAAGTGTAATGGCTCACTACAGACTGGGGAGGATGCTGTGGGCTGGGGGAAATAACTGGTAAGTTAGTTCCAGAGTACAGTTAATATATATAGTCCAACAGAAGGATCAAGTTCTAGTGTTCTAGGGCACAGTGAGATGAGTATAGTCATCAATAATGTGGACTCTAAAGAGGAGGATTAAGCATGTTATAGACACAAATGGTAGCTGTTTGCTTGGATAGAAATACTAGATACTTTGATGGCATCATTCACCATTTGGATATCAGCTAAAGCATCATACTATACTGAGGTATAGAGTGTTTTATGCCAATTAAGATATAATTTTTAAGGTGAAAATGAAGGCATAAAGATAAGAAAAATAAAATGTGACCATAATTTTTAGATAATTGGGGCTGAATTGGAATGGCTGTTGTATACTGAATTTGCAGCCTCTCCACGGTGCAGGCAGCCATTTTTGGACTACCCAGTGCACACTGTGTGAGCCGATGCAATAAATCCCCTTTGCAATATATTTTACTGATTCTGTTCCTCTAGAGAAGCCTGGTTAGTGCAGGCATGTCAGACTGATACCATTCTCAGACTAGGTAGCACACCTGAATTTTCCTTAGAGTTTTAAATTTATATGCTTATTGATTTTTGGATGTGTATAGTATGCTGCATGTGCAATTTATGCACGCATGCACGTGTGTGGAAGTCACAGGAGAAACTGCAGGAGTGGAACTTCTCTTTCCCCATGTGGGTCTCAGGCATCTGACTCAGATGCTAGACTGTGTAGCAAGCGACTGTATGCACTGAGCCTTCTTACCATTAACCCTGTTTTCTCCTTTTAGTTTCTTATGCCACTGGGACCGTGATCGACTCCATCTCAAACTGGATTTCCACACTGCTTTCCTCACTTGATTCTCATAATTCACATTTATGGGCAAAAGGGGCACGGGGCTTTGGATTTTCAGTAAAGGGTCTGGGTAAATCTTTCCAAATGACACCATTTAAGGGGGGAGGGGTATGGTGACAGGTTGACTATAACACAGCATAATTAGGAGGTTAGGGCAGGAAGGCTGTGAGCTGGAGGCCAGCCTTGGCTATTTGGTATGGTCCCTGTCTCAGAAATAAACACACACACCCAACCAATAGGACATATAATTTGAGCTTCTTCTTAAAGGGAAAGGCTGTTACAAAAGAGATAGCCCAATATAGAGGAATCAGAGGGCTGGGAGGTGCACAAGAGAGGGGCCATGTATAGTTCTATGTGTCCAGGAAGGGAGACATGTAGCGAATGGAAACCTGATGCAAGTCACTGTCCAGATTCACACAGGCTGTGTCTGCTGCATTAAGGAGGTGGGAATTTGCCCTGAGGAGGCCGTGACTCCTTGAGGAGTTTGGAACTCAGGGATAAGATGCAGAATGTGGGCCAACAGTCAGTAAGCTCTAAGGCTGTGCCAGACCATGTCCTGAGAGCTTTGCATGGGTTAAGTTCTTTCATCCTCATGACACTCCAAGGAGGCACAAGCCACCGATGCGTTTCATTTCCGAGCAACTGACGCTGGTCCTGAAGTTCCTTGAGAGCAGATTCCCTGTTCTCATGTGTCCTCGGGAACATGCAGGCCTGAAGGGATGAGTGTATGCTGCACGAGTGAACCAATGCATGACGGAGGCACAGAAGTTATTTCTCCAGGAAAAGGCAATGCCCAGTGTCTTAGTTAAGATCTCTCGCTGTGAAGAGACACCATGACCAAGGCAAATCTTGTAAAGGAAAACATTTAATTCAGGCTGGCTTACAGTGTCAGAGGTTTAGTCCATTACGGTCATGGTGGGGAGCATGGCAGCATGCAGGCAGCAGACATGGTCCAGGGCAGGGGCTGAGAGGTCTTCAGCTGGATCCTCAGGCAGCAGGAAGGAAGAGTGAGCAGCTAGGTCTGGCTTAAGCTTCTGAAACCTCAAAGCCCACCCCAGGTGACATGCTTCTGCCAACAAGGCCACACTTCTAAGTAATGACACTCCCCAAGGCACTATGGGGGCATTTTTATTCAAACCACCCACAGGAAGCATTAAAGAGGGGTGGCAGAACCCACACTTAACACATGTAGCTGCTGTTTATGCAAACTGAGAAGAAGAAAGATCAAATAGAACTTTGAAAAGAAAAGAGTGTAATCTGACAATTATACTGGATGGAGTTTGGCAATTTAATCAGCTAGACTATAGGGCAACTCAGAGTATGAATATTAAATATTACCTTAAGAGACAGCACTGTGTGGAAAATGGCACATCTAATTTTGTTTGTTCTTGCTTTTGATTCGTGACTCACTTCTTCCACCCAAAACTATTGTCTATGTAGTTTGTTTGTTTGTTTGTTTTATGCTTTGTTTATGGCTATATGATCAGTACCTCAAGAAGTTCCAAGTCTAGTCTAGTTGGTAAAGAAATGTTTACTGAGTGACATAATGGTTTCATAAGCTTAAAAATATTGTATACTGTATATGTCATTGGTCTCAGGGACTCATGACCCATATTTCCATATTGATGACAACAGAGAAATAGGTTTATTTTGTCGTTTTCTTTCTTTCTTTTTCTTTTCTTTTCTTCTTCTTCTTTTTTTTTGGGGGGGGCTTACTTTTATATCTTTTTATTCTTAAAATTAATAGTTTTCTTAGAATTGTTGTATTAGAAGTAGATCACTTCTGGGATAATTCCATTCAGAAAGTTTTTATTCAATGTTTTCTTTTAGCACGAAGCTGTTTTGTATCCTGCACATTATCTTTATGGTGTTTATTGTGAATAAACAAAGACATAGTCTTAGCCAAGGGAGCAATAGCACCAATCAGTGGAGCTATATCTGTGGATGAAACCAAACAGCAAGAACTGTTTGATAGGGTTGCACAGAATTTATGTTCAGTTTCCTTGGACACTAAGTATAATGTAGAAAAAGAAAAGATGGCTACCACTGATCTTAGCAATGCATTAATGACACCGTGAATTAAGGCTCATATCACTGTGATCTGTGCTATGTCTGTGTAATCCATACCATTCCTTGCCATGTTCCTACTTAACCTAGAACTTTAGGTGTTGGGAGGAGGGGACTCCTGTGAGCAGCATCTCTGGATGCATCTGGTCATCTGCCTTCCAGGTAGGTACAGCCCAGCAAAGGCTGTATCCCTCCATTGCTCCTATGTCTGCTATGCAAGACCACTATGGACCACTTTTTGTCTTGTATTTATTCATTTATAACAACCCATTCAGGGATATCAGGCCCTCCAAGCTCTCTTTGCCCCCTTCAAGCCCAAGATAGCAGTAACTTCCTTAAGGAGCTAAAACTCAAGTTTCCCCATCACTCCCTGAGCTCCTTTGTCCCACCTGCATCCAATCGCCCTATGTTGAGTAGTATTGTTTTAGACTTCAATATCATTTTCTCAGTGTTATAATCAACATATTAAAAAATGGGTTAACTACTGTTGGAATCATCTTTTCAAACTGCCACAGGGATAGTTTGATTCTCAAGTGAACCCCCCTTTTTTAGGAGTGAGGTGGGCTTAAAATGTGATCCTTCAGAAGTACCTGAAAACTTATATTTTAAAGTACCTATTTCTAGACTCATCTTTATTGAGCTAAGTCAGAATCCCTAAGGATTGAAGTTAGGGAATCTCTTATGCCAGTTAACTGCCTGAGAGTCTCACACAAGCAACATTGAAAGTCAAGCAGTTACCATCTTTATCTTCTTAGGACTGTTTGAAAGAGAGAAAGAGAGAGACAGAGAGACAGAGAGAGAGAGACAGAGACAGACAGAGACAGAGAGAGAGAAAGAGAGACAGAGACAGAGAGAATGATTTTTAATTAAGTCATTCTGGTGATCATTTCATGTCTTTTTTTTTTTTTTTTTCAAGAAATACCATCTGTCAAGTCAAGATGCTTAGACACTGGTCACTTCATGAACATCACAGACATAAACTAAGTCCTGAGTAGGACTAAATATGTTGCTTATTCACTAAGGAATCCTACAAGCCACAGAACGGTGGTTAGATGGAACCCAAAATGTCAGGCAAACCCACATTTCGTGCCTTCTCATTAGATCAATGGTGAACAGACCTGATTTTATCATTCCCTAAGGAAAATTAACTTGTGTGAAGAGTAGCATGGATTTTCATTACGTTTCCAGTAAAAGTAAATTTTAAGGCATTATTTCAAATATATATCACCTAACATTTCCCAAGAAACTAAGCAGACAAAGTGGTCTGATGATTATATACAATAACAATCTTCCCTTAGCCCAGCTTCTTCCTAGAAGCAAAGTTTGAGGCAAGCATTTGGCTGTGAGCACTTTGTTTTTACAAGTGAAATGCAAAGAAAGAGGAGGAAACTAAAAAAGAAAAGAAAAGAGAAAAAAAAAAAAAGCAATCCACGAAAGAGTGTGCTTTGAAGCAGTTTGTAACTAAAGGGCTGAGGCTAGACCACCACAGAGATAGTTCAGTGATGTAAAAAAGATAAACGCCCTTCAGATACATCTCCAAGTTAGACTGGAGATGGAACATGCAGCCTATAGTTGCCCAGTGGTGCCTTGACTTCCCCCACTCTGGGTGTATGCACAGGCAAGGATGGCTGAACAATAGCAGCCAACCCAGGCAGTGGTTGCATAATAATGCTAGTCATGAAAATGAGACACACTGTTGAGCTGAGTTACACTGGCAACAGGTCCACAGGCACTCAGTGGGCTGCTGTATTGATTCCTTCTATAATGATGAGCTGAAGATGAGGAACAGCCCCAGGGAAGTCTGACATGTCATTTTGTAAGTTCTTCAATAATTAGCAGGATCAAATAAAAGCAAAGGGGTGTGGGCTTTTTCAAGTACACGGATTATAAATATTCTAACCTCATAGTTGTTTGTTTGTTTGTTTGTTTTTCTTTTAACCTTGACTCTGGTTATGCCTGCCCCATCTCTTCTTCTCCTGACCTGATGTGAAACATTTGTCCCTTTGTGGTTAACATCTAATACTTGGAAGGCACCCATGAAATATAAAAGCAGATTAAAATAAACTCTCGATGATGTAAAATGAACCAGTGCGACTATGCCCTGGCATTGTTTATTCGGTAGCTGAAGTGAGTCTTGTTGGACATTGAACAGATTGTGGTGTTGCCACCAAAAGGTCTTCAACGCATGGATAGCTTTTATATCATTCTAGTGATGGCATAAGCTATGGCTGCAAGTACAGGATGTGCCCCCTGTGCTTTCTTAACATAAGCGCCATCAGTCATCTCTCCTGACTCTGGATGACCTCAAATGCTTCACTAGCCTTCTCTGCGGTATTCTGTCTCCCTTCCTCAGCTTCAGCTTCCTCACAATGCCTCCGCCTTTCTTCCATTACTCTGCTTTTCCACAGGGAAAGATGCAAAGAACATTTCCTGGTTTCCGTATTTCTTCTAGTATGAATCTGTGAATCTTTTTTTTTTTTTTAATCTACTGCTTTTTTTTTTCTTTCTTTCTTCTTTTCTTTTAAATTTTCAGGTTTCAGGTTGAACTCAGTCTTGCATATACTAGTCAAAAGCTCTACCACAGAGCAGCTTTCTCAGCCCCTAATGAAAATACATTGTTTTCGTTTTTGTTTTTGTTTTTGAGACAGGGTTTCTCTCTGTAGCCTTGGCTGTCCTGGACTCACTTTGTAAACCAGGCTGGCCTCGAACTCACAGAGGTCCGTCTGCCTCAGCCTCCCTCAGTGCTGGGATTAAAGGTGTGTGGCAGCACAGCCAGTATGTAGATGGATTTTTACTCCCAAGCTCCAGCTGAGAATTCTGGTGGCAGTTACTTAAACTTTCAGCTCTGGGTTATAAGCTGGGTCTTGATCTTGGTGAGAACCTCAACCCTGGAGTTTGTCAGTCTGGGTTTCTGTCCTGCCCTCACCACTTAGACACACTATCAATTTCCCTTATCGTTACTGTGAAAACTAAAGGAAGTAACATATAGGAAAGGTTGGGCATTGTAAGAGAAACTGAATGTCCAGTAAATGATAACCACTGCCCTGACTCCGTATTATTCTCAATTTGCATTTTAATCTCATTCTTAGATGTTATCTAAGAGTTTAACAATAAATGTCAAGACGAGATTACTGGGACCACAGGCGCTTTAAATCAGTCTTGTCAGCCAGTTGGAAACTGACGCTCTTTGACCCGTGCTGCAATAGCTGGGTGTGCAGAGACTTGCAAACAGCAACAAGTCTGAGCAGGTGTTGTTAACAACAGATACGGGCAACAGAAGAAGCAATCTTTAGAAGTCTTAAAGCAAATCCCCCAGACTTAGCCTAGTCAGCAGCTGAAATCCAGAGCAGGAGCCCCCCCCCAAGACAGGAATCGCTCTTTACTGAGTTCCTCAAAGCCAGAAACAGTAACGTGTGTGTGTGTGTGTGTGTGTGTATGTGTGTGTGCACACACATGTGTGCATATGTATCTGTGTGTAAAGAATATAGGCTTCTGAGATGTAATCTGAATAAATTACTTGAATAAAAAAATAAAAATTAAATTATTAATTAATTTAAAAAGAATATAGGTTTCATAAGTGCTTCATAGGTGACTACCAGCCCTGTTTTCTGTTTTTCAGTCCCACCTAAAGTGCTTCAAAGCTCAGGAAAACTATTGCACTGAAGGCAGCAGGTCACATAGAGAACATAAAGGGCAAAAAGATAAGGAAACAGGCTGTTGCCAGGGTAGTGACCCCGTGGTAGAGTGCTTTCCTAGTTAGTGCGTGTGAGCACTTGGGTTTCCATTCCCAGCACCAGAGGGAAAAAAATGAAAAAGTTGGGGAGTGGGGAGTTGTGTTGTGAGGTCTAAATTGCTGACATCACTGGAGCCTGTGAAGGAGGCAGAATTGGACTTGGCAGAACAGGATGGGCAGGAATCAAATCAGTGACCTGAATTCTATGTGAGGAGAGACCAGAATAACCAAAGGGGCCCCCAGTTTGAAACTGGGGGACAGAAGTGCATTTGAGAGCTAATATCACAGGGTTTTTTCTAGAGACTTCTCAGTGAAAATGGCCACTGGATGGGATAAGCATCAAGACTGACGTTGTATTGTCTGTCACGGCCTAAAACCTGATTATCATATGGGCACAGGATGGCCTCAGAGAATTCTCCCAAGACAGAATGTTGGCACTGACCTCCACAAATGGCTTGCTGGGTGGTAGTGTGGTTAAGTCTCAGGTCTGACTATCCCAAGGTTAAAAAAAAAAAAGAAATCTTGATACTATTCTTAGTATTTTGTACAGCAGTCTTTTTCCAACATAATATTTTTATTGGTTATTTGAGAATTTCACATTATGCACCCAGATCACACGCACTCCCCAGTCCTCGCTCAGGCTCATCCGCCAACCTTTCTGACTCCTCCCCCATAAAAAAAAAGAAAAAAGAAAGAAAGAAAAAGAAAAAAAATAAGTCCAAGTTGTGTTGCTCATACACTCACTGAAGCTTGGATAAACTCCCAGTGCCCAGCCCCTCTAAGAAAACCTAGTCCTTCCCCATCCACACCCCTGCCAGAAGCCATCAGTTGTGGAGAGCTACACTTCAGCATCCCTATCACAATATTTTAATAATATACTTTGTAAGATTCCAAAGACATTAAGTGCTACAGACTGTATTTTTAAGATTTATCATTTGTATTTTGATATATATAAAATATTCTGATGCTATTTGTGCTGTACCTTGTTAGTCAATAAAATGTGCCTTGTCTACACTATAGACATTAAGAATAATTTTTTTGCTATTCTCCCATGCTTCTCTCATCTAGAGTCCCAATAGGATAGCAAAGTAGAAGGATCCAGAGGGTCCTAGAAACCTACAAGAAGAACATTATGATAGGCAGATTTGGGCCAAGGGGTCCTGCTCAAACTATGGCACTAGCCAAGGACAATACAGGCGGTAAAATTTAATCCCCTACCCAGATCTAGCCAATGGACAGGACAGTCTACACACTTGAGTGGAGAGAGGGATATGACTTTCTCATGTACTCTGGTGCCTCACATTTGACTATGTCCCCTGGAGGGGGAGACCTAGTGGCACTCAGAGGAAGGACAGCAGGTCACCTAGAAGAGACTTGATACCCTATGAGCATATACAGGGGGAGGTAATCCCTCTCAGGAACAGTCATAGGGGAGGGGAATAAGGGGAAAATGGGAGGGAGGGGAGAATGGGAGGATACAAGGGATGGGATAACCATAGAGATGTAACAAGAATAAATTAATAAAACAAAAGAATAATTTTTTCACAGCACCTTGCTCAATGGTTGCCTTTCCCACCTAATTGCTATTATCTATCCCCTGTCTCCTGTTGTCACCTATACACTAAAAGAGAGAAAGAGAGAATATCTATAAGCCCTCAATTATAGCATCCGATTTATGGTTGTCATTAGGGGACTTGACTGTTCCCTTATAAATTCAGATTCCTCTTTGTCTGAGAGTGTTGCTCTCAAATGTTATTTCTACTATTCTAGAATTCTAGATATTTTCCTTAACATTGTTTATAATACATACTTGGAATAATTTCAAAAGAGTATGATCTAACATATGCTTTAATAAAACCTTGGTTTTACTGGATATTGGTAAGCATTGAAAAAAAAAAAAAAAGATTTATCATTTATACAGTATTCTACCTGCATGTGAGCCAGCAGGCCAGAAGAGGGTACTAGATCACATGATAGATTGTTGTGAGCCACCATGTGGTTGCTGGGAATTGAACTCAGGACCTTTAGGAGGGCAGCCAGTGCTCTTAACCTCCGAGCCATCTCTCCAGCCACCTTATCACAGTTTTTAAGAGTACTTCTCTAGGCTTCTTGTCTAGGCTGTTACTTTCTTTTTAGGGTTGGGGTGGAAATACGGGTTGTCACAGAAGTTTTCTACGTCCTTCTTTCTCAGCTGTGAAAGAGGGACATACAGGAATCTGACCTGAATATACACATTACAGTGTGAAAATCCAAACATAAATACATGCAAAAATAAATCTGATTGGAAAGCTCACACAGCTCTGCTCACAGCCAGGCCTATTTTATCTTCTTCATCAGCCCAGGAAGCATTTTCTCCCCAGCTTCTCTGCTCCAAATTGAAATCACCCCTGCCCATAACCAGCCACACACCCACTGCCTGGCCTGGTCTGCCCCTTATCTGTGGCTTTTTCTGTAGCCATGTCACAACCTGCCATAAACTTCCTGTTTATTTAGTTGTTGCTATGCATATATTACATGTGTCTGCATGCAAATGTAAATTCTCTGAAAGCCAAGGCTCTGCCTTTCTTCTTAAAGCTGTACCGCTGGCTCTCAGAGTAGTGACTCCGAAACGTAGATGAATGACTGAAAATGGCTTTGAATAAATGGATTGGTGAGCAAGTGAATAAATTATTGAACTAGACTTGAGCTTGCCTTTTCCTGTTCTATCAGCAAATTGGTTTCAGCAACACATCCTTTTCCATCTTCAGTTACTGTCATTGATTTACAAAATGTTTGTGTGTCTGAATATAAATCTAACTGGTTCCATAATTTTATTTTTCTCCATATCATTGTTTTCGTAAAATAAGTGATGGCAGTTCTAAGAATTTATATCAGTGTTCTCTCTCCTGAAAAGGTATTTGCATATTATTAAACCATTCTTAACTCTCCTAAAAACAAGCTACTTGATACATTATGGCTGTAGCAAAGGGTGACATTTCAGGACCCAGATTTCTGAATCATACAGTGTAATGTATCTGATGCACAGTAGAGACTGGAGGCTTTCTTGCTGTCCTACTTCTCTGGTTCACTACATTTCTGTTTTTCTCTTTTTGGTGTGTGTGTGTGTGTGTGTGTGTGTGTGTGTGTGTGTGTGTGTGTG
>OU015752.1:92320542-92344278 GCA_907169655.1 Acomys percivali
GTGTGTGTGTGTGTGTGTGTGTGTGTGTGTGTGTGTGTGTGTGTGTGTGTGTGTAGTGTGCTTGCCACAGCAGGTATGCAGAGGGCAGAAGACAGCATTTAGTGGTTGGTTCTCTCTTTAAGATGGACCCCAGGGATAGAATTTAGCTCACCAGGCTGATATAGCAAGAGTACCTATCCACTTACCCATCTCATTTGCCTCTAAGCTCTTTTTGTTTGTGTGTATCTTTTCCTCTCTCCCATTTGCCACCATGAACATGACCCACCTTTTCTTCCTGAGTCAGAGTGACCCCTTGTGTTGAAAAGGCACAGCACAAGCTGTGACTGGTTGGGCTTCTCTGGTTCTTCCAGCAAACTGACCTGCCAATAAGCAGCATGCAATTCTCTCAATCAGAAAACATATATTAAGCATTTGCTCAATGACAAATAAATCTGAAACCAAATCAAACATCCCAAACAACAGCAAAACCAACAGCTAGAATTGTTCCCTCCCTTTGTGAGTATCTACCTTAGCTTTCAGTAGATGTTGCTGTTGGTGGCGGTGGTGGTAGTGTTATTGTGAAAGTTTGGTTCCTTGGCTGTGGTGTCACCTTCTGCCTTGCCTAACCTGTGCCCTTGGCTTCCCATTTTTCCATTATATTTGCTGATCCAGGGACTGCCACTCCCTTTGTAATTCTGTGTTATCTGTTGATAGATAACTTGCTTGTTCCACATCAGGAATCTAAGTGATCCTTGGTCTTGTGCCCATCACTTTCCCACCATTTTAGCATTTCCCTATGCATTACCTCTTTGCTGAGCACTGTGAGAAATGCCCCTCATTATTGTGGTATATAACCCATTTGAACATTTAAATATATGAACCGAAAGCTATACGCTTTCCTGTGCCTGCACTATGTAAAGTGCTAGACATTAAGCACGGTGGCTTTTGGACACTGGAAATGTTGCTGACGGGGTCTGAGATGTACTGTGTGAAAGGCACCCAGGGTCAGGAAAGTGTTGCACAGCACACAAAGGCAAACATCACTACGTTTTGGAGAGCATGATGGAATGAAAGCATCGCATATCTATCTCTATCTTTTGTTAAATAAAATGCATTATTGAACTCCAACCACTTTTCTAAATGTGGTTACAAATGAGTTCTAAAGAACCTACATGGTTCCCTTATATTTCTGATAATTAGTCAATACTGGTCATTGTAATCATAGTGTATTAGTTCCACCCATAATCTTCAAAGGGCAACTAAAGTGTACAGAAGACTATTCTATAAGACTAGCAAGTGTCACCCACTTTTATTGCTAGAATTTATTCTTAGAATTGAGTCTTGACTGAATGCTCGTCACTGGGAATGGTATGAAGCACCGAAGGTCACGAAGCATTGAGGCTCACTTACAAAGGCAGATTGTCCAAGCCAGACTTGGCTTTGTATTTGTAGTGGCAGCGATTGTTTCCAGGGTCAGCCACTTTCAGGCAGTTAATAACCAGATTGACTAAAGGTTCATCGGTGCCCTAGTCACTCATTAAATCCAAGGAAACCCGTTACCCCGAGGTCAATACTCCTTAGGTCAGTCATACTTAATGACTGAGAAAAAGAATGCTGTCCTTTTCATTGTCAATAGTATTGATTGGCAAGTCTTTGGGTGGTCTTGGTCATTTCCATGTACCCTCCTTTGTTTTTAACTGCCAAGGGAATGACATCATCTTTCCTCTCACAATATGAAATTATTGCAAGACTGAGTGGTGCGTACAAGGAAGTCCACTGTCTGACATGGACCTCACCTCTTCATTATTATTGTAGAGTGACTCACGGGGTAAAGAAAATTCAGAGGAGCAAGGACACACATGCCATGAACCCTCCAAGTCACCAGCCTGATAAACTACCATCTTTACTACCATTCACAGTGCGCCCATTAGACTCCAACAGAAGAAGACGTATGACTAATTCTTCCCTTTACCACCAGAAATAAATCACAGCAGTGAGCTGGAATGAGACACAGCCTTTCCAGGATGAAGGGTTGAGCTGGAGAGTGAGACAGCGGAAACATGTTGAAAAGGCGCCAGGAGTCCCTGAGCACAGAACTGCCGAACAAGCTCTCTGAACTTGATTGCCATTGAAGCCAACATGAGAAGTAGGCGCTAGTCCTTGAAGAGTATCTTGGTGTACATGACCTCTTACTGGCCATTAAATACATGGTCTCTGTCAGATCTCACTTGTGAATCCATTCCATAAGCCTCTATGACTCACAGACTTATTCCATAGTGTTCGTGCTTAGGGGGTTGCTCCAGATCTTCTCCCCAAATCCATACTTTAAAATTCATAGCAGTTGGCGGTCACATATCTTGCTTGTATCTGATTCACTGAAGAGCAATCCCATGACCCACGGTAAGCAAGCATTGCTCAGGTCATAAGAGCAATGAAAGAACCTGGATGCTGGGGCCAGACTAAGCTCTAGTGCCGTGTTTGGTGGTGAGGGAGTGTTGGTGTTAAGATTGGCTGCCTGTTAAATGGGAATGCTAATATGTGTTGTAGGATTAAACATATGAAGGACCTACATGCTGTAGTAGTAGCGATAGATGGTTATTGTGAACGACTGAGACCATAGGGGAGTAACTTGGTGGAAACATTCGATTACCTGTGGTTAGAATCAGTGTGTTTATGTGCCCAGGATAGTGACTTACAAATAGAAAGCATAAAAATTACTGTATTAAAAACACATATTGCACTTATGTAACTGACATATTTAGAGTAATATATAATTTAGTATGCAAGTTCCAATCTGGAGAGTTTATTGCCAGGATGTTGAGTATTTCATGGGGGAAGTATTAATACTTAGCTCATGTTTTATCTGGCCATATGCAGCCCATCCCCCAGGAACAGATACCTGTTCTTCAGACAGGCTGGGCAAGACAGAGCTGAGAAGTCAGGGCCCATGACATCTGCATCCTGGTTCCAACACTTAGCTATCATATGACCCAAGGTAAGCTGCGAAATGTCTTTGCACCTCTGACTCCTCACATTGATAACAAACTAGCAGCCCGCCGCAGGCTACACTTGCATGCTTATGTTTGTGACAACTTCACTCAAAATGCTAAAGATGGAAGCAACGTAAAATAGAACATGGCATACAGTTATCCTGTTATAAAAGCTTAAAAAGAAAATTCTGACAAATGTTCCAGCACACACGGACCTTGGAGATATAACACTAAGTGAACTAAGGTAGTAACTGAGGATGAGAGCTACGTGACTCCACTTGCATGAAGTACTCAGAACAAAGAAGCTCATAAAAACAAAGAGTAAAGAGCCATTTTCAATCTTGCAGGAAGCAAGAATGTGGGTTAATATACTATTACAATTAACTAATTAATTAGTGTGTGGTTAATGGATACAGAGTTTAGTGTTGTAAGATGAAAGGGATTTAGACTAAACAGTGGCATCAATAGTGAGGTGTCACTGTGATGGTATCTTCTGCAATTTAGCCCAGTGCTGGAGATGGTAAGTATCAGCCAAAAAAAAAAAAAAGTTTTATTTTTTAAAAAAAGAAAACACACACACACACACACACACACACACACAAAACAGAATTTTTAAAAAACTTACAACTGTTGCTTCTGACCTAAGATTGCTAGGGCTAAAAACAGATCTTGAGTTTGCACAGTGAAATAAAACTATAGTTAGGTCCTTCTCAAGAGAGGACACTCATCCAAGCCATGATAGATGGTATGGCTCTCACAATCCATGACCAAATGCAAGAGCCAGCAGGAGGCTACAAAGTGAAGAGCCACATGGAGAGCCATGTGAGAAAAGTTGCTAATCTGTGTGTAGCCCTATGGAAGTCCAGTCCTTGAAATTCAGCCCTGACATTGAACCAAGAGGTAACTTTCCCTCACTCTAAATGCATCTCTCAGGTCGTCTCCCCCTTGGAAGTGTCTTTTGCCTGAAGCCAACAAGCTTGGCAAATTTGCTCTTCTTAATAAAATATGGTGCCACTAGGAAACTTTTTAAAGACTAACATTTTCTAAACCACTGAGATGGCTCAGCACCTGTCAGATTTCTAAAGATGATCAGGTTCCGGGACATGCCCAAGCCTTAAGTAGTTGGGGCTACTTAAGGTCAGGCAGCATCTGAGTTTTCTCCTACCCATGGCCAGTCTGTTCTTTCTGCTCCCTCACACTATCCCTACAAATCTGGCCCCACTTCCTCCTACTGATCTAAAATATTCCAGTTTTTAATTAGTTCCAGGCCAGTCAATGTGGCTGCTCCATCTGCACAATGCATTTGTGCCAATTCAAAGTCTGAAGTCGATGAACTAATAGAGCCAACTGAAGACCTGTTGAAGGAGGCAAAGGAGCCACACGGCTGCTGCTGGAAAATCAGCTAGGACTCCATGCCAGCGCCAGGGCCTTTTCCAAGCCAGGCCCGAACCAATGGGTCTCTTGTGAAAGACCTGTTGAATTTCACAGTCTTCTCCAGCTCCCCTCTTGAGCAGCGGAACCCTAGTGCTGTGGGAGGCAAACTCCCCTTCATCAGGGGTGCTGCCTTGCAGTCACTAACATCATTGGCCCAGTTCATGTGAGCAAGTGCTGTGGCCAAAATTGAGCCGGGACCGACAGAACGGAGAAAAATAATTAATGCAGGTACAGTTCTTTCTCAATAGGCAGCCTTGTTTGTCACTGAAACACAGAGCCAAGCCCTACTGAAATTATGGCTCAGTTTGGCCTTCTACTTCTACACTTGATGGCCATAGGGATTTTTATGTTCAAAATTATCCCTGAGTAATATTCCTTTTCGCTTCTTAACCATACAGAGAAAAACAGAGTGGAGTTTTATTAGACCTGTGGAACAAACTAAAGTTTTTCACTTTAAGTATTAATATAAAAACATACATTTCATGAATAAATTCAGTATATATACATATACATAACACTACACTACACACACACACCACATCACACCACACACACACACACACACACACACACACACACACACACACACACATACACACACCCTGAGTGACTGGACTTTTGTATATCAGGCTAAATGAGAAATTTGAACCAAACATTCTTTAGCAATGAGCGTCTGCTGTTGTGGTATTATATTCAGCCTGTTAATTTTCATTAAAAGAATCTGGAAAGTTGTGAAAAGAATATGGACTGGTGTGCATCCCAAACACCTTGAGTGACTATCACTGGCTAACTGGGTGAACGGTTCTGACTTTGCTAAGCTTGTAAATTGAGTTTATGTATTCTGTGGGTGAGCTTCTCTTGGATGGTTTCCGTAATGTCATTCTCTTCTCCAAGGGCAAAGTGCATTTCTAAGGCCACAGCTACAACTTCCTATACCTCAGGACTCTTTCTGAGTTCAAACTGGTTGGGTCACACTTCTCACGTGGGAATTGTGCATCCTCCCAGTCTGGCATGTTTGCAGAGCCTCGTTGAGAGATGAGGAAAAAGCATAATCATTCTCACTGAGCTGAATAAAACAAGCAGTCAGAAGGTGACTCGTTGCTAATCCCTCTTAGAGGAAAAAAAAAATTAAACAAAAACTCCTTGTGCCCCAGTGAGTTCAGGGGCCAGGATCTAAGGCTCATGTCAGTCAGCTTTTCTCCCACTCTCCTCTCCTGGGCTCTGCAGCACCAAATTGGATTGCTCCTCAACCTTGCCCAGGCCTGATTCTCAGAAGCACCATACTGTCTTCCACACTTAAGAGATCGTCCAGCCACTCCCTTCCCCCACACCATGCCATAGACTTTTATTTTTCAGGGCTAGACATCAGATGAAGTCACTCCTGCAGGTCTGCTTGCAGATGAAGAGTCTCTTCCTACAGCCGGATCTGTGGATCATGGAAAATGAAGTAGGAAGATAGCAATCTTCTGCTGGGATCAACCTGTCCAAAAGAGGAAAGTGGAGAAAAAAAAGAAAGGAAGAAAATCGGAAAGGGGGCGATTTCCTTCACCTTGCCTGAATTCCAGGCTTAACTATGACCAGTGGTGCTGACCAGGCCTGTCAGTAAAAGCAAAACACATTTCTCCCTGGCAGCCAGCCAACACCATAAATTCTGCCAAAAATTAAACATTGCTGAAGGTCTGCCTAGTTTCAACACATCTTTGCCAGCTTTGGAGTGCACATGGTGTTGAGGATGAGGTTCTGTGAAACCACTGTGGAAGCCGTCTACAGAAAGGGACTGATGAGCCTGATGCATCCCTATACCTAAGGTAGCATTCCAGCTTCATCTTTTATTTCCTATGAAGTAGAAAAGCTAGGTAGCATCAAGGCATAAACTCTTTTTAACTTGGTCATATGCATATCTGAATACCTTTGAGGATGGGAGTTTTTAAGAGACACCAGACACAGTGATGGGGGGAAGAGATGGTGGAGAATTGTGGGAAGACTGCTGGGTACCACTCAAGATATTTGGCGTTACAAGTGAGAGCAGAGGATCAGTCTGCTTCATGTCTGGCTTGAGGAACCATAAACAGTTGCTTTGTTTTACTGCCTTTTAAAGTTAGGTGAGGCCTAACAATATCTCATAATGACACCATATTTGTGGATTATACATCCCAGGTCTGGCACGACACAATGACATTTGGGAGCCATGTGGATGCACCCAATGACTGAGGAATGTGAGAGCCATAAATAAAAGGGTGTCCATCATCTAAGAATAAATACACGTGCATATTTTACTGCTTTTGTTTAACAAATAGTTCTGAGGGATTTCTATGTGCTACTTCTGAGAATAGAACAATGAACTGTCTCTCCATGCTGAAATCTTCTTGGGAAATTCAGATGAGAAAGTGCAAAAGCGTTGAGCGCTATTGGAGGGACAAGGATAAGGCCACACTGGGGTTAGGGAAGGGTATCTTATTCTGTTTAGGAGGCATCCTAGAAATCAAAGAATTTTTTTCTAGAAGGAACTGGAGGATTACGGAAGTCAATGTAATGAAAAATAAAGGAAAGTCTTCTGAGCTTACTATATAGCACTGACTGCCTCACTGCACCCCACCCTGCACGCGCGCGCGCGCGCGCGCGCGCACACACACACACACACACACACACACACACACACAATGTTGGCAAGACAGTTGGATAAGAAACTTGAACATTACATGTCGGGAGAGAGGATGACTTTAGAAGAATTTTTCTGATGAAAGGCCCTGAGAACGGTATATGATTGGTGCTAAGAGCAAGGAGAAAGGCAAAATGGTCAAAGCCCCATGGCCATGCTTGTCATCCAGAGCCTATTCTGATTTCTCATCACCATGACATGTGGTATGAAGAGCAGTCTCTGAGATCTCTTCACCCACATCCTTTTGTGGTCCAGTAACTGATTTGAACTGGATTCCTCTTCAACGCTTGATGAGAATTTGAGTTTTCTTACTAATACCACTGAGGATCCCCTAAATAATCACAGGTTTCTTGATAAGGAATTGTGACACAAGTCGTGTCTTTATTTCCTCTTAAGGAGAGTGGTGACCACCTGAATCACCAGCTTCAGTTTACAACTGTGTTCAGAGAGAGGAATTTCCCTACTGTGGTTTCTTCTATACCTGTGTGAACCAAGTCAGCCTGAACAAGTCTGCTATGTTTCCACACCCATCTGGATAGATGCTTCGGACAGAGTGTTCACTGGTAAAGGACATCTTGATCTTACAGCTGGAAATCATCATTTGAATAAACTGTGCAATCCCAGTGACCTCAGACCACGCTCCACACATGATTCAGGTTAACTGTTTACCAACCAGTTCCTGACGTTGACATTCTAAAAAGAAGCTAGTATTGAAAGTGTGTAATGATGGTGCTTTAATTCAGTGTTTAAGATGTGATCTGGGTCAGAAAAAAAATACATAAAAGTTTGGCAGTTATGGGTAGTGATGGTCACCAGCTTCTATGAACTTGCCCCCTTGTGTTTCTTTATTACCATTTGCATGAGTGCTCAACAGGAGATGGAGAAGCAACCATAGGTCTGAGACCAATGACAATGCCTCCTCAAGCCATGGAGCATGTGGCAGAGTGGTCTAGTTGGGTGCACTCTATGGGACATTTTCCATAAAACCTATCTAATTGATGTGGCACTTGTCTAGCTGAAAGTCCCCTATTCAGGTTCTGATAACCTGATAACCAATCATTAAGTATTTTAAAAGTTCATATGTAAAAATACACATTCATCTTTCCTCTTAATGGTTATAGTATTTATTATAAAAATTTGCAAATAAAAATCACATTTATCTTTCAAAATGTCAATTAATTTTTGAAAGGGTGCATTCATTTCAATATGACTAGAACCAAAAGATGACCTAAAGACAATTTTGTCTATTAGTTGTAAAAATAAATAGATTTTGTTCTGACATTTTCATACCTGTATAGTGACCACAGCCACACCTCATCTCTTTCTTGCCACCTTGCATAGCCCCTGTATCTCTGTGCAGTTACCATGGGTTTCTCCACAGAGTGGCAGTCTCAGAGTCACTGCCCTTTTAAACATGGAGTTTGGCTTTCTATACCCAAGAGCCCAAGATCAGACCCAAGATGGAGGAACCAGTTCCATTGCTTGAGAGGCATAGCCAGTTTAAAATTGTAAGTGTCACTGGCAAAATTCTTGTAACCGTGTGTTCTTCTGAGCATGGTCTCTCCTACAGTGCCTTCCAACTCCTAAAACTGTCCCCTCTCCTCATCATGATCACTCTCTTCATTTTCATTGGAGAGAACATATGGTTATTTAAATTTCTATGGCCTAAAAGTAAGTGGAATTAAAAAAGTTAGTCATGCATAGTTCAAGTGCTCACTAACTGCCTGTGACTGGCTTCTAGTTGGACTTGTCAAATGTTTCCACTGTCTCAGAAACTTCTGCTACGCAGAAGTGAGCCAGAGAATTCTTTCAGTTAAGTGTCCTGGGACTGGGTGCTTGCCCTTTGACTCACATCTTTGCCTTACTTTAGCTTTAGTGGAATTAAAGTGTGTTCTTGAGGAAGATGCCACCAGTTTACATGTATTACGTCTGAATGTTTGCATTATACATTTGACCTGTTGGAAGCTCTTTTCTCAATGAAGGATAGTGTTCATATCATCTTGTTTAGAGCAGATCCTGATCTGCAGGATCCCAGGAGCAGAACAGAGATGCAATTGGATTCAGCAAACAGGTTTTCATGACCACCAACCACCACCACCCCCTTTTCTTCCATGAAAGTCTCAAATATTTTCTGTCTTTGCTCCAGTTTTCTACTCCAATGGCTACTTTCCCTTGGTCCTGATGTTTCTAGGACCACTTTCTGGTTAAACTTCTTGTAATGTCACAAAGGTCAGAGAGGAAGTAACCACCCAACCCCAGGGGCTATAGAGGAAAAAACTGCAACTGCGCCTATGCATGTGCCCATCATTTGTCTTGGACCAGGCCAATCCAACTCCTTCCTTCAGAAGCCCTGGACACTGCCCTCTAGAGCGGCCCCACCCATCTTGTATTTCTGTGACCTTACACACACAGACACACACACACACACACACACACACACACACACACACACACAGACACACTGGCATTGTTCTTTGCATGCTCTGAGGTTTGACTGTCTTCTCTCTACTCAGTTACCTGCTAGTGAGCCAGGGCCTGCCTGGTAATATCTATTGGACTTTAAGGAGAGAACACAGCCTGTCTAAGTTTTCTGTGCTCTACCTCTCATCTTACCCTTCCATCACATCCACGTCTTCCATCACTACACATCACTGGGAGACTCGCACCCAGATATATAGGTCAGAATAGAATGGAGCTAAAAAGTATAAAGTACAAAGAAAACTGTGAGCCAGGTGTTGGTAAATCTGCCTGCAGATGGTGACATTTTTTTTATTATGTCTCCTGCACAAGGAGAATAGGCTGAATTGTAAAACAAATAGATATATAAATGCATGAAGGAACCTGTAGTAGTATGAGAGTTGCTATTCTGTACACTGACAGAAAAGTATTGGGTAGATATTTATCAAAGATGACGTGGCAGAGAACATATCCCAATCTGGTCAGCCTAAGTGGAGAACAACTACACTAGCCACAGGAAGACATGAAGCATCTGTTTAAAGAGTGAGCCACATAGGGCACCACATCCCCAAAGAGCCTCTGGAATCTGTGCTTGTAGCCACAGGCACACATGCTGATCCTAGTTTATACTACTGTTCAGGAAAACAGAAATAAAGAATTTTGACATTCATTGCAAAGACAAAGACAAATTCCTTTTAAAAGGTAGTATAGAGGTTGATTTTTTTAAATGAACATGAACATGAATGTATTAAAATGCCAATCTATCAGTTCTGCAATTAAAAAGTAACCGAGGCTCAACCATGTCTTAGTCCATGAAATTTGCATCTTTTAAAAGGTGTTCATCTCTAGTTACACATCAGAATGGGATCCCAAATGAGAATAAACATCCGAACCAATTCACATCTGTTCTTGTTTTAGGATAAGCATATTTTAAAATACACAAGAGAAGAGAGGATTATTCTGACATGATAAAACATACATTATTTGGAATGCAAATAAAACACCAAGCACAGATCTCTGCAGAGCTGCTCTTGGGTAATAGCTCTTGAAGCAGCTTAAGTGACAGGTCACCAGGAAGCCAGGGTTTCTTATTTGCTGAGTTTCTCGGAGGCTTTATATGGAAATACACGTGGGGATTTCTAAGGTGCTGTTTGTACTGCTTTAACATTAATCCCAGTCTTTCCTCACCAGGATGCTTTGAAATCCAGTTATCTCATAAAAGAATGTCCACTGTTAACACAGCATGAATTACCTTTGTTCTGGAAATTTCAGCCAATGCCATGTGACCTTAGCATTCAGGAGTTTGTGAATACTATAAAGAATAACAATAATTTATTGATTGTTATAAATGACTTACTTGCTCTTTTCATTAGAGAGAAAGAAAATCAACTGATAACTGTATGTACTAGAAAAACAATCACTTTTTCTAACTGTTAAGAACAACAAAATGAGTCTAACATGGGAGGCAGATAAGACAGACTGTGCCACTGCATAGGAATCATATGTTTCAGAGCTAATTTTAAGTTAAATATAATGAATTTTTGATGCTATTAATGAGAGAGTAAGAAGGGAAGAAAAAATTGAGAAAAAAATCACTCTAAGGTACATCTGGAAGAACAAAAACTTGAGACAGGCTGGTAAGATGGGTTAGAAGGTGAAGGTACCTGCCACCAAATCAGAAAATCAGAATTTGATCCACTGGGAGCAACATGGTGGAGAGAAAGAACTTACACCAACACCAACAAGCTCTCCTCATCCTCTACTAGCACACGGTCCCATGGGTATAGCCCAAGACAACTCTCTCTCTCTCTCTCTCTCTCTCTTTCTCTCTCTCTCTCTCTCTCTCTCTCTCTCTCTCTCTCTCTCTCTCTCACACACACACACACACACACACACATGTATTCATGCACAGATATACTTATACAGTTAATTTAAAGTAAAATCAAATTTTTACTTATCACTAAAAATAATTAAAAATTCTTCTTAGTAATGCTGGAAGGTAAATAATTCAAGAATGAAGAACAATCACATGTTCACTTTAGATTTAAATCATGATA
Source organism: Acomys percivali (assembly GCA_907169655.1). NCBI lineage: Eukaryota > Metazoa > Chordata > Mammalia > Rodentia > Muridae > Acomys > Acomys percivali. The sequence goes on from OU015752.1 coordinate 92,332,119, forward strand.
TACAATACCAGCCATAAATTTAATTTATTTTTATTTATGTGTGTGTATATATGTGTGTGCACATTGTATGTGTGCATTGTGTGTGTGTGTGTGCATGTAACACATGTAGGTGGGTGCCAACATATGCCAGAAGAGGATTCTGATCTCCTTAAACTGGAATTACCGATGGTTATAAACTACCTGACACAAGCACTGGGAATTGGACTCTGGTCCTCTGGAAAGGCAGTGAGCACTGTTAATAATCAGGCAGAGATACAGTCACCTCTAAATGTCCTGATGACGGCAGGAAAACAGGCAGCATCCAAGCCACTACAGAAGCAGATTGGCAGAAACACGTCACCACCCCACTCCCACCCACCCCCACCAGCAGGACTCAAGCCCCCAAGCCACGTGTGCACCTTCTGCGCATGCGTATGTCCTTCCCTCTCATGTGCTAGGTAGTTTATAAAGGAAACTCTTCCCATTCTTCTCTCTCCCCACTGTGTCTTCAGAGACGTTCTCTGTGTGTCTTAGAGACGGTCTCTGTATCTCCCTAATGAAACTCTTAAGTGGATCTGCTGTGTGGTGTGATTCCATCCCTCTGCGTACAGCTCCACCGTTCGTTTCTAACAAGCACTTCTAACTGCTGAGCTATCTTTCCATTCCTGAGAATTCACATTTTTAAAGGATATTAGGTAATAACTTCAGAATGGATTATGCTACATTGCTATATCAATAATCAAGAAAACAAAACAAAACAACAGGAGTGGCTGCATGTGGGAGTATATGTGTAGGATGTTCCTGAATCATCTTCAAAGAGGCTGAGTGGAAAACAAAGCTACACTCACACGATTACCAGTAAGTGATTGTAAACAACTTTTAAATACTCAACTTAATCTTTGCCACTTAAAAGAACACCTGAAATAGAATTGCATATATGCTCATGTACAAACAACACATGCTGTGGTAAGCGCTGGACTGGCTGATTGGGTGTTATTCCAGCTCTAGAGCAGAAGTAGGACACCCACCCAGAGCTGACTTTCTTGAAATGCCCATTACTGGGACAGATGCTAAGGAAATAACTACCGGTCTGCACATCTTCATTTTTGAGATGTGGGATGACTCTAGACAACTTTAGAGGACAAATAAAAGTATATGAAATCAGCCTTGCAAATTATACTACTTATGCTTTTCAGAGACAGTGACAGAAACAGCAGCCATGCATTCTGGTGGAGCCAATGGGGACAGACCAGATTATAATAATGTTTATGTCTGCCAAGATTTTATCCATTTGTTTGCTTGTTTGTCATCTATTTAATATGTGTGAGGGCACCTGTGGAAGAGTATTGGATGTCCTATCTACTAACTGGCTAGTAAAAGCCTCATCTCGAATACATAGCTTCTCATCACTTCTGGAAGCATTCTCTTGATGCTTCCAATATCTTATTGACTGGTGCTACTGCTTTCTGGCTTGTTGTATTTAAATTGTTTAAAAGACATTATTTGACATCACTGTGGAAGGAAGAGCACATGGAAAGAAATTTTAGGGGACCAACACAATGGTTATACAGGTGTCCTAGTTAGCTTCAACTGTCACAACTTGACACAGACTAGAGTCACATGAGAAGAAATTTCTGTTGAGGAATGGCCCAAATAAAACTGGCCTGTGGGTATGTCTCTGTGGGATTGTCTTGATTGTCAGCTGACATAGGAAGGAATGGCCCACTGTGGGAGGCACCATTCCCTGGGCAGATGGTGCTGGTTTACATAAGAAAGCCAGCTAAATATGAGCCTGTGAGTGAGCCACAGAGGAAAACAGTAAGCAGTGTTCCCCAGGGTTTCTGCTGGGATTCCTAGGGTGTAAGTGTCATCAGATTCCTGCCTTTGGTTCTCTCAATTAGCCACATTAACTAGAAAAAAAAAATTGAGAGTCAGAACTTCTGATGGGTTGATGAGACTGTATGACTGTTCTAACAGTCTCAGGCTGCATTCTCCTGTAGTTCTCACAGCACAGAACATGTCAAAAATAGGATAACTCATCAACATGTCCATCCTCCATTTGGTTCTATTTTCCTAAAAAGTTTCATCTGAGTAGGGCCATGACTAGATGTTCATTTTGGTTTGTTTCTATAACTATGTTTGTGTGTTTCCCTTTTTAGTGGCCATAATTCTAGAAAGTCTGAGCATGGCCCTCTGTTCTACATCACTTTGTTTCCAGAGAGAGTTTTAGGGGTTTACGAGATGTAACAAAATACATACAATTTGAAAGTTACACAGGAAGCATTTATTCTGCACAGAACTTCAGAGTTTGGGCAAGTAGACCAGAATGCCTTGCTTGCTTTCTCAGCCTTTCTTCCTTTCCTTCCTTCTTTCTTTCTTTCTTTCTTTCTTTCTTTCTTTCTTTCTTTCTTTCTTTCTTTCTTTCTTATTTTACACATGGTCTCTCTGTGTAGCTTTGACTGTTCTGCTTGCTTTATAGACCAGGTTGGCCTTGAACTTACAGAGATATACCTTGCCTCAGCCTCCCAAGTGCTGGCATTAAAGATGTGTATGTGCCATCACCACCCTGATTTCTCAGTCGGGTTGGTAGAGCTGTTGGTAAGGGAGAGGGCAGCAATCCGAGTGAGATCACTCAAGAACATCTATCTCTCCCTAGAACCAGGACAGCAAGTGTTTCTTCCCCAGTAAAGGAAAGCTCTAAACATTGCAAAATCAGGATATCAGCATCTCTTCTGCTCTTCTCTGGGGCTCAACCGGGCCTGCGTCTTCCCAAGGCAGAAAGTAAGCTACAGTCTAGAGATGATCATAATGAGTGAGTTAACCCAGAAGCAGAAAGACTCAAATGGTATATACTCACTTATATCTGCATGCTAGCCCAATGGACATGTCCCATGAAAGCCTTCCCTTACCAGGAAACTGGGACCGAGGGGAGGACATCCTATTGGGACTCTAGATGAGAGAACAATGGGTGAATAGCAATGTAGAAGGATCCAGTGGGTTCTAGAAACCTACAAGTAGAACATTATAATAGGCAGATTTGGGTCATGGGGTCCCGCTCAAACTAAGGCCCTAGCCAAGGACAATACAGGCGGAAAAATTTAAACCCCTACCCTGATCTAGCCCATGGACAAGACAGTCTCCACACTTGAGTGGAGAGAGGGATTTGACTTTCTCAAGTACTCTGGTGCCTCACATCTGACTATGTCCCCTGGCGGGGGAGACCTAGTGGCACTCAGAGGAAGGACAGCAGGTCACTGAGAAGAGACTTGATACCCTATGAGCATATACAGAGGGAGGTAATCCCTCTGAGGAACAGTCATAGGGGAGGGGAGTGGGGGGAAAATGGGAGGGAGGGGAGAATGGGAGGATACAAGGGATGGGATAACCATAGAGATGTAACAAGAATAAATTAATTAAAAATAAAATAAAATTTAAAAAAAATATTAAAAAAAAAAAAAAGAAAGTAAGCTACAGAATCCTACGTCATCGGCAAACTGTGTAGTACTGGAGCCAGTGTGATCTCTGGAAGTCTGCTGTTGAATTACTTGTTTAGAGCTGTTAGTAAGGAATTGCGCATCAGCTCTGTGACCCTGACATTTCAAAGATACCCAGTGTTGTCTCCATATTAATATCTACATCCTTACATTGGAAAATCCTTTCCACACACACAAGGAAAGGCTGTACATGTTTAAAAATTACTGTTGTCTAGTTCTTAAGACATGTATTCCTGTTTTTTCTAGTTCCTTTGTAAATGAAGTCCAGAATTTTACAGTCTACACTCTAACATGCAGACATTCTTACATGATACTATCTGTAGCCAATTTTACATATTTATGAGTTTTATATAGAAAAGTATTTGTACTTTTATTTAAAAATAATGTTCGCAGTTATTGTGAGACAAATTAGCTATCAGTCCATTTGACTTCCCTATGGAAGTTTTTATTAGTTTAGATTTTAGAATTGCATGAAAATACCAGTTTACACACACACACACACACACACACACACACACACACACACACACACACACATACATATATATATGAGATTATATGTACACAGTTTGTAAGTGAGGATAATGCATGTGGAGGTGCTTGTCCTATCAGGCCTGACTTACAGCACTAGGTTCTCTGTGAATCGCCATACATGCCCCTGACCTTGGTCACTGCTATTCTTTATATCCTAAGCTGTCTAACCAAGGCCTATTCACTAGGCCAAGAACTTAGCTTCTTAAAGGACATTATTCTTAAGTGTTATAGTTTGACTGTTTCCCAAGGTAGGGAATGACATTTAAACAACAACACCAGTTCCCTTCAGATAGGCAGCTGTGCCTAGATGCTATCAGTCCCAGCAAAGCCAAGGCTTACGCAGTCTGTCAGAGCCATTTCAGTGTCACCTCTGGAGGGCTCGCCACTCCTCTGCATGAATCAGAGCAACTGGAGTTAGCTACCTTGGGCTAAGCACGTTACATTCCTGGTTAATTCATGTTTCCAGGACCATAAGGTACCCTTCTGAAATACCCATCTGACCATATAAACTCTGTAAATTACCCAGCAGAAATGGCAGAATGTCTCCAATTGGAGTTCTAAAATGGAAAGTAATTCCTGGTGCCAGGATACACTCTTAGAGGTCAAAGTTGACAGGACGGGAGAGGCCTGCTCCATCCAATTGACTTTCCAGCTGGGTGTGGATTCCACACAGGCAGGCCAAAGTCAGGAGAGTGGGAATCATAAACATAAGGGCTGGAACAGTCCCCTGTACCTTGGGCAACTGAAATCTGGCAGGCAGAGGCTGACAAGCAAATGGCTCCCAATACATCTGTCCAAGTGAGGAAGGCTCTCCTAGAAGTGGTCAAAACCAGCAGCTTCAGAGTTTCAATGAGGAAGACTGGGAATTGCTTCTTGGCATCAAAATTACCTAAGAGCATATGTTAAATACCTGGGCTGGAGGACACTGGCTTTTGTTCCTGCCTTTAGAGAGTGTAACCCAATGGCTTGCCGAATAAGAGGGAATCAATGGTGTCCTGGACTCTGTTGCTGCCCTGGTCTCCTCTCACACTGCATGTGCCACCAGTATTATAAACATGGTAGGATTCGTTTTTTTTGTTCAGCGTGTGCCAGAATATAACTTGGAAGGCACAAATTGTCATGTTTAATAATTATTAGAAGAATTAAAGAAATGCTCAAGGAGATAAGATAAATCATTCTTAAGGTTTAAACTCTATGAATTAGAAAGGAAATTTAAACATTAAGAAATAAGGCCCAGGCTCTAAGGGCTCATGTGGATACAGACATCAGTGCTGTGCTGGGCTTCTGACTGCAGATGGCTGAATTTTGTGAGCTGGCTGTTAAACACAGCCATCATTAAACAGAAAAATACCTAAACTTGATGAATAAATAATCTCAAAATTAGTAAATACTCAAAATTCACTTCTTCCTAATGACTATCTCCTCCCTCCATCCCTCCCTTGTTCCCTCCCCTTCCTCTGTGTTTTCCTCTTTTTTTTTTTTTCTTAATTGGGGGAGGAATCTAAGTAGACCCAGCTTGTCTGGAACTCACTATGTGCCTGAGGGTGACACTTAATTTCTGATCCTCCTGCCTTGACCTCCACAGGGCTGGGACTACATACGTGTTCAGCCGTGTCCAGTTTTACACAATGCTGAAAAGTGAACCCAGGTCCTTGTGCACACTAGGTAAACATTCTACCAACTGGGGTGTATTCCCAATCCCATAGGTTTTACTCTCATTCACGAACTTGCATCTCTTTGTATCGTTTGAGCTCTGTGGCTGAAATATGATAAAATTGTGAGCTGCATTTCCAGTCTTCCTTTTTTCACTTTATCTTCAGTGACATCAAATCGGAAGCCTTCAGTTAACCTCAGTGCTTATACATTGAGAATTCTCTAATGGCAAAAGTATAAGCTTGGTTTATTATTTTGCTCATTGTGTGCACTTAAGAAAGTAGGTATAAGCCAGGTGCGGTGGCCCACACCTATGATGCCAGAACTTAGGGAAGCAGAGGCAGGCAGAGCTCTGTGAGTTCGAGGCCAGCCTGGTCTACAAAGTGAGTCCAGGACAGCCAAGGCTACACAGAGAAACCCTGTCTCGAAAAAACAACAACAACAACAAAAAAGAAAGAAAGAAAAAAGAAAAATAAAGGGAAAGAAGGAAGGAAAGATTGAAAGAAAAAGAAAGTGAATGTGGAGTAAATATTTTTAGTTAAGAATACATCTAACATATACCAATCTGTAGTTATCACATTATGAATTTTATAAAATGTCAGTGGAAATGTTCTTTACTCTTGGAAAAATGTTATCTGATTTACTAGGGGAAGCAGTAAGTAGAATCCTGGGACCCGTTTGCTTTCATTTTATTCACCTAAGTAAAAAATAACATTTAGGAGTATTCACAATGAGGTAAGCAGTGGAGGTCAGAGGACAGCTTGCAGGATTCCATTCTCTCCTGTTCTGTGGGTCCCACGGATTGAACTCAGGCTCGGCAGCAGGAGCCTTTACCCACTGAGCCATCTCAATGGTTCTACATTTGCATTTTTCCCAGTGGGTTGGTTACTTAATGTTTAGCAATACATCAGTAAGAAGAATCCAGTGAAAATTATGGGATGTAGTTGGGAGAGTTTGTAATGAGACTATAAGTAGCCCATTTATTCCCCCTCTTCCTAATCTATAAGAAAAGCAATTTCATAAATGTTAACAATTGAGAACTTTCTCATAAAAAATTAATCAGACAAATATGTAGTCAAATACCATAATCAGTTAATTCTATCTCTCACAGCTTCCAGTGACTATAAGAACTAGCCCAAGAAAATCAACCCAGAAAGAGAGGGAGGCTGATTTGTCTCAGTGTAGGAGTTACAGTCTATGGTGAGTGAACTTCCTTGCTTTTGGTACCATGGGGAGTCAGAACATCATGGCTGGACAGCTCAACAGAGAGAAGGCACCTCACCTTACTTCTAGGAAGCAATGAGGGTGATGCAGGGGCCAGGGGAAGATCAGGTTTCCACAATAGTATTTAAATGGACACTACTAATGATCCAAAGACTTCTGTGGGCACTCTTCCCTCACTGCCTCCCAACAGTGCCAAGTTAGGGGTTAGATTCTAACACCAGTTAACCTGGAGCACTCTCATATGTAACATGACCAATGAAACACAGACACTACCTTCTCTTGTTTAAACTACCTCCAAATAAGGCCACCCAGATCAGCCCCTTCATCTCCCAGCTTCTTTAATTGTGGGTAGACATCCATTGGGTCACATGTCTAAATGTTTGGGTCATAAAAACATTGTGCCACAGTAAGAAGTTTCTGAATATACAACAAACAAAAGTGAGAGAAAAAAAAAAAGAAAGAAAGAAAGAAAGAAAGAAAGAAAGAAAAAAGAAACAGGGAACAAATCCCAGGCATTACTGACAGGGCTCACCCACTCCGCACCAGGCAGCTTCACTGCATTAGTGATTCTGAACTCACAGCATGCTTGCTTTGTCCTGCAGACCACCCTGCCCCATTGCTACCTCTAGCCATGGCTCAGATTGGAGACCATGGTGTACTTTGAGTTGCAATATTTTGACTGTACAAAGCTTCCTTCTCTTACAGAAACAGGATGGTTTAACTCTGGACAGAGCCACTTTTTCGGGAATGAAGCCCACGGGCTGCAGGAGTCTCAAAGTGATTCAGTTAGTTAGGACTGTGGCAAATCTGTGGCCATTCCCTCCTCTAAGTGGTGGATGTAAGAAGAAAGCTGACACATACAAGGACAATTAAGAGACACAGAAAGAACTGAAACTGTAACCCCCAATTAAAAAAAAAGTCTCTGAAACTGGCTTAATCTTTATACTTTTTTTTAGTTGACTAAGGCAAATGCCTTTCTTATTTCAACTGGCTCTCAGCAGGCATGACCCTGGCGGCTTGAATGTAGAAACTGAACATACCCACAGACGCCATGTCTGTGTGGCTTTCTCCTGTCAGGATGATGATCCCGATCCCTGGCTACCTCTCAGTCAGTGCCCCTGAGAAGACTTCAGCCGTGCTCTCCACCTCACTGTTCCTCTAGTTTTTCATGCCTTCACATGTTATCCACATAACCATTTACCATGCCTTTGGAGCAGGAGAGACTAAGTAAAGAGGATTTGGCAGGCATAAGTTTTGTTTTGTTTTGTTTTGTTTTTGTTTTTTACAATCAACAGAAGCAACTCAGTGGCTCAGCCCCAATCCTCCTTATGCTTAAAGCACACCAGCTTGGGCATCTATTAGCCTTGCTTTTATTGACATATGTTTTAAATAAAGATGAAGCTCTGAAGCCTCCTGAACTCAATAGAAAACAGGAAAATTCTAGAACTGAGTAGGAATAATGCCCCCACCACCTCCCCCGGAAAAAAAGCCAGAAAGCACATTTTTAAGGTGACCTGGGGTCAGTGTCCATCATCAGAATTTCAGTGCTTGGAATGCTTTTCTGCTGGGGACATTTCCTTCAGAGAATAGAGAATTAGTCACGCAGAAACTCCCTTCTAAGCACTTGCTGTGAGTCATAACCAGATTAATAGAAACACTTATGTTTTTATTTGGGATATTTTCCCAGTATTTGCTAATTCATGTTAAATTGCTCAGTGTCTATTTCAATAATGTATCGTCCCCTTTACAAATGAGAACCTTTGTCAGCTCTCAGACAGCTGTAAAACTTGACCATATTAGGAAACGCAGCTGAGTTGCTGAAAAAGTTGAAGCTAAGGTCTCTTACACTCCAAGGTGTCTCTCTACAATGTCTCCCTCTCTGAGTACATATGCTTCTGTAAGGCAGGCTTTCTGTCTTCTAGAGCCCTGAGGCATAACCGGCTCTACCAGAGCTGGCAACAGTCTGGTCCAAAGCCAGTCTCTGTGTACACTCTGACCCACACCTCTCATTCTCATAAATCAAGCTTCTGTAGATCAATAACCTCGATTAGATATTTGGAAGGTGTGGTTTCTTTTTAAAACAAAGTAACAAAAGTCTCCCAATTCCAAAGCAACCTTTGTTGACATTTGATGAATTTGTAGATTCCTATGTAGTTGCTTTGCTAACAGACAAACGTGAATCTATACCTGTTACCTATAATCTATGTAATGTGATTAGAATATTCTAATGCGGATTTGTATTAAAATATAATAAATATCACTACACTATGTATATAACTTTGCTGTTTTAAAAATATTTATTTTTATTTTATGTACATCAGGTGCCCAAGAAGACAAGAGGAGGGCATTGGATCCCCTGGAACTGGAGTTTCAGGCATGCATGAGCTTCCTCCTCCATTGTGGGTGCTGGGAACTGAAGCCAGGTCCTCTACCAAAGCAGCAAATATTTCAAACTGTTGAACTATCCAATCTTTCTGGACCTTAAGTTACCTTTTTATTTGCTACAGTTATATTGTACTTCCTTCCCAAAAAACCATATCTCTACTTTCTCGTTGTAATGACTATTATGAGTAATATACATACAGTAATATGTATAACTTCACTGTAATAAAATGTGCCATATTACAAATAGTATACAATATATATTTATTATGGGTAAGTTATATATAATATATAAATATATTTTATACACACACACACACACATACACACACACACACATACACACACACACAAAATGTGTTTAAATGGATGTTTCTTCAGCAATGGCTGGGCCAGCCTAAGCTTTGGCAGGATATTAATGCTGTGATCAGGATCAACGGCTGGATAGATCATAACTTTGCCTTTCTTGTTTCCAGTTACAGTGGTCAGTATTGTGACTCTGACCCTTGTAATGGATAGAAAATAAAGCTGCTGAAGTAATCCCTGAGATGTAGTCCCCAATAAAGCACATAAACTGGTACCAAGTGGCAGTGAATTAAACTCAAACTAGAAGATTCATGTTCTATTTGCAAATCATAGCATGCCTTACCAAAACCAAAGAGTGATATTCTCTTTCTTCCCTTCATTTTCATGTGGTAGGTCAGGTGTTTGCAGCCAATGTATAGAACAGCCTTACAGAGGAAAGCCTCCCCTGGATTCCTTCTTTGATGCTAAATCTGGTATTTCCATCCAAATGCAGGGATCTCTGCTTTAGACAGTAGAGTTCTGAAACCCAGCTACTCCAAACTCTAACAGTTCTTTACTCAACTTCTCTGATTGCTGAAAAGATCATTGATTCTTTTGTTTCTAGGCTCAACACCGAGTTACCCTTGATGCATCAAAACCACTGCAGCTCCCTGTAACACTCCCACAAAGAAAATCCAAGCTTCTCTTCTCTCTCTGAAGATGAGGCAGCTGCTACTCTGCTTACTAGCAGCGTTTTTTTGTTATTTGCTCACTTGCTAGTCTATGAATAATGACTTTTTCTAAGCTATTACTCAGACTCAGCCACTCCCTATATTATATGCTGTGAATGACTTTTGACTGCTTAATGGAATAACTGGGAATACAATCTGGTTTTGAATGACACTACTATGTTCCACATCACTTCTATTCTAAGTTTTTTTCTCCAATCTTTCCTTGTCTGAGCTACTTTCTCTGTACATCTTCTAGCCCCATGTTTTCACCATCTATTTTGCCTACTATGCCTTTAACATTTTAACACAAAAAATAATGAGAATTCTTGGCTTCCATTAGTGAGTTTCCATCATATACTCATTTCGTCCTTTGGACACTGTCTTGGTTTTGTGTTCTTGTAATGAAATACCTGATGTTGGGTAGTTTATAAAGAAGAAATGCTGGTTTATCTTATAATTCTTGTTTCTGGAAAGGCTAAATTGCATAGTTCCAGCACTTGATGGGGAGCTCCTGGGTCAGGCAATGCAGAAGTGAAAGGGGAAAAACATATGAATGGAGGGATTCTGGGCAGGTGCCAGGCACCCTATGGCAACCTACTTTTACAAGTATTAATGTTGTCTCAAAAGACCTAGAACTCCTTCTACACAGCCCCAATCCAGCTTAAAGTATTGATCACTAATCTTTAAGGTCCGACCTCCTGAGGATCATTCATTACTTGGGATACTATGTCTTGCCATAGCATTTGATGGGGAAAATCGCATGCAGCTCACAGCCAGTACTAAGGGTTTCCTTTTCTTCTATGGTTCCTGTGAGGCGTCTGTCTCACTTGGAGCTAACCCTACACTTCCTTTGCTGCTCTGTGACTCAAAGCCTCACTCAAAGCAGCTGTTCTAAAATCCCTCTTAGGTGTCCCAAAGTCAGAAAAGCACAGATGGGAAAACATGTAGCCTGCTGCAGAACAACGCTGCCTGTTTAAACCCGAGTCTCTTTCCCAAATTGTTAGGTCCTGCTGCAGGGCGTGGCTGGCATGCCCCGCCCTCTACCTAGGGGCGGGGCTTCTCCCCTCCCAGAGAAACACCAGACATTTTGGTTCCACTGCCCTTGCCACCCTTGCCCTTTCCCCATCTCCCTGCCCTCTATCCTTTTCCCCACCCCCCACCCCTAGTGCCTGCTCTCCCTTCCCCTCCCGCTCCCATATTGCTTCCAATAAACCTGCATTTATATATTTTAGCTTTGTCGCCAATAGCCCATTCCGATTATTTAATCAATCACAAATGATGCAGCTCAAGTCCCACCATATACTCGAGGTTATGGGATACATAACATACTTCTAGAAGCCTCAGAACCCAGGGAGCAATAACAAGGTTGCCACAAGATGGTTAACCCCCTGTGGAAACTTTATTCCAAGGGAGCTTTTCCAAGGCCGACACTGCAATGAGGCCTTACTCCACCTTCCACAGCAACCAAAAAAGTCGAGCTCAGCTTAGGTCTCCGAAAAAAGCCAGAACTAAATCTTCCCTTTAAGTTTAATTTATTATTGTTTCTCAAGGTCTCTTTTCAGAGAAATCAGTGACAGCTTGCTTGCTGTTCATGCAAGGCATGACCCAACTTGAATGAGTCCAAAAGAGTAAGAGATTTCCACTATTGATTAAGCTGCTCCCACACCCTCAGCCTTCAACGGGAAAAAGATGAGGCAGCTGAAAGACATCCACATGTTTATTCTGATTTGAAGAAACTTAAAAGCAGACATAATTCTGGTTAGTGCAATAGCTATAAGCTGATTCCAATTCTCTTGTTTGTTTTTGTTTTTTTTGAGACAGGGTTTCTCCATTTAGCCCTGGCTGTCCTGTAGATCAGGCTGGTCTTGAACCATAGAG
>OU015752.1:92344288-92354718 GCA_907169655.1 Acomys percivali
AGAGAGAGAGAGAGAGAGAGAGAGAGAGAGAGAGAGAGAGAGAGAGACAAAGTTTAAATAGAAACTCCCCCTTTCCTGAACACAAATTATGATTAACAAGAGACATCTGTTTCTGCTTAGCATTGAGAGAGGAGATCTATATTAGAAGCTATGGTTTATGGACATGCTGGTGAGGAAAATTAGCCAGTCCTTCTGTCTCACATGCATTTGTAGATTTGAAGTCATTTAATCACCAGCAAATCTTCCTCCTCACTCCCCGACTGCTTTTGGAGTTAAATGTTATAAAATACCTTTCACTGTATTTAAGCCATGTGAGCCAGTTAGCAGGTTTCTCTGCGCGAGCATGAATGCATGCAAAGAGACTGGAGAGAGTGGAAGGTGGGAAGAGAGTGTTTTTGGAAAGAGGGTCCCAGGCTGCAATCCCCAGCAAGCACTTATCTACCACTAACCCATGAGGAAACCAGATCTTACTTCTTCACAGACTTATTAAAAACTATCTTTAGGGATTATTTTGGCACTAGGAAAAATAGTCAAAACCTAAGTGATCTGTCATTTAAAAACTAAAGGGGAATTAGAAGACCTCAGTGAGGGGCACAGGGCAGCCAGTGATAGCCAAAAGCTGAACAGAGCCATGTGGTAGGAAGATTCCAGAGTCTAGAGCTGCGAGGATGGACCCAGCAGGACAGCCCATCTGCCAATGGCTTGTGCTGTGATCCTGAGAAAAGGAGGTAGCCTTCCCAAGCCTCTCCTTCCTCCTCTGTAAATGAATATTCATTCCACAAGACTGTGCTAAGGAGAAAAGCAAATAAGGCTTCCTCTCAGCTCCTTTGCTAGTGCCCAGGCCCTGGGCAAGCACTCTCAACCAGTGTTTGTTGCTGGCCCTGATTTCTTTCTGCTTACTTTGGGAAGACTCCTAGCCTGTTACCATCTGCTCATCACATCCTTCTTCTTACAAGACTGACTGATCCTGATAACCTGAGATAAAATAAGATAAACAGATCAGAAAGTTCAGTTCCTCCTGGGCTAATTAAATTATGGCTCGTTCACCGGGATGCTGGCCCCTGAGACAGAAGGAAGTCCAGTATGTTGACCCAGCAGTCCTCACAGAGACGCTTGTGTCCCTTCACTCCCAAAGAAGGAAGATCTAGATTTAATTCTGTATTAGAAATTAGAAATAATTAGAGTACAGAAAGTTCCCATCTTGCTGATGGACATACTTTTAGTCTTTATAGACCCAATAACCTTACACATTAAGAAGGGAGCAGATTTTGAACTTTGCTCTTTTCCCCAGGCTAGCTCTACACATTTGGATGCTTATTCAGAATGTTAGACAGTGATAGCCCATAATAAGCCATGAGATTATAAGAAAAGTGACCAGGAATCTACAACAATGTTATAAGATAATGCATGGTTTTTTTAAACCAGATATTTTCTGTTTCTTTTTGGTGCATGTTTTTGTTTGTTTGTTTGTGTTTTGAGACAAAGTTTCATATAATTTAGCCCAGGCTGTCCTCCAACTTGCTACATAGCCAAGGATGACTGTGAATTTATTTTAAAATTATGTTTTTTTATTCTTTGAAAATGCTTAGATGCATATGCTGAGTTTTGATTAAACCCACTCCTGCTTCTTCCCCTCCAATTCCCTCCTATCTCACCCACTGCTTTCCCTTCCCAACTTTGTGTGCCCAATTTCTTCCTTTCCTTCCCTCACTATATAGCCCCAGCTGGTCTAGAACTTGCTGTGAAGAACAGGCTGGCCTTGAACTCATAAAAATCCATTTGCCTCTGCCTCTGCCTCCCAAATGCTGGGATTAAAGGCCTAAACTATCACACCTGGCTATGTCTTTAAAACAGGAAAACTTATTGAGTGTCACATGGAACATACATGAATGGATGTGGATTGTAGAATCAACAGCCTACTAGAGCACGGGTAGCTTTTCAGGGACCACATCCTTTAAAAAACATCGAGTCTCCATCTCTCATCAGGCATCAATTGCCAGTGGCTCCTCAGTCAGTGGTGGATCATCCTCCAGTGGTGAGCCCCTCCTCCAGACCTTCAACTTCCAAGTACTGATATTATAGGAGTCTACCCCCATATACGGTTTATGCTTTGCTAGGGACAGAAGCCAAGGCTTAGTGCATGATGGGCAAGTGCTCCATCCATTGAGCTAAATCCCTAACCTGGCATAAGATGTTTTCACCAATAATGAGTTTTTGGCAGCATAGCCCATGGCAAACCAAGGACAACCTGTAATTCTGTGCACACCCCATAACCTTACATTTACTTCCTTCTTCCCTGCATTTCTATGCCTTCTGCTCAAAAATAAATAAAGAAAAAAACAGTTGATTGTGGGAAAGTAAGCCAGATGGGCTCAGGAAAGCAAATGAAAGAATAAATAACTAGAAATTGGTATACTCTAATGGAAGAATGTCCAAGAAAACAACATGTGCCCAAGTTACGTAAACCCTGGCATTTCTATAGCAAAGGAGAGTTATTGTACCCGCACATCTCCCTGAAAACCATGTTTTCAAGGGTCTCCTTGGACAAGGGCCATTGACAACTGTTAACTTTAGAAACTGTCTTCAGTGGCCTAGGGACCAGAGGCAAAGACTCAAATGGAGCTATGAGGAAATGAAAAGCCATGGCCAATGCTGACGTCATGGCAGCTGTCTGCAGAGCACTGCTCCATGAGTTGCATTGTGCTCAATGCTCAGCAAGTCTGTGCTCTCAGGATTACTACCCCTGTCTGCAGATGAGATAACTGAGTCCTGGCACTGGGAAAGAACATATCCAAGTGAGGAGGATACTGAGTGAGAGCTGGAACTTCAAGCCAAAACTGGATGAGCATGTTGCTTCTTTCCTCTTGTTGTTCTGAGAAGGAAGAAGTTCCCTTCTCTGGAACCTGAGATAATTTCCCTAACCAAGGAATATTCTTAATGCCATAATTAGCTAATTTCATTCATAGAATTCAGATCAGCTCTGATTCACTTATTTTCATAAGACAAAAATGGGCAGATAGCTGCAATTCGGTCCTGACCTAAAACATGGCTGGATATTCCCTGAGGGGCGATTTCAAGGACTTTGCACTGCACAATTCTTTCATAAGTAATGATTAAGACAAAGTGTAATTTGATTATCACCACCCAATACTTGTGTTTTTGAATTGTTTTATATCTTATGTGTTGGTACATTGTGTGAAGGTGTGTCTCTGTATAGTTATTTACTGATTCTGTACCTGCAGAGAGCTACATACTAGCCTGATCTTGGTATTGTTATTTCTATAGCCCATCACTGACCTTATATTTTGTAAATATTTGTCCCTTTTTCACCTGCCTAAGGCAACCTAGAATTGTATCTGATTGTCTGCAATAAAGAGCTGACAATGGCCAATAGCTGGGCAGGAAGGGAGAGTGAATCATCTAGGCAGAGACAGGGACACTTGGGAGAAAAATCAGAGGCAGGAGATTCAGCCAGTGGCCAAGAAGGTGAACAGATGGGCCAAAGCAGAGAGGTAGAACTGGCCACGTGGTGGGACATAAGCCAGGATGATTCGGTTTAGAGTTATCAGGAGACAGTCCAGAAAAGTCATAAGCTTTAAAATATTAATAAGCCTCTGTGTCATTATTTATATTGCTGGAGGGTCTGAGATAGTCCCACTACACTTATACATTCATTTTGCAAGAATAAGCTCTATTTTTTTTTAGACTACATAGTAGCCTGGAATTGCTACCAGATATAAGGTGGGCAAGGACCAGTTTACCACCTAGGCACTTACGTTGTTGTCCAAGGTTGGCCGTGTCGATTATAGGACCTTGGCAAATATTTTCTAATAGTGCTTTTGAGTAAGTAGATAGTTTTAAGACCCACAGGTATTTGCATATAGAGACTTCAAATCTTACTCATTTGATATTGTCTACACCAATTTTAGTATTTCAAAAAGACAATTTTCCACTTTATTTGCTAGTGGGCAATATAATTGAGAGTATCTGTGCATAATTCACACATTTCAAATGAAAATAAAGGCATACTTTTTAAAACAAAAACTTCAATTTTGTACCTGGTACATGAGGGGAATGAAAATAAAATTTCCTTTACAGTGTTCTGATTACAATTTCCTTTTTAGCGAAAACAATCCAATCACAATCTAATTTTATCCCTTTATACAATTATTCATTTTGTAATACATTTTGTAGTGCTTCACCCAGTACACCATGTGGGGAAAATAATTGGTGTAGATATTCTCATAGGGCATGTGAAGTTTTCTTAGTCAATTTTCCATTGCTATAACAAAATAACTGAGGCTTGGTGGATTTACAAAGAAAACATTTATTTTGCTGACAAGGTAAGGAACAGATCCCTATGTCTTTAGTTGTTTCAGGGCTTTTAACACACTAGACATATGATTTACCACTGAGCCACACCCTGAGCCTGTGTTGGTTTTGAGACAGGATCTCAAGATGATCCTAGATTTGAATTCACTATGTTGCCCAGGTTAGTCATTAGTTCAAGCTTCTCCTGCCTCTGCCCCCTGTGCCAGGATTCTGGTCACACAGACTCATACATGGATTGGCTCCCTCTTTTATTTCAGTTCACTCTTGGAATAAATTACCTCTCAGGACTAAATCCACTTCCCAAGATGTCAGAGTAAGAGGCCCCAGATACACAAAAAAACCCTAGTTGAAAATCTTGTCTGAGCTCCGCCTTGGAGTCATTCCAGCCCATGCTATCAACCTGTGAATGATTTCACCTTCAAATGATTCCATGCCGATCTTTCTCACTCAAGCTATTATTACCTTACCAGCTGAGGCCCCAGACACAGTGGAACAGATCAGCCCATCCAGCTGTGCTCTGTTTAAATTCCAGACTCACTTGCAAATCACTATTAATCCTTTCTGTCTTCCACGGACCCCAGGAGAGGAGTCAGAAACATGTGGGCAGTGGCTATAAGGGGGGAGGAAGTTGCTTCTCCCAGAAGTCACTTCACTGTGAGAAAGAATACCAATACGGACGTCCTTACCTTAAACTTGATGGTAAGAACCATCCATCAAGCAAAGGGAGAGGAAAGGCCTCGTGGTCACCACCTGGTCTTATAGCGCCCCAGCCAGGGGGTATGAACAGATCAGCAAGAACCTGCAGACATTGAGAATAAAGACGAATCTGCATTTTAAAACATATGAAAATAAGTAAATATAAGTAAATAGTTCTTCTAATAATAAACTGTGATGTATTTATTATATGGCTGATGCCTGAGAGCACTTTGAGGGTCTGGCTTGCTGGTGAGGAGACAGCCTATGGAATAGCTGGAAACCAGAAGTGCTCATTTCCTTCAGCGGCTGCTGGACTCTTCCTACCCAGAGTGAGGTGATTCTTAAGCTAATATTAAGCACAAGAAATTGGTCACAGAAGTTAAAATCAGGCCCTTGTGTAGCTGGTCTTTGCAACTTTGCTACTTTTCCCACCCTTTATTTTCCCGGTTTCACGGCCCCCCTCCCCTCCCCTCAACACCAGATAGGAGAGAAAGAAGGATAGAGGGGGAAAATAAGAAAGATCCCTGAATCAAATTTCCTTCCTCTTGTTCTTCTTTGAGCATGACTACTAACAAACCACCAACAACCAACTGACATGACCTATGCTGCTCTAGCACTTATATGCCCTGGAAAAATATCCCAGTATTCCAAACATCACACAGCCGCAGAAACTATCTGCAGCTGGCCAAAACATGCCTCTGTAATAGTACAAAGCAAATAATAGTCAGCTGCTTTGGATGGTCCGAAGCAGCCCCACATCTTCACACCTGGGATTAAAACGAAACTACTTAAAATATTTCTGTGTTTTAAAGGAAACCGAAATTCCAAGATTCTCACTGTACCCTTAGGGTCCGAGGAGGTAAAAGGTGTTTTGGATAAGCTCTAAGGGAAAGGCTGCCAGACAGCGGCCTTAGATTGTTTGAGACAGTAGAATATTCCCTGAGCCTGCCATTACCATGTGTACCCTGCCCCTTCCTGTATCCATTCTCAGTGTCTTTGCCTGGTGTCCCTGAAAGCTCTGCTCAAACTTTCCTCTTATGCTCATTTCCTGGGCATTTGCTCTGCACGAGTTTCTACCAGGCTTGAGCTTGGTGCTCCCTTCTCCCTGCCTGCCTCATCTACTGAGGGAGAAACTTGCAACACCACCACCTCGCTGCCAGGTGTTGAGGTGAGTCTGTGAACAAGACATGCACACAGGGCATCCTACTAAAGCTCAGGAGAGAGGTGCGGAGTAAGACAGAGCTCTAAATCCCAGAAAAGGGCTGCAACTGGAAGAGGTGCTAGGATTGTGCTCTGAGAAAAGGGTGGGGGGAGGAAATTCCCTCAGAGAAGCAATGGTGAGGAGGAGAAGAGGCTACAAGGCAGGGTGAGCTGCACACACAGGTGCCTGGAAGGTAGGTGAGCTGAGGAGCAAGGGTTGTCTGGGCTTCTGAAGACTACACATCTCATCATTCCCACATCACTACCTAGTGCTCTACTGTACTCACTATTTGGTCAGTAAGGCACCTTAGCTTGGTTTGAGCCCATTAAAGATTGGGCTGTGTGGTTTATCGGCTCAGATTAGCCGGATGCCTCATAGGCTTAGTCTTACTTAGCTCCACGTGCATTGACTGTCAGCGCCAAGTTGAAACACCAAATGACTCAGCTGTTCAAGATAAATATGTCTCCAACTTCATTCTGAGCACAAAAATCTCACTAGAATAAAATACTGATGTCCATTGGGCTAACACCACCAGTTTACTGTGAACTATCATCTCCTATAAGCAATTTGGCCCCATAATAGAGTGAGCATTTTTTACTCTGAGTTCTATCCTTTGTCATTTGACTGGTCTTGAATGTTTTCCATGTCACTTCTTTGCTGGGAAGGAGGTAAGATGATTAAGTTTTGAACTTTGTACTGCTTGGCACATATTAGACCCTTATAATGGGCAAGTTGAACCTCTTTGGTTTTCTCCTCCCTCTTCCAAGCTCACGTTTATAGTCTGTCCTAAAAGCTATAATGAAAGTGAGAGATGAATTTTAATACAGATCCTCTTTCATTCCCATGAGCCTTCGTGCTGAGTTCTTTGTTGTTGTTTGTTTTATTATTTTTGAGATTATAATAAAGTTTCATAATTTTCTCCTCCCATTTCCTCCCTCCAAACCCTTCCATGTATCCCCGCTTGATCTCTTTCAAATTCATGGCTTCTTTTATAGTTAATTCTTGTCACATACACACATGCATACATATTTCTAAGTACATAAATATAACCTGTATAGTATCTATAATGTTACTTGTATGTATACATTTTCAGGGCTGACCATTCAGCAATGGATAAGTAATCAATATGTTCTTTACTGGGGAAGTCTCTTTTTACCACTCCACATTTCTTAGCTACTTGTGAAGTTCCGGTGTCTAAAGCCTTGTGAGCTTTCCTCTATCCACTTTAGCCTGTCTACTGGGGTCATTCTTCTTCAGTTCATGTTTAGGCAGACTTTATAGGTGTAGCTTTGACATTTCTAGGAGTCACAGTCTCACAGCAATGTTGGAGATTGGTCTGGTGCCTTGTATTTGTTAATTGATTGCCCCCTGAGGGTCTTACTGTTCACAACCAAACTGTCACACACTCCAAGTATTGCTGTTTAACCTTGCCTCCCAGATTGGCTAATAAAAACAACTGATACCTGGGCAGGGCCAGAGGAAGGTAGTCATGGTGAAGGGTCACGGGCTGGGGGAGAGAAGGATCTTTGGGAGAAGCAGATAGGCATCAGAGAAGGAAAAAGAAGAGGATAACCATGGCAAAGGAACAAGCCATGAGGGCCCAGAGAAGGAACTCTGAATTTCCACACACAAAGAAGTGGCCCACATGAACAACATTAATAAGTATTTTGGTATTCTGGATGAGAAATAGCCCAGATAGAATTTATAAAAGCAGATGGCATGGGATAGAGGCTGGGAAATAATGGAAGGTAGCTTAAGAGTTTAACATCTGCCTTGTCCCAGGTGAAATAAGGCTATTCTAAGATATATCAAGTGTCTGTGTCTTTATTGATTGTAAAAGCAGGTTACATATTACTGCTACAATAATTATAAGCCTAATAAGAAACACTTTTTTAGGCCATACCATTAAACTAACAGCAACACAGCAAACTGACTAGTGTGTGGCTCTGCAAAAAAAAAAAAAAAAAAAAAAAACACTTCGGTACACACAGATTGCCAAGTTAAAACTCTGGTGAGCATTGCCTAGTCTTTTCTCTTCTTCCTCATCACACCCACATCAATTAAGCAATGGCCAATTAACAGTTTGAGGTTTTCTCTTCTCCTTCAAGCCTTTCAAACTACCTTCATAGCTGCCCCCATAGCCAGTCATTAAGCTAGTTGTTCATACAGTGCAGTAGTCATGGCTCTGCCTCTGAAATCATCAGTCAGGCTATGGGTAGCTTTCCTGGCAGAGACAAATCTATCCTGAAGAGAAACAAACATGCCCCTTCCTTTGGCTATCAGACTATTGAAATAGTGGGTACCAAGGAATTGACTCTCATTGCTGGGAACAAAGGAAAGACTCAAAGTATGCCAGCAAGGAAAGGAACTTGTATCCAAGCATGAGATTTCACACAGTTCTGACAATTAGTCAGAACACTTGGTAAGAGAGACTGAAGCCCAGGTAATGATGGGTTAGTGATGGGTGGGCTACACCTTGACAAGGATTGCTTAGTTATGCATACCTATCACCCTCTTTTTAAGCCTAAGTCAAGACCCAAAAGATGTACTTGGGGTCACTGGCCTCTTTGCCTCCTGCCTGAAAGGACCACATTGGGTGAATACCCTTTCAGTACTTTTCACTATTGTCTGATTGTTATATACTGTCTCATTAGCATACGGAGGAAGTGTGCTGGAGCCTAGCTTCTCAGGGCTGACAGAGCCTAGGCTTTGACCCTAACAGTTCTGCTAACAGCCAGGACATCTGAAGTAGATTAAACTTTCCAGCATGTAGTGTGGTTCAGGAATTAGAAAGGTTAATGCTGGCACAAAACTTGTAGTAGTCCCTCAAGCATAAGCATCTCTTATAAATACTTGTGTTGGTGTTCGGGTTTTGATGTTGAGAAGAACATCAACTTGTAAGCCAGCACACATCAATCCAGTTTCCTTGCTCACCCCTGAGGCCTGTGTGAGATTTCCTCTCTGCTCTCCTTCACCCCAGCATGCAGCGCATAATGGCCACCCTGGCCTATAGTACTCACATGTATGCTGCCAAATGTCCATCACCAACACTCCTCATTATGAAGCCCTGCCCTCCTAATCGTACAGCTCCTAGAGGGCCATGCTTTCTGGTGTTCTTTCCTTGTTACATTTCTGCAATGGTGAAGGACTTCAAGTACTTGGGATATAGCCCATTGTTTCTGGCCAAATTGGTGCCTAGTTAGAGATGTCTTCCTTAGAGGAATCATTGAAGAGCATCATTGTTAGACTTCCTCTTCCTTCCCATCATTATCACTCGTCTCACCATGATTTCCTTTTCATTTCAGCCCTTGACTGTTATATGCTGTACATTTATAACTAGCCTTACATCTTGCTGGGAAGATTTTTAGACAGACCCTTTGTCACTCACATCACTGTATCCTTAGAACCTCAAATGACATCCAGTTGATATAAGATGTGCATTTCTCAAGTCTTTCTTTTTTCTTTTCTTTTCTTTCTTTTTTTTCTGTCTAGGCTTTGATACAAAAGCCTTTCCCCACCTGTCTTCCTTGGAAACTCTGATTCAGGCATTTATAGTCTGTCTTCATCAGCAACTCTGAAGAAATGCTTCCCTTGGTCTTTTAAGTGAGGGAGAGACTTTTACCTCAGCTGTCCTTCTGACTTGGGCTTTCAATGACTGCAACATGTATAAACATTAAAAAATTGTTCCACACACATATTCTCAGAGCTTCAGCATGGAGACAGGTTTTGATGGATCCGACTAAAAACTTGCCTATGCATTTGTCGGGCTTTCAGTAGAAGGTAGGTGACTGATGGGATGGACATGTCCCCTCCTCCCTCCAGAAGTTTTCACAGTACCTCCAAGATGACAGTCCTGACAGGAGGGGTGACTGAGAAGGAATATCTTCAAGCAGATGTCCTGGTCATAAGACAGAATCTACTAGCCAAGTTGTTTGTCAGCCTTGGCCTCAATGACTTCTGCTTTTCTGCAAAAGGATCCCAGGAGGAGAGAGATTAATTTCAGTCTATGTTAGTGTTTGGTAAAGAAAATTCTGGAAATTTTCATCTTGAATCAACCCAGGGACCCAGCTTGGGACAGAGTGCCAATTCTGTCCACTAGCCTGTTATATCTTTTCCCCCCCTAGGTTCAGAGAAAGTCACAGGAAGCCTATAGATTGCAAAAGAATCCATACTACAAAACAACACATTCTCTCTCTCTCTC
>OU015752.1:92377512-92392246 GCA_907169655.1 Acomys percivali
GTGTGTGTGTGTGTGTGTGTGTGTGTGTGTGTGTGTGTGTGTGTGTGATTCCCATGGAGGCCAGAGGAGGGCACTAAATCTCCTGAATCTGGAATTACAAGTGGTTATGGTACCTGACAAGGATACTACAGACTAAATATGCCACAAGGAAATCAGGCTGAGAAATAATAAGTAACAGCAGAAGGAAATGAACAATATACACAAAACAGAGACCTCAGTACCAGCTCCATGTAGGTGAAGACAAATTGCACAAACGTAGTATATGCCACTTCAAAAAAATTGTAACTTTTCTCCGAGAAGAGTCAGAATCTAGGATTTATATGATATTTCATTTAAGAAATCTAAAGTTCAAATAAAAATTACAAGATATGCAAAGAAAAATACTATTATACTTAGAAAAGAAGCTGCTGATAAAATTATTTGATTTTTCAAAATTAGACTTCAAAATATTTTAAGTGTGTTCAAAGGAAATCACAGTGAAAGAATGAAAGCAAAGTATCAAATCAACAGCCAATCAACAGCAATGGTCTCTGTAAAGAGACAAATTATGATAAAAGAAAGCAAATGTGAATGTACATTGTATAAAACACAGACATATAATACAAAGCTAAATAAAATTATAATTTTAACACTGTATTATTTACTTTAATACATACATGTATCACAATGCATTAAAAATATTATACCAAAGGGGAGGGAAAAATGAAGAAATTCTACATTTTACCACATTTGGGATGAAAAAAAAAATTATAATAAAGTAGTTGGTAGTAGTGGTGCTGTTAAAGTTTTGATATGGCAAAAGAGAGAATCAGTAAAATAGTACATGAATCAATAGACTATGAAATATAAATGATATAGGAAATAAACCAGGCATATTATAGATAACAAGTTGTACATAATATTAATGTCAAAGGACATGAACAAGAAAAGTTAAGAAGAATTCGAAGACATGATGACTGGAAACTGTCCAAAGTCTGGGAAACTGTCCAATCTATAAAGACAAAGAGAAATAACGCACCACAGTAGGCACAACAGTAACATGAACAAAATGAAGGTGACCAGGCTGCAAAGGGAGTATGAAAACTGTCCTTATTCAAATAATGAGCATTACACATAGAAAATCCCAGGGAACCCACTAATAAGAATTATAATCAATAAATGAGTTTGGCAAATAATAGGACAAATGATAGATAGAGAAAAGCCAATATAGGAAGCAAGGTTGAATTTCTACCCTTTATCAATGAATGAACAATTAAAAAAAATTAAACCTAGGAGAGAAATTCTATGTATACTACCATTAAAATTTTTTTAAATACTTAAAACAGCAGTTTGTTTTAAAAAATCACTTGTGTTCAAGAAACTCAAAACACTGCAGAGATGAGTTAAAGACTTTCCAAATGAGTTTCAGAAATTACATGCCTATTGGTTAGATACCATATTGTATGCTGGCTATTATCTGCATTTTAAATATAGCCTTTACAGATATTTCATAAAGTATTGTTGTAGAATTGACAAGTTCATCCTAAAAGTCACATAAAACATGAAAGAGAATTAAAACTTTTTAAGAAAATAAATTTAGAAGATTTGTCCTACCCGAATGTACACTTTGCTATAATTACATGCAATCAACACAGTAGAGTGTTAACTTGCATAATGCACAGCAACATCAGATGAATGCAATCAGGGACCATGAGATAAGGTTTTATATTTATAATTTGTCTTTCAGAAATAAACCAAACAATTCAATGAGGAAGGATCATTGTTCCCCAACCAAGGACACTAGGTTTATGGTTGTAGGTGAACAGTTACAACAAGAGCATGAATGACCCTGAATGTTTACTGGGTTCACATAAGAGGTATTGCAAAGTAGAGTATCATTCTAAGACTGAAAACTATATCTCTAGGCTTGTAGTGAAACATAAAGGAATAACACCTTTTGAATTCTTTCTTTTTATTTTTCTCTCTCTTTGTGTGTGTGAGATAGTCTCACTTTTAAAACGTATTTTATGGAAGAGATTCTTGAAGGTTTCTTCTTTCTGTAAAAATAAAACTTTCTTTATTCTTTGAAAACTTCCTATGATGTATTTTTGTCATATTCATCCCCTCAATCCACTCCTGTATCTACCCTCTCCATGGCCATCTCCCTACTCCCTCAACCTTGAGCTATTTTCTTTCTGTCTTCTCCTTCCCCATTGAGTCCAGTTTGTGTTACACAACTATTCTTGGGAGTGGAGCCTTCCCTGAAGTGTAGCTAACCTACCAGAGGCAATGTCATTACAGAGATCTGACTCTCCATCTCCTCACATCCATCAGATGCCAATAACACCCCAGCCTGTAGGATTAGCTCATAAGGTAGAGCTTTCATGAATTTGATTATGAAAAGGGGGCTCCCCAGTGAAAAAGAGACACCCACCAGCCAGAGGGAAACCCTTATTAATCTTGGAGTCCCCACTTCTAGACTTGTGAGAAGTAAATGTCTGTTGTTTATAAACAACCCAGCCTATTGTGTTCCATTAGCTCAGTCCAAATAGTTTTGTAGGTATAATTAATCAGTAACCTATGGGGGCATATTTTGACCGTATTTAAACCTTCTCTTTTCTTATACATTCTTGCAGCATAATGTAATCATTCTCATTCAATTTTATTAGCTAGTAATCTTTCAAAAAGAGAAACTCATTCTACTCTATTTTCTTTGTCCATCACTATTGTGCTGGATGGTTTTATGTTATTTGACGCAAGCTAGAGTTGTTGAGAAGATGCCTCCATAAAATCAAGCTGTAGGCAAGCCTGTAGAGTGTTTTCTTAATTAGTGGTTGATGCTGGAGGGGTCATCCCACTGTGGGTCATGCCATGCCTGGACTTGTGGTTCTGGGTTCTATAAGAAAGCAGGCTGAGCAAGCCATGAGGAGCAAGCCAGCAAGCCAGTAACTGATGGCTTCTGCCTCAATTCCTGCTTCCAAGTTTCTGACCTGCTTGAGTTCCTGTCTTGGTCAGCTTCCATGATGAACTGTGTTGTGGAAACACAAAACCAAATAAACTCTTTGCTCCACAGACTGTTTTTGGTCAAAGTGTTCCATTGAAGCAATAGAAATCCTAAATAATACAAACATGGACACTTATTTTTTATATAATATGGTATAGCTATCCTTTCCCTTTGATATTTTATTTTATACTCAAGCTATAAATTTGGCCATCTGGAGTCTCCATAGAGCGATTGTTTTTTCCTGGGTATTTGCTCATCAGTCCTTATCTACGTGGCTTTCTAAGACAAGATACTATAGCCATACCCTCTCCTTTTCTTGACCCAGTTATTTCTCCATGCACCTCTGTTTGCTTTGGTAGCCAACTCTGCTTAATATGCAAAACTATATCCTCTTTGTTCATTCTCTGAATCTACACAGTTGAAAGAGTTGCTGAGCCCATAATAAATATTCCCAATAAGTGCTAGTGAGATTAATTCCCTTACAATGATGTGGGAACACCTGAGTGTCCTGTGATGGATAGAATGGTCAACAAAAAGCGACAAAGGTGGATTAGAGCTACAGCTGGCAGCCTTCATTGGCTAGCACAGGTCAATTTCTCATCTGATTCACTCTTTCCAACTGTCAAAATAATTACCTACATCCTAAGAGTTCTGGGAAAATTAATTTGCTAATGCTTTTAGAGGTGTTTAAAGATCAAGAGTCCTATGGATATGTTAATATTGTTATCTTAAATGGTGCTCTTGAACCTGAATGAAACTGAGCTGGCTAAATCACAGTGGCATTGTGAAACAACATGAGATTCATCATCACAAATCTTAAGGATACATGAGCAGGAGCAAGCCCTACCCAAGATTAAGAGAGTGGTTTGTGAGTTCCAAGGTCCATATGTGCATGTGCATGTGGTTGAACCAATGTTTTTTGACAGCCCATGCCTGTTACTATGTATCAAATATTGGATGTGGCCTTGCTTCTGAATTATAACTTTTATTCTTCTCTGTGTCAAAGTGCTGGGGATTAAAGTTATGGTCTCACACATGCTAGGCAACTCTACTACTGAATGCTACCCCCAACCCAAGTCCTTTTAGTGGTTTCCTTGAACTTGAAACAATCTCCACTCAATGGATGATGAAAATGTGAAAGAGAGATAATTGTGTCATTATGTCATGTTGAAGAGAAACTGCTGCACTTATGCTTGGCAGAGGTGAGGCATGTCACCTTTCTGTGACTCTAATCTATCCATATTCAGAGATGCTGATACTGTGACACTGCACAGGTTACTAGTGCTGTATGACAGATCACATACAACAGACAGCAACAGCAAGAAGAGAATGAACAAGTGAGGAAAAGGGAGACAGGAATGCGTGAACTATGAGGGTAATACTGCCCACAGCCTTCAGTTTTGAACTGCATATGTAGCCTATGTAGGTAGATGATAAAGGCATGGGAGAGACAAATGTTTTGGTAAGCTGTTTCTAAAGAGTGCTATAGTCATTCAATATTCCCTCAATGAACACCCTTTTTGAAATCTGATACTGACAAATTTCCCTTCAAAATGGGATGTCTATCATTTCTATGAATTTAGACTTGTCCTGATATTTGGCCAAAAGAATGTATTTTTGGGGATATTGTATGGTTCCCAGACTTTGAGCTTAAGAGTCCTAAGCAAGGGGTTGGGGATTTAGTTCAGTGGTAGAGCGCTTGCCTAGCATGCCCAAGACTCTGGGTTTGGTCCTCAGCTCTGGAAAAAAAAAGAAAAAAATGTCCTAAGCAGGGTCTGCTTTCACCTGATTGGAACTTAAATGAGAGTGCTGAATAGTAGCCTTGGAAAGATGAGGAAGAGTCCCAGTCAGCTTACTCAACCCTCCCACCCTCTTGGCCAAACATCTACTCTGTGAGATCTGGACAGGCCATTAGAGAACATACCACACCTCCTAACAAAACTCACAAGTGACAGTAGAATGTCAACAGTGTGCTTACTGAGGGCTACAGCTGTGTTAGCTCTTCACTGCGGTGACAAAATACCTCAGATAACTTATAAGGGGAGAGCTTACATCAGACAGCAAGGGTAGAGGTCTCAGTTCCTGGTCACTTGATCCTTTGGGACTGTTGTAAGACCCAGGTCACAGCAAGGAGCTCTGCCTACTATGTATCATCTGGGGAGCAAAAGAGAATTGCAAAGGCCTTGGGTTCCGATAACCTTTTTTGAGGCATGCCTTCAATCACCTAACTTCCTTCTCAAGGCTTTGCCTATTTATGGCCCTACCACCCCCCAAATAATGATGTTCACTAGAGACCAAGCCATCAGCAGTTGGCCTTTGGGGGACATTTAAGATAGACTCCATACCAATGGGTCAATGGCACCCAAGCCCTTACTTTGTAATAATTCATAAATTCCCTTTAACAACACTGTGGGTTAAGTACCATTCTGGTTTATTTTTAATAGATGGAAAATCTGAATTAACTACGATCTAAACAACTTGACAATGTTTTCATGTGTACATAGTGGGAGGAACCAAGATTTAATCCCATGGTAGGATAATCTTTGAAGAAAGTTGTTTACCCATATTCAAAACAATATGTTAGAAGGCATTTTCCTAAAGGTCTATAGGATAGTCTTGTGGTCTATAGGCATTTATAGGTAGATTGAGGCACATTTGTTATACTAATATTTGCCCCAAAGTATCAGTGATGGAAAAATTGAAGCAAATACCTAGCCTCCTTTCAGAATGTCACTGGACTGTGGGCATGTCTTTAATTCTGAAGTACATTGTGAGCTCTGGGCATCCTTCCTTGTACATTGTGAGCTCTGGGCATCCTTCCTTGTACATTGTGAGCTCTGGGCATCCTTCCTTGATACATTCCTCAGACTGTGAACTCTTCGTATCTTGTCGTGTTGTTCAGAGATGGCAACAAGGTCAGAACAGCGGGACGAGGGGTGATTGTCTGTTCCTTCTGAATAGACCCCTCTTAATGTGATGCTGCACCAGCTTGGCAGAGGTTTCATAGCTATTTCCCCTGAACTGAAACAGCCCATCCCAGAGAGAGGAAGGAGGATGAAGGATTTAAGAATTCAAGGAACTCAAGACATGATTAATGCTCAGAAAGCTACAAGATTCACAGGCCCTTCCCCAAAGTTGTGAAATCAGTAAGTTCTTACTGGGTGAAGAGGCTCTCAAGGCAGCTGAGCTGCCTGAAAGGTGTCCAGGGAGCTTTAGGGGTGTGGCATTGTGAGTCGTTGCTCATGTTGAGCCTATGATGACGCAACTGCCTTTGAGTCATCCATACACCTGCAGGTATCCCCAGTAAACTCACCCAACTCACAAACTAGACTTGGATGAGATCTGTCTGCTGGTCTGTTGTCTGGTACCCTATCAGGGATAAATAGACACTTGCTCCTGCATCCCTGGGAAGTCACACAACAGCAGGGGACAGCCACTAGTTCCTTGCTGTACAGAATGAGTGGGGGAGTTGAGGCTGTAATGTGA
Source organism: Acomys percivali (assembly GCA_907169655.1). Classification (NCBI taxonomy): domain Eukaryota; kingdom Metazoa; phylum Chordata; class Mammalia; order Rodentia; family Muridae; genus Acomys; species Acomys percivali. The sequence continues at coordinate 92,383,982 of OU015752.1, forward strand.
TCAGATCAGACAAGAGGACAAATGAAGTGCCAGCAGTAATTACATTTGATATACAAGCAGATAAACAATTGGTGCTCTCAGAACCAGGTTCAAGCATCCAGGAAAGCTGAATGCCAGAGCAGATGTGACATTCAACTGTGAAATCTGGGCATGAGATGTCTTATATAAGGCAAAACCGAACCAGCTCCTGATGATAATCACCATGTGGGTCATCATGAGTGATCTCCAAGGAAATAGGAGTGTCCACTGTACTGTGTGGAAAGAGCAATTACAGACTGAATCTGGCTGAGAAATACAGAAAAGATAAAGCTTAGCTTATCTGGTTAAACTACTGCTATTTGTTGAGTTACTTGCTGTGAGGTATCTTTTGTGTTATCAGCAATATCATAAAATATAATTACAGTAACAGTGGGGTGGTCACTGAAGACAGTTAAGAAATTGCTTGCTGTGGTATTTTCAAAGGTTCACTACAAAGAGTATTACTTTAGGGATGGAAACACTGGAAGAGTTGGAGGATGGTTACATCCACAAGAGTATTTCTAGGCTCTCTTGTACCATGTGATTGGATGCTATGGCTCCAAGCAAGCCCTTGGATTTTCAATGTGGATGCATCTGCGTGAGGTGATGCATTGAGCTGGATGAGGATGCTACACAGCAGAGGTTCTAGTTACCCCTAAAAGAGCTACCAGTGCCAGACAGACCACTGTGAGAATAAAAGTAATAAAAGGGTAATTGTGGCGCCCATGCCACCCTGGTACCAAGTCGAGGGCGAGGGACTGCGGATTTAACTCATGCACACACACGCACTCACACACACACACACAATAACACAGCGGGTCCTTCGTGTTAAGAGAGCAGCAGCCACAGCAGCCGCAGCAGCGGCAGCAGCAGCAGCCGCAGCAGTGGTTTATTCTTAATAATTCCAGAGTTCCAAAGAGCCTTCTTATAGGCAGCCAAACAAGAATCCTCCTCTCAGGTGAAATCCCTCAAGAGGTGATCGCACACAGGAGGAAAAGTCTCGAGGAAGGGAGGGGTGCGTTCTCAGAGCAGTAAACATGACTAGCTAACCAAGATAAACACGGACGTGGAAGCTGCTAGAAACAGGACATGAAACAGCAAGACAGGCAGGCAGCCCAGTCGGGCCTGGTTCCTACAGGTAATAGCATGCAGGGAACACTATGTGTTCATTTGTGCTATAGTGCAGGGCATGAATCATACAAGACAGCCCTGAGAGCAACCTGCTTAGGTACATGCAGGATGCCTTTTAGGAAAAGAAAGAAAGGCTGCAAGAATAAGAATGCTCTAGATCAAGTACGACGTTGCCTCCAGAGCTCTAGCTTTCCTAGGATAACTAAACTCTTTGGCCCCATCTCAAGTCTAAACTTTGTATTTAACTGTAAATCTCCCTTCAGTTATCAAGCCCTACTCTAATGGCTTCACTAGAAGTCATTAAAAACTATCCTGAGCCACACTGAAACAGTCTAACAATCAGATACAAATATAAAAAATGTGGAGTTATTCTTTCCTAATATTTACAGATGGATGTTCTGCTGCCTCCATTGTTTTACTCCATGGCTATTTTTTTTAAGAGTTATTGATTAGCAGTGTTTATTGAGTCCTGTTATTTTGTGGTTATGGTGCGGATTGCTACACCTCTTTTGATGTACTGTTCTGGGCCTATTCATTGTTATTAATTGAGCACATATACATAAGTTGTTCTGTTGTCCATTAAAAAAATCAATAGCACTAAATATTTAAACTGTGCCTGTCTTTCACCCAAAACACTCACAGACAAATACAGAATAATAAATATGTTTCCAAGTCTTAAAAAAGAAATCTATAATGCTATAGGGTTGTGCTGTCCAAGGAGTAGCCACGAGTCAAATATTGACATTACTTTAAATTGATTAAGACTAAAATAAAACAGTCTGCAATGCTGGCTACATTTTGTGTTCTCAGGGGCTTCTAGGGGCTTTTGGAGACTGTGTTGGAAAGCACTGAAGGAGAGCACATTCATGGCGGGAGAAGGGGCTAAGGAACTAACTGTTCTTATCCTTATCTTGTGGGTTTTCCATCAGACGTATACTTACTCATCTCTGCACTTACATTAATTTCTTTGTCTTGTCTCACACCTGGCAGCTCCACTGGCTAGAAACCGTGCTCCCTTCAGTGCCTAACAAGGAGCATGCGCTCAACCCTCTTCACGTGATGATCGGAGAGCTATGAGCTAAAAGGGGGGAAAAAAAGATGCCAAGAACTCAGCTCTGAATTGCCTAGAAGGAAAAGGGCTTTAGAGAGGAGGGGCTCCCTGAAGGAAGAAGCGGCTGGACAAAGACTTCCTATGACATGGATTGGGGAAAGGAATCGCTTTGATCCTGTGTGACTAGAGCTCTCCAGTTCATAAAGAAATGCAGGCGCAATTTGAGCTGGCATCAGTGACGTCTTGGGGGAAGGCAGTTCCTTCTGAGAGAAAGAACTGGGATCCTTCTTTAGTCAATTTGTATAATGCAGAACTGACCATATAGTCTCATTTTTGAAATTACAGTTCCTCTCTGTTATTAACATCTCTGATCTGTGGCTAGCTTGATTGAAGCCCTGGTACCTCGCACTCCTTTCCCAAGAGCTGTCTCTGCCCGTGAACCCCACGAAGAGTCTGACTGAATGAAGCTCCTTGCTGCCTAGTTTTTCATCACAAGTGACCTCGTCCTCACGGAGCAACTTTGTAGACTATGTCTAAGTTCAGAACGCGTTCTGAGCTTGTCCCATGGCTACCTTCTTTCTTCTTGAGAGTCGTTCCCTGAGTTGGCACTCCCCCAGTTCCTGCCACAATCAGGCCACTCTACTTCCCACCTACCCTTCGGGCTAAGTTCCGACCCAACTTGCTCTTGATAATACCTGAGTTACGAAGATTCGGTGCCCTCACACCTGTGTTTCCCAGTGGTACCATGACACAGGATGCATGTTCTGGAGTGTGTGGTATCATGGAAACACATGAGTTTGGGTCACTTCTGGGATACAAGAGGTAGCTCTGTTCTGACAAGCTCACAGGACAGAGCAGAGAACAGAAATCACTATAATGCTTGGAGAGAGTCTTCAAGAACTAGTCCCATGTGCCTAAGGCCCAGTAAATCATGCAGATTACACAGCTACCAACTGGAATATACTGAATCACTCACTCCCTTCGCTGCTTTTTATACTTGGCATATGCTTTTAGATAACTAAGTTTGGGATACACAAAACCAACAATAAAGTGATAGCAATCTGATATGAACGCAGACGGAGATAGGGATGGATAGATATTGAAGGCCAGACAATGGCACAAGAGAAATAGGTAGGTAGATAGAGACCAGCTAGATTGTACATGCATTCATTCATACATATTCTGTCTTTGTTTCCCCTGAACTAAGATAAGAATGCTCTGTCCCCTCAGCCTCACTCATTCCTTTGTGAGTCTTCCACCAGGGAGCCTCTGTAGAGCAGCTTTTGAACTCTTACTAGATGCCAAAAGGGAAATAGCTCAACTTAGAAACACCTGGAAGGTATTGCCAGGCAGGGAAGACTTAGAACACAAGCTTCTATGCGATGACCTGTGCTAGAGATGGGAGGCACAGGGGGAAAGAGGAAGACTGGCTAGAGGTGCAGGTGGTGTAAAGGGGAGTGAAAGGAAGTGTGGAAAGGAGAAACAGAGGCTCATGCAAAAATGATGGTCAGTTCTGTTGCTTGCCAGAGATAATTCTTTTCATGTGCTCACAAAAGCAATAAAATTCTTTTCAATTGATTTTCTGTTTGAGCTGCCTTCAAAAAGGTCTCTGTCCTATGACAAGGACATCAAAAGAGGTTGATGAGGTGTAGTTTTGATGTTCACATGATAATTTGTAATTTCAAAAATAGGAGTCATATGCACAAAAATGATTATTTAGGGGCTAAAGAGATGGCTCAACAGTTAAAAGTGCTTGATGAGGGTCCACAGAGTTCAGTTTCTAGAACCCAGGTCCTCTGGCTCCCAATGCCTGTAATTCCATTTCCAAGGCATCTTATTCCCTTTCCTGACCTCCACAGGTACTGCCTTTAACATCTGTACACACACACACACACACACACACACACACACACACACACACACACACGTGGGTAGCAACCCCTGGAAGAATGTTTTCCCAAATGGTCTGTTTTCACTCAGTATACCACAATGCTACAGGCCTGATGCACGATGACTAGGGGTTCCAGAAAAATGCAGAAATGCAGAAATGGTCCTTACAAAAGGTTTTATGAGGATGCAGGGCTCAAATTTTATGCCATGAGTACTGATGCTCACACACATAAGTGCGCATGAGCAAGCTCCAGATTGGACTTGTGCTACTGCAGGAGAGTTACAGCTGATCTGCTTGGTGGTATTAGACTTTCATAGTACTATAACATGTTGTTTTTTGCTTGTTTGTTTGTGATAAACAAAGCAGAGCTGGGGAGATGGCTCAGTCAGTGAAGGGCTTGCTCTGTAAGCAGGAGGACCTGAGTTAGGATACCCAGCACCATGTGAAAGCTAAAAGAGGGAATGCTCACCTGGGAGACAGAGGTAAGATCATGGGGAGCTACATGTTTAATAAAAGACCTTGTTTCAATAATCAGGTGGGGCAGAATGGAGGGAGACACCTGACCAGTTAAATGCATTCATTCCTCCATATGCTAAACTGTCTGTGCTTATTTAAAAGTGGCTTTTTTTTTTTCTTGCTACTTTCCCTCTTTTAAAAATATGTCACAACCACCTCCTTTGATAGGATTTTTAGAGCTGTTAATTAAACCCACATATAAACATATGGTTATGTCTAGTTATACAATTAATGCTAATATATGGCATGTAATCATCATCTAATTTGAGTTATATAGCATGTGGTGACATAATTATAACATGTAATGATGGAAGGGTTTTTATGGAAGCTGAGTGAAATGACTGCAGTTTGAATTGGATGATTCTTAAATTACAATTTCCTAGTTTCTTTAAGAGTCCCTCTGGGCCAGGGCCAGGATGAGCTAAGCCTATTGTTGTGAGGAAAATAAAATTTAAAAGACCTACACATGAAAAAATAAGGTGAAGTAAAATGTGATATTTCTCATTTTCATCAGACAGGAAAAAAAAACCAGCTACCCTAAAAGTTATTTCTAGACTATTTGTTAAATAAAAATTGCTTGCAAGCTGAGACAAAATATATATCACCCCGGGCTACTATTAAGCTCACCTGCTCGGTCCCCAGAGGGCATCCATTAATCATGGCATGGGGCACAGAGCAAAACCATGGTGGCCCTGCTCAGCCCCACCCAAGAGTCACCCCTTTATTCTGGTCCCCTGTGGCTATTTGTCTGCGCCAGGCATCCGGTTACAAATGACTTGTCCTTCGTGGAGAATTCCATTGCTGGAGAAGGCTAAAGATGACATCCTGGACTCACAGCCATAATTGAGAGGAGGGAGGCAAATCCCCCTTTGCTCTGAAGGACATGATGAGAGTTCCCGGGGCTCCGACTAATAACAGGAAACACGTAAGTGCAAGAAGCATCTGGTATCAAGAATTGAGTCAGGGAATAATAGAAAAAAAAATGAGCAAAAGGAAACCATAAGGGTGAAACGCAGGCGCCCCTCGAGTCGACCTACATGAAGTGTAGACGACTGCCAAGGAGAATACTGGGAGCGCGTGGGCGGAGTCCTGGGGAGAGTGGGCGGAGTCTGGGAGAGTGGGCGGAGTCTGGGAGAGTGGGTGTGGTGTGCAAGTGTGTGGGCGGGGCTCCATACTCCTGGGCGTGGCCCAGGAGTCCTGGGCGGGGTCTGGGAGCGCACGGGTGGAGTCCTGGGGAGAGTGGGTGGAGTCTTGGAGAGAGAGGGCCAGCTTGCGGAGGAGTAGCCCTGTCAAGCAGTGAGCTTGCAGGAGACTTTTCTTTTGCTTTGATTCTCTACAACCTCAAGTAGGGTCAGGAGACATTCCAATAGGTAGGTTCTATTGGCTTACAGGTTAGTTTTTAGATTTATTTTATCTTTAATTATGTGTATATATGTGTGGTGGGGGGCAGGGTGTGCGTGCATGTGTGAGTTGCAGGTACGCTGAGTCCAGAAGAGGGTATCAGATCCCCCGGAGGAGCTGGAGTTACAGATGGTTGTGAGTCACCTTGAAATAGATATTAAGAAAAAAACTCAGATATTCACAAGACAGCATGTGCTAATAATGGCCAAGTCAGCTCTCCCTCAGTGTTTTGTTGGTGTTGTTTGCTTGTGTAGTTTTGGTTTGGTTTCTGGGAAGCAGCTCATAGAGAACCCTGGTGTAGAAGCCTGTGCTTTCCATATCATGAGGTGGCAAGGTGGTGGTCCCAGAGCCATCGGGGTCCAGGCGTTGTCTCCAACCTTCTGTTACTATGTCCAAGTCATTGTATCCACTTACACTTTTTACATCAGTTGTCAAATGGAGATACAAACTAGGCAAGGTGTGATGCAAAAAATAAGTTTTCCTGTTGGGAGCCTCCATCTTTGTCTGTCTTTTCTTGCTGTTACTGATATGAAAGACTGGATAATTTATTTTTTTTAATGGTTCATATAGTTTTAGAGGGTGGAGAGTCTAAGGTTAACATGCAGTGTCTAATCTAGGCTGTTAGCTGGTATTTTCTTCTTCTGCAGAATCCTGAAATGGTGCAGGGCATCATATAAGCCAAGAGGATTTGTGTTTCTAACAGAGCTATTTCCTTAATAGCTCATTTGCCCATTGATCTTGACAGCTCTGCCTTTCAAAGCCTCCACCTTCAAGTACCATTCATATATGACACCAGGAAACAAATTTTCTATACATGAATTCTGAGGGACCCAGTCAAATCTTAGAGGAGGACTGTGATTTGAACTCTAATGTCACGGCTGCTGGTGTTGGAAAGGTGTGCTGGCCATATGCGTCTCTCCCTGAGCCATGGGATTCCTCCTTCTGACTCTGTTGTATTCATCACAGCAGTGTCTGCTCAGCTCAAACAGTAAAGTAGAATGTGGCACATGCAGGCAGTACTAAAGTAGGAACTGCCATGCTGTCATACCCAAGTGACAACAGTCTCAACCCAAGAGCCCTGCAGGCCTAAATGTGTTAGAAGGGCATAATGATTCTGGCTTTAGTGAGTCAAGTTTGTGCTCCTAGCAGCACTTGGTAGGCTGAGATGAGAGAGAGAGAGAGAATTGTGGGAGGGGTGACAGACAGACACATAGAGAAAGACAGAGAGAGACGCACACAGAGAATATAAATCATTCTGTCCTTTGGGTAGTTGCCTCATATTGACACCATGGCCCTTGCCTGCATGTTACATGTCCTGTTTTCATTTCCTGAGATAGAAGACCCATCCTGAGGCAAGATCAGGTGGCTAGAGGGACATTGCATCCATCATCCTTGCTGCACAAAGGCTGAGGTAAGGGAGGCTCTGGACATTCCTGGTGCGCTTCTATTCCCTTCCTGCTGTACATGGTAAACAGATGTTTCTGTCCAGAGGTGAGAGGAATTGAACTTGAGAGGAGATAGTGGGTGAGAAATGACATATGAGTTTACATGGTGTGGATCTGGTCTAGTAGAGGACCTTGTGGACCCCATAGGCCTAGTGTGGTGTCTCTGGATAAGTATCTTATATGAGTCCCACTTAAGAAAACAGTGAGTCCAATGCCCATAGGTTGTTCTGAGATTTGAGGCATCTCTCTGAAGCTCCATGAGTATTAACCAGACTCATAAATGTTTCCTTCTTCCTTATCACCATCTTTTCAGAGGACTTACAGATCTCAGTCCCGAGGCATCTGCTGGCCCATGTGCACAGAAATTCCTGTTGCTGTTCCAGCCCTCAAATATGAGAGGAATTTGGACCCTTCACGCTTCTCTGTCACAGTGTTCCATTTATTCTCTGCAGTGCAACAAATACGGTGTCATCTGCCAGGTGTATAAAACATAGGAGTGTGCACTGGGCTGTACACGCTAAAAGAAGCAATGCTCATCTCTATGTACTTTTCCCACTTAAATCTTTCTGAACATTCTTGAGACTTCCTCTCTGTCTTGGGGTTTACTTAAATTTAGGATCTTGGGTTGGAAATCAGTGTAAAACTCACATTCTTCCCTTTGAGCCGAAAGGACCTGTAAAGTATTTGAACACTCGGTTTTGAGGGCGAGCTTTATGCATAGCCTCTCATGGACAGTGACCCAAGCTCTGCTCTCTTGTGGCTCACCCACAAATGGTGAAGAAAACTTCAGAGAACTAACAGGAATAGGACTT
>OU015752.1:92392256-92417570 GCA_907169655.1 Acomys percivali
TTGATTGCATCCTACAAACTCATGAAGACATGAGATTGTGTATGGTTTTACTTTTTGTTTTGTTTTGTTTTGTTTTGTTTTGTTTTGTTTTTCGAGACAGGATTTCTCCGTTTAGCCTTGGCTGTCTTGGACTCACTTTGTAGACCAGGCTGGCCTCAAACTCACAGCAATCCACCTGCCTCTGCCTCCCGAGTGCTGGGATTAAAGGCATGTGTCACCATGCCCAGCTCTTAAAGTTTTAAAATAAAGCAGACTGCTACCCCTAGTTCATGCATCCATGTGTGCTTAATAATATTAGTTTGTAGTCAAAAGCTACACCTTATGTTGTTAAGGTAGATGATTCTCTAAAAGGTTTTGTTCCTGGAAGCAACATAATTGTGTGTGTGTGTGTGTGTGTGTGTGTGTGTGTGTGTGTGTGTGTGTGTGTGTGTTTTATAGGCCATTTGTATCAAATAAAATGAGCTATGAGCTAGGAAAAACTTATACATCATAATAGTATATAAAATGACATCTATCCCACAGGGTCCTGGAAACCTACAAGAAGAACTTTATGACAGGCAGATCTGGGTCCTGGGGTCCTCCTCAATCTAAGGCACCAGCCAAGGAGAATATAGGCAGTAAACTTCAAACCCCTACCGAGACCTAGCCGACGAACAGGATATTCTCCACCATTGAGTGGAGAGTGAGATCTGACTCTCACACGAACTCTGGTGCCCCTTTTCTGACAATGTCCCCTGGATGGGGAGGCCTGGCGGCACTCAGAGGAGGGATAGCAAGTTACCAAGAAGAGACTCGATATTCTAAGAGCATATATAGGGGGAGGAGGTCTCCCTCAATCCCAGACATAGGGGAGGGGAGAAGGGGGAAAGTGGGAGGGAGGGAAGAATGGGAGGAAACAGGGGAAGGGCTAACAATCGAGATGTAACAGGAATAAATTAATAAAAAAATAAAAATAAAAAATAAAATGACATCTGTGGGGGTGGACAGAAAGGTGACTCAGTGGACAAAGAACTTACTGTGCAAGTATGGGGATCTGGTTTCAACCTCCCAGGACCTACTTAACATCAGATGAGGTAGCACTCATCTACAACCCCAGTGCCCCTGTAGCAAGGTGGCCTCAAGCAAGGTAGAAAGTGAGGACCACTCACCTGCAGTAGTTCTCCTCTGATCTCCATATGCACATATGCACGAGAGACAGACAGACAGACAGGCAGAGAGAGAGAGAGAGAGAGAGAGAGAGAGACAGACAGACAGACAGAGGGACAGAGACACAGAGAGAGACAGAGACAGAAACAGAGAAGGGGGGGAAGGAATTAATCTATGAACTCCGTACCTCATTTACTAAGGCAAAAATGTTCTCTGGCAATTTGAGGACCTTAGCTCCTGCATGGAAATACACCTTCAGTGATTGACTGGGGTCATACTTTTAACAGTGATGTTGGACCCTTTGTGGTTATCAGTGTAATACTAATATCATCAAATATCTCAAACATTCATTAATATAATTTCTAATTTTATTACAAAACAACAAAAGCTCGAGAATGTTAATGGAGCTTATGACCTTGAGCAAGAGTTGGCAAGTCTTGAAGGGAGACAGGCATTTTAAATATACTGTCTACATGGTCGCTGGTATTGACTCCATCCTGCTGTGCCTCTGTGAAATAACTCTAGACAGAATGAGATGGAAGGAGCATGGATATATTACGACATAAGTTTTCTTTGCAAAAAAAACACAAAAAACAAAAAACTGTTGGTGGAGTAGGCAGGACTCAAGAATTTTTTTGCTTTCTAGTGTTGGTTTTAAAGGAAGCTGAATTAGATAATTAGGTTAGTGACTCACAACTGTAAACTTACAATATGGTCTGAGCCACAGGTGAGAACTGCATTTGACCATGATTATGAAGGGCCGAGTGGCCTAACAGAGATATAAACGTCAGGGAAGTATTTCCTAGGAGAGGGACAGCTGAGCTGAACGTTGAATGATGGGGTTGATATTAACTCAGTGAAGATGTGAAATGGCAGCACTCCATGAGATGGAGCATCTCTTACAATGTCTTAGGGTGTGAAGGTACTTCAAGTTTAGAACTGAAGGAAGGCCATAGTATCCCAAATGAAATGGCCTAAGATGGAGAGATGGCTAGAGGTTTTCATATGAGTGGCATACAGAGGAATGCCAAAGCCAGAAGCATCTTGTTAGTTCCATCCAAATGGCTAACTTTGTTCTTGCTTTTGTAAAACTGGCCTGAAAGTACTAAGTTGTGGCCATTGCCCCCAAACAAAGGTTGGGCTGTTTATTTCAGTCCATTTTCTCCCCAAAGTAAACATGTTTTCATAACTGACTACAGTGCTGTAAGGTCACTGTAGGTAAGAGCATGGCTAGAGACAGTGAGGTATGAAATCAACCCTGGGGCAGGGCATTTGAAAGACAGGTTTGAAGCCTTACTTTCTGCAATGAGACCTCCTTGAAATTGAGAAGTCGCAATGTAAGAAAATGTATCTGTTACCTATATATGCCCCTTTCCCTTTGAGTTTTAGGGAGCCCCAGGGTTCTTCTAAGGTACTTCAGAGGACACTGAGCAAAAGGGGAGGCTCATGGTCAGTTGTCCAAGGCTTCAAACCTATCTGCTCCATTGTGATCTCAGAAAGTAATGGAATCCTGGGTCAGATTCCATCTCAGGGAAGGCACCCAGACAGGAAAACAAAGTTGAAATATATTGTCTCATTGTTCTGAGAAAATGTCTGACAAAAACAGCTTTAATTAAGGAAGAGATCACCACCGTGGGACACAACTTGGTGGGGACCGTGGTGGGGAATTCATGGCAGCAGGAGCAAGAGGAAGCTGGCCACACTGCTTCTAGCCAGGAGGCAGGAAACAAGCACTGCCTGTGGGCAGTTTGCTCTCTCTTTTATGTTGTCTGGAACGTCAGCCTATGGTGTGGCGTGGCTCATATGCCGTCCCACTTCAATTGATCCAATCGCGAAACATCCTCACAGCATGCCTGAAGTTTGTCTTCTAAGCGATGCTAGGTCCTGCCAAACTGACAGTCTATATTGACCACTGCACCCGCTAATGTTTTCTTTTGTGGGCAAGGACAGTAGGCCCCTGAGCTCACCACCTTGCTTGATGAGAACAGATCCTTAGGCCTGCTCTGTTCACATCCATGTGGTTTCTATGGATCCGCTTGGCTCGCACTTTTCCAAGCAGTGATTTCTTTACCTGAAACAGGAGGTGAGGAGGGAAAGTCAGGATGGACACAACAGAAGTAAGATGTTCCCAAACTGCCGCCACAGAAGTGAAAATAAATGAAAAGAAAAAATTCAAGGAACTTGGGTGCTGTAGGGCTTCAATACTTCATTTAATAAAAATGCAATACAAATAGAACTAGTACTGCACTCATCCCAGGATCCTGCACAGCATGTCAGAGAAGAGATATAGTTCAAAGCGAAAGGAAATTTGCAAACTAGACGATGAGGAGAGCCAGCCCCAAGACATGAAGTGGGGAGATGGGAAGGTTTTCTCCAACATCAGTTAACCACTCACCTATCTGCGGGAAAAACCTGGGGTCTGCTTTCTGGGCGTCACCCACCTAGCCCTATACCATATAACCTGAGGCTGTCCTCTGAAACGGACATTGGTCCATATCATTTTCCTCTTCACCAGTTTGTGGTTCTGTCCAGAGATGCCAGTGGCGCAAAGAGAGCAACTCTACAAGCTGTGAGCTGCGATGTTCTCAGGATATGGGCACTGAGGAGCCTTGAGTGCCAACTTCAGTGGTTGTTTCCAGATCTCTAATCTCAGGTGTAGCCCCAGGACTTGATTTTCAAGCTCAAAACTTTCCATGTCCTCTTAAAGCTGAGTAACTTCTGCTGAGTCCATAAGATTCAGTGTAGTACCAATAGCAGGCACAATACTGTATACACAATACATCTTTTTAAAAAGGGGTTCTGTCCTTATGACCTCTTCATCCCTCATCTTTTGGTGTGACTATGTTACAGGTGGCATTCTCACTACTCTTCCCACACTCCCACTGGGCTTGGCACATTTCTTCCTGATCCACATCTTTTACCACACAGTTGAATGTGCAGTTTTGTTCTCTGGTGCCAGCATCAAGCATAGTCTGGGTAATGCGGGAATAGATTCTCATTCTAGGTTTGGGCTTTGTGTGCTAAGCCAGCTTTACTCAAAATTGGAAGTGGAAAAAAAAAGTGATCTACCTGCAATTCCCTCTAGTCCTCTCTCTTAACAAACAAACAGCATATGACTCTAGCGACTCAATTGCTCAAAGAAGATTTACAAAGCCCTCTCAGGCAAGAACGACTCAGACCAGCATTATCGATGCACAAGTAGCTGACTGGTTTTAGTCACTTAGCAATTTCTAGATTGATACTGATTATTTTCTAGCTCCTTAGCTGTGCGAAGGAGAGAGACACAGAAGATACATAAAAAATCTCTGTCTTTAAATTCTGCACTGGTAGACACTCATAAAATCCTGTCCATGGTTAGTTTTTTTGTTTCTGTTTTTGTTTTTGTTTTATTTTGGGGTGGTGTTGGCTGGATTTTGCATGTTAGCTTTTCTGTTGGCAGTGAGATGGTCTACTCTCCTCACCTGGTCCCCAAACACATTATTCTCTTATCACTTGGTTGGAGGATTGGATTGAATTGTCACCATAAAGGGCATGGGCTGTTTGGATTCCCATAAGACAATATTAGAAAATATCTGTCAATTTTCGTGTGGATTGATTACCCATTAATCTATTACTTTTGTGCTCCCCTCTAAAGGAATAAGAAATAAAAATAAACCTATTTGAATTGAAAGTAATCATCCATACGGGTGCCTTTTTAAAAACTTTATGAGGTCAATTTTTAGTCCTGAAGCTTTTGACTGAGGAGAAGAAAAATATGGTCTGCAGGAAAAAAAAAGAAAAAGAAAAAGAAAGAAAGAAAGGTCTAAAGAGAACTGCAGGCAAGAAGACTTTGTAAGCTGTAGCTAATGTGGAAAATGAAATAAAGTTAATGAGGTCGAAAGCATGGTTTTAAGACAATTCTCTGAAAAAAGTTCCTTTTAATGGCTACAGAAATGTGTATTGCAGGAGCTCAGGACCTAAGCTCAGCTGATGAAGCGCTTGCCTTAAGCTTTAGGTTGGTTTCCATTGCTGTGCTAAAACACTGACCGAGACCAACTTGGAGAGAAAGGGGTTTATTTCATCTTACAACTCACCCCAAAGTCCCACTCCATCACTGAGGGCAGTCCGAGCAGGAACTCAAACGTGGGAACACAGAGGCCGAAACTGAAGCAGAGACTATGGAGTAATGCTAGTTACTGGCTTGTTCTCTCTGAGTTGCATTTTTTACACAGCCCAAGCCTGCATGCTTAGGGATGACACCAGTCCCAGTAGATAGGACCCTCCTATGTCAATCATTAATCAAGGAAATACCAGTATGATGGAGGCAATATGTCAATTGAAGTTTCCCCTTTCTAGGTTGCTCTAGTTAGTGTCAAGTTGACAGAAGCTAACCAGTGCCCCTTGTGAGATTGAAGACCTAAGGTTGATGCCCCACCCCCATCTAAAAATACCTGGTGAGATGGATCACATTTTTAACTCAAGAACTGGAAAACCAGAAAAATCCAATGCGTAAAATTTATCAATTTTGTTTTACTAAAATGTTAATGTTCTCCTAAGACTGTGGTTGTTGTCACATTATAGGTTGATGTGATATTGTCCCTTTCTTTCTACCTTTACATTCATAGGGTCAAGTTGCCACTTTAAGTAGAGCACAGCAGCGATAGCTGTACTACAGAAACCAGCAAATGCTGCAGACCACATCTTCATGTGTGGTTTTGCAGTTTGTACATAAGTTATCCATGGAGGAAATGCTAATGGTGCATATTAAACATGAAGTGATATCCTTAGAGTAGTTGGACTACCGCAAGACACAAAAAAGTAAAAAGCTATCATTTCCCTACTCAGAAGTTATTCTTACTAGATTCCATGAAATGTCACTTAAGTTGCTGATGAGTGAGTGACATCCTCCATCTGTCTCTGTCACTCTACTTGTAAACATAAACTGAACAGCTACCAATATTCACTTCACAACTACAGTTGTTAATCATGGCCATACGTTCTCTGAAGGTATAAGATTTTAACAAAGAATTAAGTTATAAAAAAACTCAAAATACAGAGAATCATGTGTTATTACTTACAAAACTCAGGTTATATATCTTCAACTTAATTTAAATTGCTAGTACATATTCATTATAGAAACCAATGTGTTTTATTATGACATTTTTACTCGTTTTATCATGTGTTTCAACTTTATTCACCCTTCCTTTTTTTTTCTTGCCAACCCTCTGCCTCTTCGTCTCTCTTTCCTCTTTCTAAACAGACCCTTTTACACTTTCATATATTATTACTATAGTTTAAGATGCAGAGTCCACACATGAGAGAAAACATAATATTTGTCTTTCTGATTCCTTTATTGAACATCATGATCTCCAGCCCTACCCTTTTTTCTACACATAACATAATATTGTTCTTCTTTACAGCTGATTGATGTGTCTGCAAAAACTAAGGACATTACATTTTCTTCATCCAGTCCTGTGCTGATGGGCACCCAAGCTAACAACATAAATTAGCTACTGAGAGCAGCAATAAGCAAACATAAGTTTACACATTTTGTATCAGTAAAATTTATAATAAGCATATGTAAGATTTTAAAGGAGGGTTCCATTCTACTTTATTTACCTATACGTGTATATAGAGTGAGGTGGCATGTGTGCAGGTGCCCTTGGCGGTCAGACGAGGGCACTGCGTAACTAGGAACTGAAGGTACAGGAAGTTGTGGTTGCCTAATGTGGGTGATAAGGACTGACTAGGATCCCGTGCAAAAACAATAAGGACTCCTAACCACCAACCCACCTCTCCAGTCCCACAGTATGTAATTTTAAAGGTCTTACCATGTAAATCACTCAGGTAGAGATGAAGAATCACATGCATCAGAAAAAAGGTTTTGTAGACCTCAGGGGTATAGGGTCTCTCTTAGGTTACCCTTTCCGTACATGTCTCTATTTTTCTATAAAATCTTTTTTCTTTTCTTTGCTTTCTTTGCTTTCTTTCTTTCTTTCTTTCTTTCTTTCTTTTTTTCTTTCTTAGATGCCGACAATGCTTGGTGTTATAGATAGAACACAAATCCATCTTCATAACGCTTTCTACTTTTATGTATCTTGAAATTAAATAAACCCAATCCTGACCAGATCAGAGCTGTGTGGGTCGTTTGTCCCTTATGCCCCAAAGATGAATGATCAGCTGGAGCATGGTCATTTTCATCTCTAGCTTCCTCATTTCTGCATAATGGTAATGATGAAATAAAGCCATTACGTTTTCACAGAACCTTATCTTTTATCACGCACTTTACTACTGCTGTGTCTTCTGATCCTCACAATAGTGGTGAGAGACCGAAGACGGATCTCATTTAATCTAAGAGGAAATTAAGGCGGAGGAAGATTAAAGCTATCCTGTGCAGTTTTGTCCTATTACATTATAACTCACATCTTATTTTTCATGATCACAGTCTTTAGTGGAAATGCAAATAAAATTACGACAGTTCATTGAGCAAAGTGAGGTAATAAAGAAAGATTACAGTGTCCAAATAAATTGAGCAGCAAGATGCCCATCAGAAACCAAAGAGCTAGAACAGGAAAGAAAAAAGGCACTGAAGATGAAAGTGTGCTCATTCTGAATGATTTTCTCAAAGACATAAATATTCCAGGCAACTACAGAAAATCCCTTGATCATTGATGTAAGTCCATAGTATAAATGAGCTGATTCTTTTATTGTAGAATCAAGAGTATGGAAATCCAGGGCTGATGAGAGAGATGGCTCACTGGGCTAAGTGTTTGCTCTGAAAGCATGAGGACCTGCTTCTGAGTCCCCAGGACTCACGGAAAGCCAGGTGCGGCAGTAGATGTCCATCATCCCAGAGCTCCTAAGGGGAGATAGATATGCAGACAGGAGCATCCTCATAGCTTTCTGGACAGCTAGCATGGCATATGCAGCAGTGAGACACAAAGACCCTGTTGCAAGCAAGGTAGAACATGGGGACTGATACCTGGGGTCCTCTGATCTCCACATAAATATACATCATGGCACTTGTATATTTGATAAATTCACACACACACACACACACACACACACACACACACGTGCACACATACACACAATAGGCACATAAACAGAGATTATTTTTTATTATCTTATTTGGGTATTTTTCGAGACAGGGTTTCTCTGTGTAGCCTTGGCTGTCCTGAACTTGCTTTATAGACCAGGCTGGCCTTGAACCCCCAGAGATCTGCCTGCCTCTGCCTCCCTGAGTGCTGGGATTACAGGCATGTGCCACAGTGGCTGGCTACTACACAGATTCTTAAAGACTTTGACAGTGCACAGGTTGAATGTCCCTAACCTAATTATGTGACACGCTTCAGATTCTGATCTTTGAACCAGCATCACGAGCATGGAATGTTAGGATTTGGGCTTTTCTGATAGAGCATGTTCAAGCACTGGTTCATACAAGTTCTGAAAAAGTAAATCTCCAACTTACAAAAGACTTCTGCCCACAGACATTTCACATAATAAATGTTCTACCTGCTCTGCATATCACCTTATATTTATCTGAAGCTTGTTTTTGCTGACATTGAGCCAAATGTTTCAAGTCAGTCTATCACGCACTAATTCCTCAGAATAATAATCCCACTTTGTAGTTGTTCCAGTTTATAAATAAGGAAATCGAGGCCGAGAGCTTAGCAAATCTTATGACTTAGACTTCAGTGTTTATTGAGCTTTCACAACTGTATTCTGAATCCTATGACACTCCCAAGATAAAACAAGCTGCCTGTGTCTGACCCATGTGCACAGCAGCTGCCCTGTTTTTAAAAATCTAACACTTGGTGTTGTGTATATTTGGCAATTAAAGGCATATCTACCTCTTCTTTATCAGGTTGTGAGTGAATCAGATATTAAAGATTCAGTTCAAAATCCACTGTGGTCACATTTGATGTCTGTTCCTTGTTATACATGCTTTTACTTCTTCTATACACAAGTCTTAAAATAACTCACAGGTCCTCTTATTTTACATTTTCTAGATTGGGTTTTTTCCCTTTGCATATGACTATTTTGTCTGCATGTATTTATGTCCACCAGGTACATGGCTGGTGCCAAGTGAGGTTAGAAGAGGGGGACCAGATTCCCTAAAACTGAAGTTACAGATTTGCTTGTGAACCTCCATGTAGGTTCTGGGATCCAAACCTAGGTCCTCTGCAAGAGTAATAAGTGCCCCTAACCACTGAGCAATCTCATGTTGTCCCCATCTCCACTGGGCAGCTTCTTTTGATTGAACTCTACTTGTCACAGAGTTAAGTCACTCTAGGGCCAGCACCAGCCTCTCCACGATCCTTAAATATCAACACAGAACCTGTGTGCTGAGCTCAGGTCCACCTACACAGGCCCAGCTATTATTGTTTGGGCAAATGGTACCATCCTTGAGGCCCAGATCCTTCAGGCAGATGGGACCTGTACTTTTGAGAGCCTTCTATGGGGTAAAGTGGATTAAACTGCACAGTGCTGAGAGGCTTGAAGTGTTTGTCACCATTGTATACTTTGGTGACATGTCAGTGGGAGGTTCAGGTAAAGTTTTGTGGGTGTACATTAGCCCCTGAAAAAGTATATTAGGACTTGATAGAAAAGCCGTTCAGAAAGGGAATGAGTGAGCAGACCATTGGGCTCTCTGCATTGTACCTCAAAGACGTCAAAAACTCATGCATGGACTGTACATGGAGCGGCTCAATGCTAACCCATGCATTTATTACTGATTATCCACTTAAGGCCCAAGAGACCAGTGCTCCACAGGTTCAACCTGGCTATGGCTTCTGAAAGCTACAGAGACAAAAGTATTTTCCTCCTTTGTTTCTTCTTTCCAAAGACAATTTTCCTTTATTGTACTTCTTCCATGATGTTCTTGACTCTCCCCTTCCTACTGTGTAGCTAATTATTCCATCCTAATAAGGAAAAAGCCATGTGTGCATGAAATAACAGGCAGGAATTGGGCCCTTTCCGTGTCTTATGTGGATTATGGAATCATTTTTGGCTTATTGAGCCTCTACCTCACTCCCAGTATCACCCTTCATCTGGGATAACTCCTCTTAAGCTCAAATCCCACCTGCTCTCTCCCTGCTAACATTCTTTCACTGGACCAAAGTCTACACCAATCATTCTTAAACATCCTAATGCTGTGACTCTTTAATACAGTTCCTCCCTCATGTTGTGGTGACCCCAGCCATAAAATCATTATATTGCTACTTCATACCTGAACTTTTGCTCCTTTTATGGATTGTATTATAAGTATATTACATGCAGAATATCTTATATGTGTCCCTCCATGAAAGGGTTGTTTAACCTCAAATGGATTTCACAACTGAGGATGAGTGCACTAGCCCATTCAGACACACCCATTGTTCTTAGAACTCTAGGGACTCGAGTGAGTCCTTCACTTCTCTTACCTACTTTATCACATCTGTGACACTCTTTACATTAAATCCTTCACAGTTTCACTAGTTCACATCTTTGCACATGCTTTCTACCCTTTCCTCTTCTCTGAGGAGGAACCCAAATGAGCTTCAGCATCTTATCTACCTGCATAGGAGAAGCTGAGGGGCAGAGGTTGCATAGAGGCATCATCTACTAATCACAGTCCTCACCTTCAAGGTTCTAATAGTTACTTCCAAGTGTGTGGCATTTGCTACTTCAGGAGGTCCTAAAAAGAGGGAGATTCTGTCTTTTACTCCCTGGGCTTTTGACATGTTTTCCAGACTTCATACATGATCTCCCCACAAATATTTATTAAATGAACACATCTTGTGCATTGTACACAATGGGCTTGGATGCATAAACAGGCAAACAGGCACAGACATTACTATCTCTTTATCTATCTATGGCATCTGGAAAGAAGTTTTACAAATAATTTAAAGTGGAAAATATAACTTTGAGTCCCAGCTTTGCTATTAATATGCCATGACTATTTGGCAAACCAGTAAACTTTCTGGACTCTTCATCTGTATACAAATGACTATTCCCATGCTACTTATGCTATGTTTGATGATGAAGCATGACTGCTTAGTGACTCTGTTGATAACCATTCCATCTGCTCTTCTACCTACCTGCTGAGCCATCCTTGGCTCCTCCTTTTGTATCTTACGATGGAGAACTGCCATTGGGAGGGTTTTACTTCAAAGTCTTTCTGAAATGCACCACCAAAATGATTTTACTTTCCATCCTACTGGCCAGAACTCAGCAATGAGGAAAAAAAAAAAAAGAAATAAAACACTTAGGTAAGCAGTTTACACCCTCCTATTCTGCCCTCAAAACCAATCTCCATTTGATTATAAAAGAAGAAATAAAACATATTAGGTTAGGAAAAAATAAAGATAAATCCTGAGAGTGAGAATACTATCCATTTGAGTTCACGGGAAGCCACAGGCCCATTTGGCCCCTGTTCATCTGGTGATGTTAAACAGTCCATCTTCTCTGAAGAGGAGGGAGGCTAGGTAACTGAGTCTAAGCTCAGATGCATGCCTCTAACCACCACCATGCCATGAAACTATGTGCAAAGAATATGAAGGAAAGGAAGGGATGAAGAAGGAGGAAGATGATGGAGGCACTTTTGGATTAGTGAAGTGTGATGGGCGTTCAGATTTAGGCTTAACTGCTGCTTCTACTTTAAGTGGCAAGTGGGAATAAATGTGTCTTGTTTGTCTAAACAGTCTTATGAGATCATCTGCAGGAGGCACAGACGTGAGCTCCGTGTTGAGGCACATTCTTCTATTTGTTTCTCAATATCTTGTTTTGTGCTGTCCCATCAGCGTGGTTTCCTGAGGATCTCTCATTTATGATGCTCAGGAGGATAGGACTGGTGCCGCTGGCTACCATGCATTGAATGGGCTCCAGGATGGCCTTGATCGGGTATGACTAGCCAGTGCTCAGGCTCCCTGAAGGCTATTTGTAAACGCAGCACCAAGCTCCAGGAGACATGGTCCTCCTCGGAGGACTGGAACAGCACCAGGACAGCTGCCGCCTCTCCCCATCTCTGACTCACATACTTCCTCTCCAGGCTGGAACCCGATGTTGCCAAGACAGCTGAAAAACTCAGTAAACTTCTATTTAAATAGAAGCTAATCAAGGAGTTGAACTTGGACATGGATTCCGATTTCTTTGCTGCTACAACTCCACGATTGCCCAACACCACTGGCAAATGGGTCCTCGGCACCAAGGCTCGCCCCCGGCCAAGCTCAGCAGCTTTGGCTGGGCAAGTCTGAGGCCAGAGCTAGGAGTTCGTCACACCCAGCTGCAGCACAAGAGTTCCAGATGACAGGAGCACCACAGCTGGGCTCGGGCTGAGTCAAATCAAAACGCATTTCTCTTCATACGTTTTGACCAATGGGAAGCCAGCTTATATATAGTATAGTTTGTTTGGGCTGAATGTAGAGCTACTGCAGGAATAGAATAAAATAAATAGAATAAAACTGGAAAAAGCCATCTTACATATTAGCTAATGAAATGACTACTGATAAAATGGCTAAACCAATGAAGAAATATACTCTATTAATACACATTATATTAACAGTTCATTTCATTATTTCATGTATTTGCACTTTACTGTAGATTATCAAAATTGCAAATGTGCAATATCTTTTAACACTGTTTTAATTTCCCCTGAATTTGTTTTTCTATATAATAATAATAATAATAATAATAATAATAATAATAATAATAATAATAATAATAAAAAATTCACTATATACTCACAGTGTGGCACACATAGTGTTCTAAATGTATCATATGTACACAATAACAAGAGTCACAGAAAACTTCACATATGGGGAAACTGAGTCAGACCATGAGCTGACTTGCTTCATGCCACTCAGAATATTTAAGCAAGGGCTCAAACTCCAGGATTCACATAGTACTATGTGTTAGTTGGCTTTCTCATCTTCATAGCAAGAGACCTAAGAGAAGTAGCTTAAAGCAAGCAGAGCTTTCTTTGCTCCTGGTTTGCGGGCTTTGGTCTATCACAGCCAGGAGGACACTGAGAAGGTCAGCAGCTCACCTCCCATGATTGCTGTACCACCATTCTCAGTCACCAAGATGCAAAAGCAATCCCAATGCCCATCGACAGGTAAAGTGATGCAGCAACCTTGGTGAGCTAATATAGCAGAGTGGCGGTCACCTTTGGGAAGTAGATAGCATGTCATTGGAGAGCTTTAAGCTAGTCCCAGTAAGACAACTAGTGCATGGGGTATCTCGACTATTCAGTCCCACAGAGAAGATAATTCAGGTGCCATGGGCTATGAGGAAAGGGAAAGTGGGAGTTTCTCTGAGAGTATATAAAGCTTCAGTTATGCTACATGGATGAGTTCTAGGCAGCTTCAGCCCCATCATTAGCAGTATGCTACTGTGCACATCAGCATTTGATAAATGGGTAGATGGCCTGTTAATTGTTCTTAGCACATGTGCACCCAAAGCAAGCAAAATACAAAGGGAGCAAAGCAACCTTGGGAAGTGTCTATGTTCCTCGGCTGTGACAAGGTCATAGCTCCTGTGCACATCCAAACTCAGAACACATTCAATATACAAAGCTCCTTGTGCATCCATTGTACACAAATAAAGCCATAAACACTCAGCTGCCCTGAGGCATCTTCCATCCTCAGAACTCCATTTGTTCTCTGCCTTGATCCAGACTAGAAATCTCACTGATCATAAGCCCTGAATGTCAGAATCTAGTTTTCAGAAGACCTGGGTGGTTGGTAGTCCTTAAAGAGAAGATACATATCACTCAGTCCTCCTGGTCCTTAAAGGACCAGGGGTGACTTGACAGACCCAGCACCATCCTCTGATGCAGAGTCCTCTCCTCCCCTGCAGTCTGACAGGGCCTCCATGTAGCCTTCCTCCAGCACTGGCTCCACGGAGACCCCAGCATAGCATTGCCGTCTCTCATTCACTCAGCCTCTTGCCTGCATCTCTTTCATGTCTAATTTTTCCGTTTAAGGAACTGTGCCCTTGGCCTGAGGCACTTCCCACTCAGAAGTGTAGTCTTCTGTAACTAGGAGTTGTTTTTCTTTTCCCAAGAAGAAAATCATCTTGACAGGAAGAAAAACAAAAGTCTTTTCATTAGAAAGAAAATATTGATTATGGTTGCCATTTTTTTTATTCTTTTTTTATTTTATTTTTTTTTATTTTTTTTATTTTATTTATTTATTTTTAATTAATTTATTCTTGTTACATCTCTATGGTTATCCCATCCCTTGTATCCTCCCATTCTCCCCTCCCTCCCATTTTCCCCTTATTCCCCTCCCCTATGACTGTTCCTCAGAGGGATTACCTCCCTCTGTATATGTTCATAGGGTATCAAGTCTCTTCTCAGTGACCTGCTGTCCTTCCTCTGAGTGCCACTAGGTCTCCCCCGCCAGGGGACATAGTCAAATGTGAGGCACCAGAGTACATGAGAAAGTCAAATCCCTCTCTCCACTCAAGTGTGGAGACTGTCCTGTCCATGGGCTAGATCAGGGTAGGGAACAAGGCAAGGCTGCCCACTCTCTCCATATCTCTTCAATATAGTACTCGAAGTTCTAGCCAGAGCAATAAGACAACAAAAGGAGATCAAGGGTATCCAAATGGGAAAGGAGGAAGTCAAACTATCTCTATTTGCAGATGATATAATAGTGTACATAAGTGACCCTCAAAATTCCACCAGAGAACTCCTACAGCTGATAAATACTTTCAGCAATTTGGCTGGATACAAAATTAACTCCAAAAAGTCTGTAGCCTTCCTATACACAAATGACAAGCTTGCAGAGGAAGAAATTAGGAAAGCCACACCCTTCACATTAGCCACAAGCAATATAAAATATCTAGGAGTTACTTTAACTAAGCAAGTGAAGGACTTGTTTGAAAAAAATTTCAAAACTCTGAAGAAGGAGATTGAAGATGACATGAGAAGATGGAAGGATCTTCCTTGCTCATGGATAGGGAGAATTAACATAGTAAAATTGGCCATCCTACCAAAAGCAATCTACAGAATCAATGCAATCCCTATCAAAATACCTACACAATTTTTTAAAGACATTGAAAGTTCAATTCTGAACTTCATATGGAAAAACAAAAAACCCAGAATAGCAAAAAACGATCTTGTACAATAAAAGGTGCTGTGGAGGAATCTCCATACCTGATTTCAAATTGTACTATAAAGCAATTGTAATTAAAACAGCATGGTACTGGCACAGCAGCAGGCTGGCTGATCAGTGGAATCGAATTGAAGACCCAGATATGAATCCACACACATATGGTCACTTGATTTTTTTTTTTTTATTCTTAGGACCCTTAGCTCAGCTGAGGCATCCAATCTCTTGGGTGCCTGATCACCACAACTATAAATGTAATATCTCAGTTTCTGTCATAGTTTGCCTGTTATCCTGAGTAGAAAGTAAGTGGGCAGATGACTCGCTTGATTTGTTAAGCTGCCCACAGCAGCCCGGCAGTCATGGTCAATGTGAATTCCTCTTGCTCCAGTCTGGAAAGACAGCTATGGACTGTGTGCCTTAGCTCCCAATCCTAGCTAGAGGGCTCTGCAATAGTATCTCAATAATTCTGCCTAAACATATGGTCAGATTATTAATGCAGCATTCACAAGCAATGTAACCAATGTAAAAATGCCTTGGGAAGAACAGTACACGTCTTTATTGTAGGTGTCTCAGCCATGAACAGAGTGGACACTACACAGAGCACTGCAACCATCTCATTAAAACTTCTCTCCCACTGCAGGCATCAGCTAGGAAATTCTCTCCTTTCTCGCATCACCACCATCTTGCCTTCCTTGTCCGCTATCATACCTTACTCCAATTAAGCTCACCACTTATCACAATGCTATTCCCCTTACCAGCCTATCAGAAACCCTGAGTTTAGAGAAATGGGGTTTGGTGGCTTGCTTTGAAAGTGCCTTGCAAGAAGCCACACCTTACTTGTTGCTAGCAAAAACATAACTAGCAAAACTGAAAACTTGGCGGAGAAGAGGAAAAATTACGGTTCTCCTTAATGGTCTTAGTGAAAAGGAGCAGGGAACAAGTTAAAATGTTTTACCACCAAGCAGAGTTCAGAAGTGTGGAAGACATTATTAGAATGAAGCCTAAAGGGGCTCTTTTGTGTGGAAGAGGCATTTGCATGTAGCTGAGTTCTCAGCCCTGCTCCCAGTCTCTCTGAGTGCCCTGAGATCCTGAGGTAAGTTCTGCCTCTTACTTCTCTCTCCTCAGTGAAACGTCTTTACCTATACAGCTAAATTAATGGTATTGATTTTTATGAATATGAAAAATAAAAGTTTATCCTAAAACAAAATATATAAAATTGTGACTAAGTAATAAAAAGAAAATTATCTTGAGGAGATATCAATTGCTAACATTCTGATGTATTTTATTTATGAAAACACACATACATACATATACACACACATATATATTACCTTAAATCTCTCTAATAATATGTCTGTTCTCATTTTGTATGTATTTAGTTCATTCTATCAAATTTCTCTAAAATTATTAAAGCAATATGCTTTAATGTAATAAGAAAGACAATGTGAAAATAAATAATGAATGATTTCCTGCTTGTAGTTTCTGTTTCCTGTTTGCGGTTTCTGTTTCCTAAGTCCTCTCCACTCCCTTAACTCCTTCAAAGTTCTCAGACAACTGTCAGAGAACACAGGGCTCTCTGAGAATGATGTCTCCCACTTAAGCTACTGGCAGAAGAACTTGATCTTGTAGGTCCTGCAGAGAAACTCAAAAGGCCTGGGAGACAGAGTAGGCTGGGATAGGAGTCAGCACCCACTGTTCCTCACAGTCCCTCAAACTGTGTTAGACCCATGGAAACAACTCACATCAGTGGTTCACCCAACCAGGCAGAGGAGCCCTGCACACGCACACCTGTGTTTCTTGCAGAACTAGCAACGGTTGCTATATTCTTGAACCGTCCTAGGAGCCTGTCAATCATTCATGAGCAAACTGTCAGAAATATTTGAATGTCTATGTGTTACCAAGATTCTCAAGGGAATTACAAAGGGAAGAAAAGAAGGAAGGGAGGAGGAGAATAAGGGGAAAAGAAGGGAGGAGAGAAAGCAAGTAGTTTAGATGCTCAATAATGGAGGAGTTTAAAGGCACAATAGTAGACGTCCTTCTGAGAGAATGACATCCTAACTTTATAGCAGAATAACAGCTAATGCTAAGTATCACAGTGTTGTTGCAAGGAAGAGGAAACAAACTATGATACCAATCACAACTGAAGTGTAGCTTATTGTAAAGACTGGCAGTTCAAAATGGTTGAGAAAACTGGGACAGGGTGGGAGGGCTTGGGTGTGGAAACTACAGAGGTCCCTGCATTACTGAGAGAGTCTGAGTATGGTGTTGCCAGGAGATGGGAATGTTAATCATTTTGCTTTGTCCTTAGCATCTACAGCAAGAGGGAAATGTGGAGGCCATCACTCCCTTTATTCCATTTAGCGTCAGGCTTTCATTAAACTTTTCATCTCCTTGAGCACTGGACTGAGCTCTGTTACACTTCCTGGTGCTCCTTTTCTACTCAAATTACACATTTTATATTTTTTTTCTTGCTCAACTTGTTCCTCTTCATTATAGATCTGTCACTAATAACCAAGGAATACAGTCAACACTAAGCTCTCTGAAATTGTCCTCTGCCAATGCCATTAATACAAAATTCTTCAATTTAGCCTCAGGCAGACTTTTCAGCCAAGGGCAGAGCAGCCATCTTCTTCACCAAAATATTATAAGAATGATCTCTAAGTCACTTACTAATAGTCTTCTCTGATGTCAGGCCATCATAATCTACATTGTTATCAGGATGACTGTCCCGCATTCTCCTATTACGGCCTATTAAGCCCCACTTAGCGTCTTCAGCTTTTTCCTAAACCAAAGAGCCAAAGTCTACATTATGCCAACGAGCAGCATGGTCAGGCATGACACAGCAATACTCCGCTGCCTGGTATCAAGTTCTAAGTTTGTGTTCTATCGATATAAAGAGACACCATGACCTTGGATTAGGAAGTGTAGCCTTGTTAGAGTAAGTGTGGCCTTGTTGAAAGAAATGTGCCCCTGCCTTTGAGGTTTCAAAAGCTCAAGCCAGGCCCAGCGGCTTTCTTCCTGATCCCTTCGGATGAGGATGGAGAACTCCCAGCTATTTCTGCAGCAGCGTGTCTGCCTGTGTGTCATCACGTTCCTACCATAAAGCTAGTGGACTAACCCTTTGAAACTGTAAGGAAGCCCCAATTAACTGCTTCCTTTCGTAATAGCCATGTGACCACTGTGTTTCTCTATGGCAATAGAACACAGACAGGCCTGGTTCTGGTCTCATTCTCTGCTTCCTAATGCAACAAGGAATGATAAGTCACATTGCCCAAAGCTAGGCTACTCCACCATGCTTCCCTCAAGGTACTCTCTAAAATCTTGAACCTTCTTCCTTTAAGTTGCTTCTGTCAGAATTTTGTTGCGGTAATAAGATGAGCGACTAACACCACAGCTTGTTGTAGGCCTCGTGGGGCCGCTGTCCCACCCCTGAGATTCTGACAATGGCTGCACCAAATCAGCTTCATTAGCAGCAGCAGCTGCTACAGATTCTTGAGCACCTCACATTTTCAGCCAGCTTTACGTGCCCCTTAGGAAATTCCTTCAGGCAGCACACCCGCCTCTCCCAGCTGAACTCAGAAATCTAAAGACAGTAACCTAAGGCCTATTAGCCTATTGTCCCTTCTCTTGAGGGAAAATTCCTTCGCAAATGCTACAAGTCTCAGGTGCCTGGGCATTTCAGAGGCATCTCATGTGAGAGTTTTCCTCTTTTTTGCTTTCTATCTTGATTCTAGTGGAAACTGCACATCTCGGCAGGGTACGTAATAACCCTGCTATTTCCCATTCCCTACATGCTAGAAGCATGATTTCACCCACTTGATATGAAAGTATGATGTCCCAGGAGACAGTGACTGTATCATAGAAGAGATCTTTCCGGCCAACTCACCCATGAAATGAGAAAGTAAACAATATTACTACTCCTATCGGGGAAATACTGAGATTCTAGCACTTTCTGATATAATAATTCACGTCAAATATATTTGCTAGATCCAAAAGCTCCTCTCTAGTACCTGGGGCTTATGACTACATTCCCCCCCCTTTTTGCATTCTTTATTATTAATTTTTAAGCAAATACTTGATATTTTAGCCTTCTTTCCATGGAAGGGTTACTCATTTTTCATATATGTGACATTCAGTCACAGCCATGTGACCTTCCTTGTTCAGTGAAATATATAAGAAGTGAAATCTGTTATATCTAAGGAGAAGTTTCAAAAGCCAGCTGCTGGCCCACTGTATTCTGGTCAGTGAGCCTCCAGGATCCTCTTGCCTTTGCATCCCTAGAAATGGGATTACAATGTGCACACCACCATTTCTTGCTTTTCTTCCCTGGGTACTGGGGATTGAACTCCGGTCTTTGTGATTGCATAACAGGCACTGATTAAGGACTTTCTCCAGGCCCTGTCTGAACACTTTTCAGTCAGTGACTTTTCATGAATACAAGTGAAATGATTTTTAAAAGATTCCATGGCTCCCTAGAAAATAGTTTTGTTTTGTTTTGTTTTGTTTTGTTTTTTTAACCTCACGCATTAAGCATATGGTGATTTTTGACTCTGCTGTAATCTCTGAGGTCTGTATTCTCTTAGCCATAGACACCATCCCTAGATCAGTCAACATAGAAGGTTTATTCTTGATCATTGTATGAGTTGTTTATATATGGTAGTTTTTATTTGAAAAGTAGGAAAAAACCAACAAAGATGTGTAAATTTTATGAATTCCAGTCAATATTTGATTCAATTAACGTTTTTCTTAAAAATAGCAGTTCACCTATGAGTGTGAGACTTTCCATGAACTTACAGTAAATACAGTGAGCAAATTATCTAGTATAAGGAACACAACTAACCTGAGGTAAATATACCCTTGGAGAGCCTTACAAGATGTTTCAGAGTCCACAGATCTTTCAGGATCTAACGTCAGTTGTCAGTGGATCATCTAAATGTTACAGCAGCAAACACACTTCACAGGTGTTTCCCCAAGTCAATAACAGCTCAAAAATGATGAACCTTAACTCTGCTTTCTCTTAGACTCCTAGTTTCTAATAATTTCAGCATGTCTCTCTAATTTTAAATATTCATCCAATTTCTTTTGGGCTAAAAATGTCAATGGATTTGTAACTTGACATTTCCGCCTGTGTCTTGGGTTTTCACTATCCTC
Source organism: Acomys percivali (assembly GCA_907169655.1). Lineage (NCBI taxonomy): Eukaryota > Metazoa > Chordata > Mammalia > Rodentia > Muridae > Acomys > Acomys percivali. The sequence continues at coordinate 92,412,632 of OU015752.1, forward strand.
TGACATTTAGGAGTTCCTTGGGCACCAATATGTAAATAAGGTTATGGGTCCAGACTTCCTCCAGGAAGGAGGAAGGAAAATACCTCAGTAGAGTGAATGTCACTGAAGTATGTCATGCACCAATGGATTTACAGTATTCTATGGTTTCCAAACGCCTTCCTTTGAGTAAACCAACAAACAAGCATGTAAGAACCTGCCCTGTGCCAGATTTCTTGGGAGATGCCAACTGTGATAGATCATAGTTAGCTTCAGGTCATCTTTCCAGGATCATCGCCCAAAACTGAAACTGGAACATTCCCCCAACCGAGTACAAGGATGACAAAATAAATATGGAGAGGGGGAGGGAAGGCCAAAGTCTTAGAAACCAGCTCCAATAAAGCAGGGGATGAATTAAGATGGCTGACATCAGTGTGGTGGTGGTAAAAATAAACTGTATGCACAATAGAATTAACAGGAGGTAAAACTGAGAGATCACAGTGATTAATTAGAATTGTGGTGATAACATGGAGGAAAGACAGAAACAAGTGAAGGACAAATCTCGGGGTCTAGTTTGTGTGTTTGCTTTCCTGTCTATGAACAGCAGAAAGCTGTGTCACCCCTTGGTCATCATTGGAAATGATAGGGTTCGATTACCTGGAAAGTGGTGAAGAAGTAACAAGTAGATGACAGATTATAATCCAGAAGCAAGAAATGGGTTAGAAATAGCAATTATAACACAATGAGAGCGAGTGGCCCACCCAAGTAAAGCCTGTGATACCTGCCACTTACAGGAATGTTACATAGCTAGCATATGAAAAGATCAGCTACTGAAAGAGTGAGTGACACAGAGCGACCTCTTTCTAATGAAGATGTTCATAGTCTTTCTCTACATTACTATATTCTGGTAATGAGCATTACACGTGAGATGAATTCCTAAAGAAAGAAGATTACATGTGACCTGTTCCAGAAATGTTTATGCTAAACACAGCGGGTTAGATGTAGAAGATGTTACTGTTATTTTTATCATGATGTCACCAAGGCTAAAAAAGGGCACTCTCCTCCCAAGGACACAGATGTAACTCACCTCATTGGAACCCAGATTTAAGGCAATAACACCTTTTTTTGTTATTGAATGAAAGGATATTGGACTGCATATTTTCCTGTTACCTCAGGAGTCCAGACTCAGAAGGGGACGTGGCTAGAGGGGAATGTGATCCTCGGACTATGGTGTCAAATGACCAGCTTGAAAGCAGGCACCTTCATGGACCACAGCCACATGGAGAAACTGCAAGGCTGGAGCCTTGAGGTTCTTCTTTTCTCAGAGTCACAGTCAGCCTCTCAGATCCCCATACATCTCAGACTCCAGAACGCGTGTTCTTTTTCTGCTAGATGGACAGAAAGACACATCTGTTAATCACTGTTAATCCAGTAATATGATTAATTAATAATCCCACCTACCAATGCATGACCGGAAATTCCTTTCAGGTCCTCAGATTTGTGGTGGAATTTTTTGTTTGTAATTTAAACTGTGCCTCAGATTCACATCTTTTTATCCTCTTGTTTCTAAAATCCTTTCTTTTGCAGTTGTATTAGAACTACTATAAAACTACTACTGCACTTGCAACAATAGCAACTTCCTTCCTTCTGCCCAGGGCCTGTTCTGAGTTAGTTTTCATGAGACAAGAGAGTTTGAATCTCTTCTGATCCAAGTGAAAGTTTCTGTTCCTGTGAGGTTGCTGAGCTTTCAGGGAAAACATAGGGAAGTCAGGAGCCCTGCAGAAGGAACTCTCAAGAGAAAAGCCAAACAGAAATGATGTTCTCTGTTTGATAAACTGTAACCAAGAGATCAGAGCCTTTCAAGGAGGAGTAAAGCCAGCAACACTATTCTAGTAACCCTGGCCAAGAAAAAGGAGCTGTGATTTAGGGGAATTTACCTTTTATTATTCAGAATTATCAGGAGACATTAAGACACTGGTTCGAGAATTTTAGCCCTGGGTATATCTATAAACAGCCCTGACTTCTTTTCCTTGGTTTTTGATGTAACAGGCACATCTGTTTGTTATTGTGTCTCCTGGGTTGACCCTCACACTGGCTTGCTTTTTTTTTTTTTTTTTTTTTTTTTTTTGGTAACCCATGCAGGACAATTATCCTCACAGATACATCCTGTAGCATGAGTTAATGAGGATCTTAACACTTACTCATGACCACTGAGAATTTACTCCTATCAACAAATTCTAAGCCAGATATAGCCTAAACTGGTTCACACTGTATCTTTTTTGTTTCTTCTGGGGGTAGCAGCTTAGAGTCTCATATGTGGTTTATGCTAGCCTTAAGCTTGCTACAAACCCTAGACTAATCTCAAATTTATGATCCTCCTGCCTCAGTCTTCTGGATACTTGGGTCATTGGTGTGTATCACCATGTCTGGCATTCTATGTTTCTTAGTAAACAAACCAGTAAGACCAAAACTAGACTTTGAACCTCTGTTGAAGAATAACAAAAGCCTTTGCAAAGTTAATGAATTTTAGACCTAATGAGACAGTATTTTATCCCCCTGCTTACTGTGTGGTAGGTCACTATATTCAGACCTAAGATCTGAGATTTAAATTGGTCTCTTTCCTATTGAATGAGAGACACTCAATGTATATACTATTATTTTCTTATGTGTGCTTAGTATAAAGTTTAAATTATATGTTTAATAGGAATATTATGGGATCTAACAAGAATCACTAATAAAATAGAATAATTGTAATATTGTACTGTAATAAGTCAGATAAATTCAGTCAAAGTGTTTTGGTGCACATGTATACAAGTGCTTGTGTGTGTATATACATTGAGGTATGTTTGTGCAAAATGTTCACATCCATGTGAAGGGCAGACATTTATGTCAGGTGTCTCTTTCAGTTATATTCCACCGTATTTTTTTGTGACAAGGTCCCTCTCTCTCTCTCTCTCTCTCTCTCTCTTTCTCTCTCTCTCTTCACTGATCTGGCTAGGTTGGTTGGAGTAAGCAGCAGGGATGTGGTTTCTTCTCCCCAGCCCTGTGATTCCAGACAGTAAATGCTGTGAATTCAAACTGAGGTTCTCATGTTTACATGACAAGCACTTTGCTGAATGAGTCACCTCCCTAGCACCTCAAAATATGTTCTTGTGCTTTCTTTCATTACTTTTTTCTATGGTGAAGTGAGATGAAGCTTAAAAGAAACGTTCAACCCTTCCTTATGGTATAGCTGGTGGTCAGTATCTCTTCTCTCAAATCTTGAAGTCACTATTAAGTAAATTAAGGATTGTTTGAACATAGGCACTCAATAGTTCTAGAGTCTGTCTGAAAATAGAGGCAGCTTCAAAGAGGTTGGCAAGTTGGTCCTCCCTTCCCCTGGAGTTGTTAGCCTCCAGCCCACAAGGACAGAAGCTACAAATGTGGTTTGAACAGCCCTGAAGTATGACAGACAAGATTCAGGAATCAGTTTCAGAGAGGCAGCTCCTTTTACTGTTTTAGGGGTAAGGTATGTAAAGATGCTCAGGGTTACAGGAGGGAAGGACTTATTGGTCATAACACAGTACCTAGTTATCATACAGGGGGGAGAAAGGAGTGGGACTCATATGCTAAGTCATATAGTGCTTGCAGGAAGCTCTGTGCAGGGCCATCTTCCAAGCAAGGTCCAGCATCTATGCCTAGGACGCTCTCCAGATAAGGTCAGGCAGAGAAGAAGAAGCCCTCCATTTTAAGAAATGGACTCCTCCATTTTGCACTGAGCATGGAAAGCTCTCCAGACATGGTGGACTGCAACTTTAATAGCAGGGTCTTCCAACAAACAAGAGAGCAGCATACACAAAGTGGATACTCCAAGCAAAGTATGAAACTTCCAATTGCATCCAGTGTGGCCAGCTACCTCATGCTCTACCAGCCATGCTTTCTCATCTGCGGGAAGGAACGGGAACTGATACTTTTTAACAGCAAGCAAAAATAAGTTCTTCATTGCTTAACTGGCTTTTCAGCAGGTATGAGGTTATAGTAACAAAGAAAGTAACTTACACCATCTCTAAATCTTAAATTATTTGGGAGAAGGAATGTATGTGAGTTTTCTGTGTAGGCTTTTAGTAATGTTCTCAAAATGTGTCATCCTTTCTAACTTGAAAAATAAAGCACTTTCATTGAGGAAAATATAATTGCAAAGAAAAAAAGAAAAAAAAAAGAAAGAACAACAAAACCCCAATAATCTAGCTCCCCAAAGGAACCTCTTATCAACATATCTAGACTTTTGTCTTTTCAGTTTCATGCATCTTACCATAAAATAACTCACAGAAACACTTTCTTAAAGTGTAAGATTTTATAAATAATTTCCCCAAAACACAATTACCATAAACCACATTTTTAAATGGCTTCATAGGCCTTAGTTGTCCTTTGACCTTTCTTATGCTTATTAGGGCTTGGATTTATTTAGCTAGTATAAGGATTAGGATTAGTGTTAGGTTAATGAAGCGTTTGTTTCTCTGTGGGTCTTCATAATTACCAACTTGCACATAAGCATTCATACTTAATTTTTTTTCATGTTCCCGGGTCATAAAACTTTGTGAGCAGGGTAAGCCCTGCCTATGCATGTGCTCTTCTACAGAACCTTCTCTAGAAGTGTACCAGGGAGCCCCTGGTCCCTACTCAAATTCCTTCCTCTTGACAGCCAGTCCTGGCTTTCAGACTTTCTAGAGAGCACATGCCATCTTTCAGTATCCACAGCTGCCATGAGGCAATGTCCACTTTGCATTTCCCCTTTTCTTATCCATGTCTGGAGAGAACTCACCAATTTGCCTGTTGGTTTAGAGGGAAGGCTCTGCAATTACAGAGGAAGCTGACTGCCTTTGGGAATCATCCCGCCAAGTGTGAGAGAAGAGAAAGCAGTCTCTGACACTTCGGTACTCTAGGCTATCCTGGGGCAAGTCTAGCTTTGAGGGGATGGGATTGG